>JAJIZL010022453.1:176621-202861 GCA_023969395.1 Amblyomma maculatum | reverse complement strand
GCTGGATGGATGGATGGATGGATGGATGGATGGATGGATGGATGGATGGATGGATGGATGGATGGATGGATGGATGGATGGATGGATGGATGGATGGATGGATGGATGGATGGAATATAGGAGCCTCCCCTTTGAAACGGGGTGGTAGCAGTAGCTATCATGCTCACGTTTCTTCCTATATCTTAATTATTGTTTTAGGCCGGTTAATTAAGCCATTGTTCCCTTTATATAGTTTTCGAGCAGAGCTGCGAACCCTACCCAGTGTGGATGCATGTTCGCGTCGCGTGCTTGCCCGCAGTAATTTTACATGCGCGCGCGCGTACAAGAGTGCTTTTTGTTTGTTTCGAGGTTCCTGTGTGCTTTTGCTTACCTATCTGCCTCTTGCAAAAGAAATATGAACAGGCTATTACCCCAAGCCCCATTAAAGAAAAAAAGATACTTGTCCATATCCAGTATGTCACGCTGAAAAGGACATTATCAGTCGCGGTCTTCGGCGCTTGAGATTCTTTGACAAGTGGTGTCTCAAACGAAGCGCTGCTGCCGTTAGGCACCATGTCAAAGCAAAACAGGTTGCTGCCGTCATACAATTAATGCAAACGCTCAAAAATCGTACATTCCCGTTTCTGTTTGGAATACCACAAGTAGTAAAACATGCCACCGCAGACTGCTGCATAGCAAAATCCAGTTTTCACTGGCCGCTCTGTGCCTTCTGTGTCCATGATAGTGTTGTCTGAGTACCCTTTGTTTTTTTGCTGTTAAACGTCTGTCGCGATGTCTCGTTGGTTAGGGCGCTCGACTTGTTTCACGAACCGGGGTTCGATCTCGGTCGTTTACAAACGCGCTCCTCGGCTGTGGGATTTGACTGCGCGTTAAACAATTCCACGTGGTCAACGACACCGAGGTCCGCCCCTGCATCATCCGCCATATAGCCGATGTGCATGACGCGTTAACCACATATATGTATTCCATTTCTTTTTTTTTCAGTTGAAGGATTTTGTGCATTCGTAATGGTGCTAATAGCACATTTCGCTTTAGAGAAATGCTCGAACGTTTGAGAAACAAATCTTTCCAGCACCTGTTAACACTAAATATTACATAATACACATAGATCAAAGCACACTGGCAGCCCATTGGAATCATTTGGACGCCTTTTCGTCTGTGCTGTCTTTCGAGCAAACAGGTTGCTTCGGACAAGGAGACTAAAATAGCTTCATACGGTCTTAACCGTCGTTATTTAGTTCGGGAAAAAATACATATTTATAGCCATGTGATAAGATGAACTCAAATTCGTTCAGGATAGGTTTATATCCGGTACCTGTTTTGGAACTAAACGACAGAACTGCCCCAAGTCACTGCTCAACAAAAATTACAATGATAAAGAAATCATCAGCCTTCGAAATTCCTGGCTGGAACTTGACAGCGACCAAGCGCAGTTTTTATGTCTTCGCAACTACTGATTCGTAGCTTGCACTTTAACGTTACTAAAATTTAATCCCATATAGTCCTAAATTTTGTCACATGCTTAAAAGTTCTGTCAGTTCTGTCATTCATTGTCATTTAAAAAAATAATTACACTACTAATTTACCATTTATAAACATCACACACATAGAAATTCCTTATACTTCCCTCGGTTTTAGGAAATTATTTAGAATCATTTCACAGTGCAACACCAGATTATCTGCCTCAATAAGCATACGCCTTGTTGTGAGCTCGGCAAACTCAGCCTGTTGGGGGGCGGGTAGACCACTTTCTCTGTTGGAAATTAAGGTTTGTTCCATCCATCCACTAACCTCTCTGCACCTGAGCAGTCAGCTTTCCTGTGCGGCGAGGTTTCCTCAAATATTTTTTTACGAATCTAGCACCTCTAAAAAGAAGACATGACACGCTATACACACGCATTGCCGAAGTTTGGTTCATACGAAGGTTCCCAAACAACTACAAATATCAGCCATTGCAGCATTTATTTTGAATAAGCATAGATATGTTATGGCGTTAAATAATTGCAAATGTAGTTTTTGGAAAAGGATATATGCTTGCTTTCTAAGAGTTTTTCTTTCAACATGTATGTATTTGTTTATGTTTTTATGTTAATCTATTTACTTCCTTGCTTAGCTGGTATAGTCATGTGTATTTTGTACTTATCTACTACCTATATTCCCAATTAATTTTGAACATGTCTATGTTTATATAATCCCCTTCGTGGATCACTGCCTTATCGTGGCGGAGGGGCTTGCGAAACTCGATGAAGTCGTGAGCTCTACTGTGTAAGGCCACCCAAGACAGACTAGTCACAGCAGAGAGTTCTGGCAAATTGTGATCCACTGGAGAAGGTAATGGCAACCCACTCCAGTACTGTCTGCAAACAAAACCCTATGGCCAGTCACAATAGCATTAATGATAGGGCACTGGAAGATGAGGCCCTCAGGTTGAAAGGCGTCCCACATGTTACTGGGGATAAACAAAGGGCGATTCCTAGTAGCTCCAAGACGAATGAAGCGGCTGGGCTAAAGCCAAAAGGATGCTCAGCTGTGGACGTGTCGTGAAGCGACCAGAAAGTCCGATGTTGCAAGGAGATATATCACATAGCAACATGGAATGTAAGATCTATGACGCAAGGTAAACTGAATGTCGTAAGCCAGAAATGGACATATTGAACATTGATATCTTGGCTATCAGCGAGCTCATGTGGACCGGAATGGGAGAATTCAAATCCGGCGACCATTATGTTTTTTATTGTGGGCACGAATCCAGGAGAAGGATTGGGGTCGCTGTCATAGTAAACAGAAGAATGAGCAAAGCAGTGCTACGGTACAACCCCAAAAACGACCGAATGATTTCACTTCGGATCCAAGGTCACCCTTTCAACATAACAGTTATCCAAGTCTATGCACCAACCACTACTGCTGAAGAAGCTGACGTTGAGAGATTTTATGCTGACCTGCAATGCCTTTTAGACCGCACTCCATCATCAGACGTCCTTTTTCTCATAGGTGACTGGAATGCTAAGGTGGGCAGTGAAGAAATATCCGGAATTACAGGCAAGTTCGGTCTTTGCGAGTCAAATGAAGCTGGGCAGAGGCTAGTAGAGTTTTGTCAAGAAAACAACCTGCCCATAGCGAATACTCATTTTCAACAGCATAAGAGGCGCCTGTACACATGGTCTTACCGGACGGTCTGTACAGGAATCATATTGATTATATCCTTTGCCGGCAGAGAAGAAGAAGCGCTATACGAGCAGTAAAAACAAGACCTGGGGCCGATTGTGGCACCCATCATCAGCTTCTTGTTGCCAAATTTAAGCTTCGTTTGAGGAAAAAGCAGAAAACTACAAAGCCTTTCAGGTATGATCTTGACCAAATTCCATTAGAATATGCAGTGGAAGTGAGGAATCGACTTCAATAATTATATCTAGAAGAGCGTGAGCCTAAAGATTTGGCTGATTTTCGTGATATTGTCACGGTGTGAAGTCTCTGATCAGAAGTCACCGCGGGACACAGGAGTTACAGAAGTCACAGTGCGGCAGGAAAACTAGCAGGCCCGCTTCAACAGAAGAACTTCAGTTTCTTCGCCTCGAGGAGATGAACGTCGGTTTCTTCGCCTCGAGGAGGCACACGCTCGCGATCAGCGCAGAGGGAAGATAAAGAATGCAGCGTGTCATTGCCCCCCGGGTACAAGAAGCATCGCCCCGATGCTGGAAGTGTGGGTAGAGATAAAAACAAACAAACAAAACAACCATTGCACGAAGGGCAGTTGCTCGCGCACAGAAAGAGTCAACACTATCGGTCGTAATACGGTTTCAGGCGGACCACGTGGATCACGTCCGGGAGCGTGGAGCGTCGGTACTTTTTAAATCCATCAGGAACAACCTCATAGTTTAGCTCCCCAACTTGGCTTACCACTTTGTACGGGCCAAAGTAGCGACACAGCAGTTTCTCACTGAGGCCTCGTCGACGTACAGGAAACCAAACCCAGACACGGTCTCCAGCTGTGTACCGGGCGTCACGGTGTCGGAGGTTGTATCGTTGGGCATCGCGGCGTTGCTGATTCTGAATTCCAAGCCTGGCCAGCTGACGGGCCTCTTCGGCGAGGTGCAGAAAGGTGTGAACATCTGCTTGTTGGTTGCCGTCGTCTAGATGTGGTAACATGGCATCAAGCATTGCGGTCACTTCACGGCCATGGACCAGACGGAAAGGTGTCATGTTCGTTGTTTCCTGGACCGCTGTATTGTATGCAAAGGTAACGTACGGGAGCACTTCATCCCACGTTTTGTGCTCTACGTCGACGTACATTGAGAGCATGTCAGCGAGTGTTTTGTTCAAGCGTTCGGTCAAGCCGTTCGTTTGAGGATGGTAAGGTGTCGCCTTCCTGTGTTCAGTATGACTGCGAATTAAAATCTGCTGCAGCAATTCGGCTGTAAATGCGGCTCCTCTGTCAGTAATCAAAATCTCCGGTGCGCCATGGCGCAGGACAACACAATTGATGAAAAACTTTGCAACCTCTAAGGCAGTACCGTTGGGTAGAGCGGAGGTTTCCGCGTATCGTGTAAGGTAATCCGTAGCAATAATGACCCACCGGTTACCGGAGTGTGAAAGGGGAAATGGTCCCAGCATGTCCATGCCAATCTGCTGGAAAGGCCTCGATGGTGGGTCTATTGGCTTCAAGAGTCCGGTGGGCTTAGTCGGCGGCACCTTACGACGCTGACAGTTGCGACACGTTTTCACATAGTGTGAAACGTCTGAGTTAAGTCGAGGCCAGTAGTACTTTTCCTTGAGCCTTGCAAGCGTGCGGGTGACTCCCAAATGTCCAGAGGTTGGCTCATCGTGGCAAGCTTGTAAGATTTCATCACGTAGACACATAGGTACAACAATCAGGTACGGCGTTTGGCAGGCGGAAAAGTTTTTCTTCATGAGGACACCATTGCGCACACATAACGATGACAGAGCACGCTTGAAAGCTCTCGGAGCGGTTGTACATGCACCGTTTAGATAGTCCATGATGTGCCGAAGTTCGGGATCTGCAGATTGTCTTTCAGCGAGGCACTCTGTGCTGATGGCATTTAACAGTATGGCCTCATCAGGAATTTCATCTGCGGGGGGATCTACAGGGGCACGTGAGAGGCAGTCGGCGTCCGAATGCTGACGGCCAGATTTGTACGTGACAGTTATGTCGAATTCCTGTAATCGTAGACTCCATCTTACAAGACGGGTTGAAGGGTCCTTTAGGTTTGCAAGCCAACATAGGGCATGGTGGTCAATCACTAACTTGAATGGTTTCCCGTAAAGGTATGGCCGGAATTTAAACGACGCCCACACAATGGCTAGACATTCTTTCTCTGATGCAGAATAGTTCGATTCGGCTTTAGATAGACAGCGATTGGCGTAAGCGATTACACGTTCTTGGCCGCCCTGGATTTGAACTAGAACGGCGCCCAGGCCTATGTTGCTTGCATCGGTGTGAAGCTCCGTGTCGGCGTTTTCGTCGAAGTGAGCCAATATGGGAGGTGTTTGTAGGCGGCGTTGAAGCTCTTTGAATGTTTGTTCCTGTGGTGCGTCCCAAGTGAAAGACGTGTCTGTCTTTATCAGACGTGTTAGGGGCTCGGCGAGTCGAGCGAAATCTTTGACGTAGCGCCGGTAGTAGGCACATAAGCCAAGAAATCGTCGAACAGCTTTCTGGTTTTGGGGCGGAGGGAAGTTGGCAATAGCTGTGGTTTTCTCTGGATCCGGCAGGACACCAGCGTGGCTTACGACGTGCCCCAAGAACTTGAGCTCCGTATAAGCAAAATGACACTTCTCGTTCTTTAGCGTAAGGCCAGAGGATGTTATGGCTTGCAAAACAGTTTCAAGGCGCCGAAGGTGCTCCTCGAACGTTGGAGCGAAGACCACAACGTCGTCAAGGTAAACGAGACATGTCTGCCACTTGAGATCTGCAAGTACGGTTTCCATAAGCCGTTGGAAAGTAGCCGGCGCAGAGCAGAGACCAAAGGGCATAGCCTTGAACTCGTAGAGCCCATCCGGAGTAATAAACGCCGTTTTCTCGCGGTCCCTCTCATCTACCTCTATTTTCCAGTATCCGGATTTCAAGTCCATTGAAGAGAAATATTTCGCGGAGCAGAGACGATCCAGAGCATCGTCGATGCGTGGCAGGGGATAGAAACTTTGTTTAGCCGGCGGTAATCCACACAAAACCTCAGCGTACCATCCTTTTTCTTCACAAGAACGACAGGTGCAGCCCATGGACTCCGCGAGGGCTGGATGACATCGTCGTGAAGCATCTCTTTCACTTGGCGAGTGATAGCGGCGCGTTCAGTCGGAGACACTCGGTAAGGTGATGTCTGAGAGGTGGCACGGTATCATCCGTAATAATGCGATGCTTGGCGAGATCGGTTCTGCCAACACGTGAAGAGTTGGAGAAGGTCGCCCGATAGCGCTGGAGGAGCTGGTTCACTTGGCGATGCTGCAGTTGAGAAAGCGCAGGGTTAATGTCGAAGTGTAAATCGGTGGTAGGCCTCTCCATCTCGGTCAATGACAGCATCGCAAGTCCAGAGGCTTTTCGAACATGCGTGATACCACAAATATCGGCCACTACAGTCCCCGTGCTTAAATGCTGGTGCTCACCGCCAAAATTTGTGAGTAGGACATCTGCTTTGCCGTCTTCGAGGCGAACGACTCCTCTGGCTACAGCAAGACTGCGTTCGAAAAGTAAAATCTGTTTGCTCTCCACGACACCTTCAAAGTTTCGCAGTGTATTCGCAGGCACAGACGTCATCACACTGGAACGGGGCGGAATAGTGACGTGATCACCAAGGATGTGCAGTGCTGTCGGTCGCTCTGAAGCACTGTGTATAGCGTTCTCAGTCGATAAGGTCACTGACTTAGTCTGTAGGTCGATAACGGCTCCATTCTCTGCTAAGAAATCCATGCCAAGGATGACGTCGCGGGAACACTGGACAAGTACGACGAAGGTTGCTAAGTACGTTTCTTCTTGCACTGTTACCCTAGAAGTGCAGGTACCGGTCGGCGTTATTAAGTGGCCTCCGGCAGTACGAATTTGTGGGCCTGTCCAGGGTGTAGTCACTTTTTTCAGGGTGGCGGCGAAAGGCCCACTCATCACAGAATAATCGGCGCCGGTATCCACAAGCGCTGTCACGTCGGTTCCGTCCACTGAAATGTTCAAGTCGGCGGTTACGGCTGTGGTGTTGCCGGAACGTCGCGGGGTCCGGTCACGGCTGCGGTGTGGTACTAGCTGATTTCGTGTCGTCGGAGAACTGGAGCGCCGAGGCAGCGGATCATTGTGGGGCGCATCGTGTCGTCGTGAAATGGAGTGACCATCCGGTTGCAGCGGTGGAGGAGCTTGAGAAGGAAGGAAGGAAGAAGAACATTTATTTCCGCCGAATATGGGGCAGCAGCCACCTACGTGTCCGCACGCAGGCGCCCGGGGAGGCAGTCTGTCACACCGCGGCCAGAGGACACCCGGCCTCGTCTAGGAGAAGAGGTCTTCAGCCTCGGCCGCCAGGCGGACGGCGAATCGCTGTGTTTTTTCGTCGGAGCTTCTTAGCGTGGTCTCCCATTCATCGCTAGTTTTAATCGCGTTGCGCCCTGGGGCACGAACGCATCTCCATATTATATGATCTAATGTTGCCACGTGGCCGCAAAATTTACAAATTTCGGTTTCTGCACCGTCCCTCTTCCGCCCTCTGGCACCCGTCCAACTCCTCCACAGGGGCGAAAAGAAATTTCGAGCTTAGAATCTTCTCCAGTCGTACGATTCCTTTTTACTCAGGGATCTAACCGGTGGCGGATATATCCTCCGGTCTTTCTTCAAGTTGTCGGTTACATCCCTAAGGTACCTATACATTCTTTGATTTTAGATGTTGTGGAGGCGTCCGCAGCACCCCGAGGTAACGAGGAGCGGGCGAGCATGTGGGCAGCCTCGTTGCCGGCGAGACCGGCGTGTGCTGGGGTCCAGATTATGGTCACGCTTTCGGCGAGAGACGACTCGTTCAGAAGTTTTTCAGCACGATTGCTGACTCTACCCTTGCTAAAATTTCTAACCGCCGCTTTGCTATCGCTGATGACGTGTTTCACGCCTGGTCGTGCAATGGCAATGGCTATTGCAATCTTCTCCGCCTCTACCGGCGGTAGATCTCGATTTCTTTCTATTCCTATGGCGATCCCAGTGTCCAATAGGGCGACCGAGGTCACGTCGCCTTCTTTCCCGATCGCTGCATCGGTGTAGGCGACCGATCCAGGCGGGAGTTTGTCCAATTTGTTAGCGAGGTGCTTAGCTCTGCTTTTTCTCCTCCCCTCGTCGTGTACGGGGTGCATGTTCTTCGGTATGGGCGAGACGTATAGATGCTTTCTGATTTCTCGATCTATGCTTTCTCTGACACTTTCACCTTCCCCGGGCGCTAGTAGGTTTACCCAATCGAGGATTTGCCTACCCGCCGGCGTTCCTGCGAGTCGCTCTCTCTGGGACAGCCTGACCGCCGCAGCCAGCTCTTTCCGCTCATTATGCAACCCCATTTTCTCTAGAATGTCGTTAGAAGTAGTTATGGTGAGTCCTAGAGCGCACTTCGTGCATCCCCTAATTATGGTGTTTAATTTGTGTTCTTCGGTCTTGTTGATATTTAGGAATGGAGTCGCGTAGCACATTCTGCTCGTGACAAAAGCTTGTACGAGTCTGAGTCTACTGGCCTCCGTGAGACCACTCCTTCTGTTGGACGTCTTCTTAAATACTCTGACTACGAGCTCCACCTGATCTTTTAATTTCTTAATCAGGCTTTTGTTACTACCCCTGCGGTTGATAATCATGCCTAATATTCTAATTTCATCTACTTTCCGGACTTCGTTTCCGTTGACTTTAATTTTGATATCTGGAGTTATCTTGCCACTACTGCTGGTCATTACCAGGAGCTCCAATTTTTCTGGCGAACAGCATAGACCTACGTCCTCTGCGTGATAGCTGATTATATTTGCTGCCTCTTGGAGCCTGGATGTGATGTACGAGTCGTTCCCTTCGCACATCCAGACGGTCACATCGTCCGCGTAGATGCTTAGTTTTAAGTCATCGAGATGGCCAAGCTTACTGGGGAGCTTCCTCATTACGATGTCAAAAAGGAAAGGTGAGAGCACAGCCCACTGCGGAGTGCCTCTGTTACCCAGCGGGAACTCCTCCGAACATAAGCCCTGAAAGCTGATGATCGCCGTCCTGTCTCGCAGGAATGATCTAATGTAGTTATAGGTTCTTTCGCCTACTCTAAGCTCAGCGAGCCCGTCGAGAATGGCGTCGTGACTGACGTTGTCAAAAGCTTTCTTAAGGTCTAAGCCTAGAATAGCTTTCGTATTTTTTTCCTGAAGTCTCTGACAACATCGTTATGTAGTCTGAGCATGGTATCTTGCGTACAAAGGCCGGGCCTGAATCCGACCAATTCAGCCGGCCACGCATGATTCTCTTCGGTGTATTTGGTTAGCCTCCTCTGAATAGCTTTCTCAAGTAGTTTGCCTACGCAGGATGTTAGTGATATTGGGCGGAGATTCTCCAAGCCCGGTGGTTTTCCCTGCTTGTGGATTAGGGTGATCTTAGCCCTCTTCCACTCTTGGGGTACTTGACCACTCTCCCACACCTGATTTAAATATTTGGTTAGGGCATTGATCGAATCGTCGACCAGATTTGCGAGCATCTTGTTATTAACGAGGTCCGGCCCGGGGGCCGAGCGTCTTTTTAGGCCGTGCAGCTCCGCTCTGACTTCTGCCACTGTTATGGACGCGTCAAGCTCGCTGTTCGCCGGTCCGTTGTAATCTCTGTAATGCGCTGTGGCGGGGAGAGCTACGTACATGGACTTGAGCTTGTCAATGAGCTGTTTGTCCGTACCCTTAAAGTTATACCTCGCCTTGACCTCTTCTATATTGGCGACCGTTTTGGACTTAGTCGGGTCTATCAGGAACCTGAGCAGTTTCCACGTCTTGGCCCCATTCATGGTGCCCTCCATCTCGTCGCATTTGTTATCCCAACGTTGCGACTCGAGTTTCCGGGCGTATTTTTCTATTTCGACGTTGTGTCTGGCTATCTCTCTCCTGAGATTGCGGTTCCACTTTTGCTTTTTGAGCTTCTTCGTTAGCTCTTCTCTCTTTTTGAACATGCCGAATAGCCTGCTATCCATCGCCTCAGGCAAAGCTTCGCCTTTAATTTCTTCGGTGGCCTCGTTGACATGGGTAATTAATTGGGCGGCCCAATTTTGAATGCACTCTATATCTCCGATTTCTTCCCGCTCTCTGATCTGTCTGAATTTATCCCAATCCACTTGGGTTTCCGTCCGACACACAGCGCGCTTAACGCTCACTTTCCTACTTAGTTCTACCTCTAGCACGTAGTGGTCGCTACCTAGATCCTGATGCTTGTTCGTCCACTTGACTATGCCAGTTCTATGGCAGAGAGTCAAGTCCGGGTTTGTGTCCGCTGACACACTGTTGCCCACCCTCGTCGGGCATCTAATGTCGTTAGCGATGTAGAGGTTTGACTCAGTGATATCTTCCAACAGCGTTTGACCCTTCGGGCTGCTGGTCGTGTAACCCAATTCTCGATGTCTTGCATTAGAATTTCGTCGATGAGCAACCTTCCCTCCAAAGGTTGCCGCGTCTAGTTTTCCCGATGGGGGCTAGGGGAGCGGACCCGCGTCAGGCCGGCATTACCACGTGTCTGCGAGGAGTATTGGCGCGGTGAAAGCTACCGCGAGTAGTCATAGGGCGTTCCGGATGATTCAGCCAAGTACGCATCGATGGCAGGGGGCCGTTCACCACGCTGCGGCTTTCGCGCATCGGCGCTAAATCCCGGCAGACCTATTCCTCGGTAACAGCAATCGCGGAACAGGTGACCAGCTTCGCCCCAGTGGAAGCACAGCGGGTGATTATCGCGAGTGCGCCAGACGTCGCTTTTGCGTGGACGCACCTGAGAAGTTCGAGCGGGAGGTGCTTGACGAGTGTATGCAGGGGCTGCTTGGTGCTGACTGGGAGGTGGATGTTGACTGGGAGGTGGACAGGCACGACGAGTGACTGCGGCGTAGGTCATGCCACCACAGGCCATGGCCTGTGGTGGCATTGGCGGGAGCGGCTCGGGTGGATTGAGTGCCTGGTTGACCTCTTCCCGAACCATCTGAGAAAGGCTGGATACTTGAGGGGGTGCTGCCGTCGAAAATAGTTTTTGCAGCTCCTCGCGTACGACGGCCCGTATGGTCTCGCGGAGCACGTCAGTGCTACCAGTGTCCGCGACGGCGGCAGCAATAGGGATGGACGGCCGCTCGTAGTGCTTAGATCGCATCTCTAGAGCCCTCTCAATGGTAGTGGCCTCGGATACAAGTTCCCCGATGGTCTTGGGGGGACATCGCACTAATCCAACGAAGATCTGTTCCTTAATTCCCATCATGAGATAGCGAAGCTTTTTTTCTTCGGACATGTTTGGATCAGCGCGACGGAATAGCCTCGCCGTGTCCTCGAAGTAAACGAGGACGCTCTCGTTAGGGAGCTGAACTCTCGTCTGTAGGAGCAGCTCGGCGCGTTCTTTCCGAAAAGCGGTGGTGAAAGCTTGCAGGAACTGGTCTTTGAAGGAACTCCCCGTTGTGATAGTAGTCTCATGATTTTCAAACCATGTACGAGCTGAACCGTCGAGCGAAAAAAATACATGCTGCAGTTTCTGGTCGTCGCCCCAGCGATTGTACGGGGCTACTCGCTCAAATTTATCCAGCCAGTCTTCCGGGTCGTCGCCGGGAAAGGCTTGGAAGATGGGTATCTCCCGCGGCTGCTGCAACACGAAGGAGGGGGCAGTGGTGTCTACGTGCGTCATTGCGGGTGGTTGTGTTGTCTCCGAAGATGGTGCTGGAGAAGATGGTGGCGGCCTCGCAGTACGAGAAAATTGTAGAGGCGCGAATTTGGGATCAAGCCCTCGAAGCCATCGGCTACTCTGATGGGTAGGCGTAATCTCGATCCTTGAGGGCTCGAGTCTCGGCTGGTTGGAGGTGTTCGGAGCATGGGTTGCGTTACCCAGCACCTCCACCAGATGTCACGGTGTGAAGTCTCTGATCAGAAGTCACCGCGGGACACAGGAGTTACAGAAGTCACAGTGCAGCAGGAAAACTAGCAGGCCCGCTTCAACAGAAGAACTTCAGTTTCTTCGCCTCGAGGAGATGAACGTCGGTTTCTTCGAGCAGGCACACGCTCGCGATCAGCGCAGAGGGAAGATAAAGAATGCAGCGTGTCAATATAACACAAGAAATTGGTACTAAGGTAGTTCCAAAGAAAAAGAAATGCAAGAAAGCAAACTGGTTGTCTGAAGAGGCTTTGCAAATAGCTGAGGAAAGGAGGATGACAAAAGTTATGGGTGAAAGGGAAAGATACAAGGTTCTCCATGCGTATTTTCAGAGAATAGCAAGGAGAGATAAGAATGCCTTCCTGAACACTCAGTGCCAAGCAGTTGAGAACAGCCAATTGAGGAACACAAGAGCTCTGTATAAGACAATCAAAGATTTCAAAGGAAGCTTCTGCTCTAAGCTGGGCGTGATAAAGGACCAACGAGGCAGGGACCTCACTGAAGCGTCAGAGATAAAGAAGAGGTGGTGAGAATACACAGAAGAACTGTACAAGAAGGGCCCGGATGTGCAAACCCAACATAAGACGGTAGTGATCACTGATCTCTAGCCGGACATCCTGAAGAGTGAAGTTGAATGGACCCTAGCCAGCCTTGCTAAGAACAAAGCTAGCGGAACTGATGGCATTCCAGCTGAGTTGCTTCAAAACCTTAATGATGACGCTGCTAACGTTCTGTTTAACTTATGTCAGCAAATTTGGACAACCCTGCAGTGGCCACAAGATTGGAGGAGGTCAGTTTACATCCCCATTCCAAAGAAAGGCAGTGCCAAAGATTGTTCCAACTACCGCACGATCGCGCTTATTTCGCATGCTAGCAAGGTGATGTTGAAAATCCTCCAACGTATGCTGCGGCAGTATGTGGATCAGGAGCTTCCGAACGTGCAAGCTTGGTTTCGCAAGGGAAGAGGAACTAGAGACCAGATTGCCAACCTTCGCTGGATTATGCAAAAAGCAAGAGAGTTCCAGAAGCCCATCTACTTCTGCTTTATTGATTATGCGAAAGCGTTTGACTGCGTAAATCACAACAGATTGTGGCAAGCTCTCCAAGAGATGGGAGTTCCAATTCATCTCATCTGTCTCCTCAGGAACCAGTATGAAGGACAAAAGGCCACAGTCAGGACTCAGCATGGTCTTACTGATTGGTTCCCGATTGAGAAAGGAGTGAGACAAGGCTGCATACTGTCGCCCTGCCTATTTAACCTATATGCCGAGTGCATCATGAGGAAGGACGGTCTGGACGAGTCTTCAGATGGAGTGAAGATTGCTGGAAAACGTATCAACAACCTTAAATATGCAGATGATACCACTTTAATGGCAGAAAGTGAAGTGGAACTCAAGAGACTTCTGATGCACGTACAAGAAGAGAGAAGTTTTGGCTTAAACTGAACGTTAAAAAGACGAAGATTATGGCGTCTTGCCCTATCAAGTCCTGGAGCATCAAGGGACAAGAAGTGGAAGCCGTGACAGATTTTCTCTTCTTGGGCTCCAAGATTACCCCGGAAGGTGACTGCAGCCATGAAATTAGGAGACGCCTGCTTTTGGGAAAGAGAGCCATGGCTAGCATTGGCCGCCTAGTTAAGAACAGAGACATCAGACTGCCAACCAAGATCCGTATAACTCGTGCTATGGCCTTTCCAGTTGTGATGTATGAATGCGAGAGTTGGACTGTGAAAAAGGCTGACCGCCGAAGAATTGACGCGTTTGAATTGTGGTGCTGGCGGAGGCTCTTGAGAGTTCCTTGGACTGCCAAAAGATCAAATCAGTCAATATTGTCGACCATAAACCCTGACTTCTCATTGGAGGGACCAATTCTAAAGTTAAAGCTTAGCTACTTTGGTCATCTGATGAGAAGTGAGGAGTCGCTGGAGAAAGATTTGATGTTGGGAAAGGTTGAGGGTCACCGGAGAAGAGGTAGGCAGCGAACGCGATGGTTAGATGGCATCCTCGAGGCACTGCAGATGAAGTTATGTGATGTTAGGAAGATAGTGAGAGACAGGAAAGCGTGGCGTGACATGGTCCATAGGGTCACGAAGAGTCGGACACGACTGAACGACTGAACTGAACTGATGTTTATATAATAATTTGAGGGTATTAGATATGTTGTATAAAACCACGACTGCCTTGTACAGGGGGTCATGGGCCTAGTCAAGCTGACGAGGCAGCTTTTAGCCCTTGGCCCCTTTCCAGGATGTGTTGTTTCTGGAAATAAAAATAATTGAATTGAAAGTGTCGGCATAATCTCATTTTTGGGAATACTTGCGCCTGGTTGTCTGGGCCAGAGTTGATGACCACTCAGTCTACGGTAACCTGCCGAGCAGTACGCTGTCAGTGCTACATTTTATCTGCTTATTCATCGGAGTCAAGTACGATCCAGGCTGCTTAGATTCATTTTAAAGTACTGCAGGTCAGAGCACGAACCTTGTATCTCCGTGGGCTTGACACTTATTTGGCTTGTCTCACTCGAATAAGACACGCGCACGCTAGTGAAAAGGTGATAAGATATATGTCACGTTCAGGCCCAAGTATCAGGCCTGTGAGCGCCGTACAACGCAAAAAGCGTGCAAAGCCATGCCAGTAAATCTAAAAGACGGGTGGTTGCGTGCATTGTTTTCCTAAACTCCGCGCATATTTTTTTTTGTTGCATCAGCGAAATCCACAGATTTTTTCTGCAATATTGGAACACTTAACAGTAAATCACTAATGGATTGCGTGAGGCACGTTTTCATCGCCAACACACCCGCCGTAAACTCGGAAGCAGACATACGCCGCATGTGTTTCTGCGAGCGCCGCCGGTTGCCGATCCCCACTATCGCAGCGACGGTGGCGCCACCTCTTGGTCGATCTCGCGCAAATAGCCGCACCAACTGCCAGGCATGAACTTGACTCCTATATATTTGGTGCACCTACGTGTAACTTCATCTCTGCATTAGTTACACTTAAACACATCGCCGAAAGCGTCTTGTATACTTGGGAGACTTGGGAGTACAGAAACGGTCCAACCAATGCACTCCGCCCCTTTTGGTGACATCATCTTCAATGGGGTCGGTAACATCTAGCACAACTGTCTTGTAATTTAGGGTTATTGTTCATTTACCTTTTTCTCCCTTAAATGGCCCACGGCGGTTTCCTCAAAAATACACAGTGTGTCTTCTTGTTTTGTATTTTGAATTGCGATTTCGAAAGTAGTGTAGGCTTGTGGCAGCTGGCATAATATCACCGGTCACTCACGCAGAATGGGCCACACCTATTGTACCAGTTCTCAAGAAAGATGGGCGAGTGCGCATATGTGGAGATTTCAAGGTTACGCTGAACTTAGTGTGTGAAATGGAACAGTACCCGCTGCCAGTTATAGATGATATTTTTGCTTTGTTGGGAGGAGGGCAGCGATTCAGCGTATTGGACTTGAGGGATGCCTACAATCAGATTGAGCTAGACGAAGAATCCCGCCAGTTGGCCGTAATCAACACCCACAAAGGGTTGTTTTGTTTCAATCGCTTGCCTTTTGAAATTGCTTCTGCACCGGCCATATTCCAGAGGCGTATCGAAACTGTTCTGCAAGGCTTGCCCGGGGTACAAGCATACCTCGATGACGTTCTGATTGCGGAAAACCACGATGGCGAAAGCAATCACCCCAGGGCGGTTCTTCAGCGCTTTCGTGAGCATCGCATCAAGCTGCGTGCTGACAAGTGTCGATTTCACGAGACGTCTGTCACTTATCTCGGTCACCGTATTGATGCGGACGGACTGCATCCGACTGAAAAAGCTGTTGATGCCATCAAATCAGCGCCCTCCCCCCAAAATGTGAGCGAGCTGCGCTCGTTTCTGGGCGTGGTAACGTTCTACAACAAGTTTTTGCCTGACATGGCTACGTTGCTAGCCCCCCTGTACCGGTTGCTCGAAAAGGGTGTTAAGTGGGTGTGGAGTTCTAAGGAAGAAGATGCATTTTCCTTAGCGAAGGAGGCGCTGTCCACGGCCCCGGTGCTCACGCACTTCGACCCGAAACAAGAGCTATTTTTAGAATGCGATGCATCACCCTATGGTGTTGGGGCCACGCTTTCCCATCGCATAGATGGCGAACATCGTCCGATCGGATTTCGCTCGCGCTCGTTAAACGCCGCTGAAAGGAATTATTCTCACATTGAGCAGGAGGCCCTGGCTTTAGTTTTCGGTGTGCAGCGTTTTCGAGACTATCTACTCGGGCGGGAGTTCACGCTCATTACAGACCATAAGCCCTTGTTGGGTCTCCTAAAGCATGACAGGCAAACGTCCGTCATGGCAGCTGCTCGAATACAGAGATGGGCCATTCTGCTTGGCGCATACAAGTATAAGTTACAGTACAAGCCTGGTAAGCACATGTTCGTCGCGGATGCCTTAAGCCGCCTACCGCTACCATCTCAGCAGGTTCTCGAGGATTCGGAGGACGAGGCAGAGTACGTGTTGACCTTGGACGCCAGGGACCAGCCTGCCGCGCCCCTAAAGGAGCTGCAAGTGCTCACGCAAGCAGACGCAGTGCTCTCGAAGGTCTGTAGGTGGGCCTTGGAGGGTTGGCCGAGGCACTTGGTTATGGAAGAGAGGGAGATGGCGGAATACTCGAAAAGGCGACACGAGCTGTCCGTTAGTCAGAACCTGCTCTACTGGGGCCACCGTGTTGTGATTACGGTAGCAGCCAGAGGAAGATTTTTGAAGTTATTACACGCAGCACACCAAGGGGCTTCTTCCATGAAGACCGTTGCGCGGTCTACTTTCTGGTGGCCCAGTCTCGACACAGATATTAAACGGGTGGCTGCTGGATGTCAAACCTGCGTTCAAGCGCTTCCAATGCCGCCTACCCACGCACCTGTTAGCTGGCCAGAGACGCAGGAAAGATGGTCGCGGTTGCACATTGATTTTGCGGGACCTATTCAAAACAAGATGATCCTGGTCATCGTAGACTCGCATAGCAAGTGGATTGAGGCCATACCCCTATCCAACGCCACTTCCTGCACCACAGTCAAGGCCCTCCGGACAATTTTCAGTCAGTTTGGTCTACCCCGCACAGTTGTCTCTGACAATGGGACGCCTTTTACCGGTTGGGAATTTGCCCAATTTATGGAGCGGAACGACGTGACACACATTCGAACACCGCCGTATCACCCACAAAGCAATGGTTTGGCTGAACGCGCTGTACGAACCATTAAAGATGGACTTAAAAGGTGCTCAGAAGGGGATATAACGAAGGCCCTGGCAAGAATATTGTGCAGCTATAGAAGCACGCCGCTACCCTCAGGGCGCTCGCCATCCGAAATGTTGCTCGGGTACAGATTGCGCACGAGACTAGATATGTGCTTCCCGCCCAGGTGCAAGACAGTCGACCAGGCCCAGTCACGGGAAGACGCCGGCTGGAGCTTTGCCCCAGGAGATCCGGTATACATCCGCAACTATAGCAGCGGCGAGAAATGGACGCCGGACAAGGTCAAGGAAACCACGGGCTCGCGTGTCGTGAAAGTGGAGACAGACAACGGGGTTGTTCACCGTCACATGGACCAGCTCCGCAGAAGAAGCACCGATGCACCCATTGCTGCTTCAACTCCCCCTGCTTGCCCTGGAGTACCTGCGGATCACTCAGACGTGGAGCTGGAGAGAACGGAGGCTCCCACAGCCAGCGACATCGAGGGTCCGGTGCTGCGGCGGTCAACACGTGTCAGGAGGCCCGTAGTAAGATATGGATTCCAAGAAAAGGGGGATGCTGCGAACTGCTAAATGATTCGTCAGCGCCACGTGTGCCCGCCTCCGCTCTGCTCGTCATCACCAAGCGTCACGGCAGCCTCTGCTTGCAGCTTTCCTTTCGTTCTTTTTTTTTCTTTGGCTTGGTATAAAAACCCAAGCCACACAATAAACAGAGTTCTTTCTGCCCCAGCCATCAGTCTCGTTGGGCTCTAACGGGTTCGCCGCCGCCGACCCGTTGGCAGGCGAACGCCGGCCGCTGGCGTTTGTAACAGTATTACAACCTTTTACAGGGCTAGCTGTATTGCATAAGTAAAAAAATTAGAGGTCGCTGCAGAAACGGCATTGGGAGAATGCGAAAGCGTTAGCTCTGCCCCGACGTTCTTGTAACTTTTTACTTTGTAATGTTGTGTTGTGTTGGGTTGGGTTAAGTTGGGTTTTATGGCGCATAAGGGACTAAGGCTACCTGCAATATACGCGAGGTGTACTGTTTTTTTGTGTGTGGGAAGAATTAGTTTAAATGTTGACTATTGTAGTTTGTTACATTGTTTAATTTAAGTCATCAAAAACAAATGAAATTTTAACAATTGCATTTCCTCCTAGGTGAAGTAATGGATGAAATGGTATCTGTTCAGTGTAAAATTGGATAAAATCTTTTTCCTTAGCTTTTCGAATTTTTTTACACAACAATAAAATGTGGCTTACTGTGACCTCATCTCCGCACCCTTCACATATTGGTTTATCTCCTTTAGTGAGGAGCCAGTTGTGTGTCAGAAGTGCGTGTCAAATGTGAAAACGATACAATGTTATCCCGATAAAACATTTTTGGCGATTTCATGTTTTCCAATCCTTAATAACAGGTTTCAGACAGAACTTGCTGCTTATTTCAGTGTTCTACGAAACCTGCAATTTTGTTCTATTCTTTCTATGCACAAATTTTATTATACCTTTATGTGGTATATTCACGTTCTGTATTTTTGCTTTGTGGGCAGCTCAGGCACACGCATATCTAAATAATAGCGCTGGAACAAGACGAAACACAAACGAAGAACGACAGGTACTGACTAACAACTGAAATTTTATTTCGGAGCAAAGGCAATATAAAGCTACATAAAAAGGGGGAGGGACATGAGGGGGTGGAGCCATGGCGATGCTGCGCGATCTCCGAAACACAGCGTAGTCACGTCAAGAAAAAAAGAAAAGATAGAAACATTGCAAAACTAAAAGCGATAAAAACGGTGTAAAGGCTGGGACATCAAGAGATTAAACCAGATAAAAAACGCAGTAGCTTAGCCAAAACGGCATGTAAAAGCGTTGACGACGGTAGAAACCCAGAGTAAAAAGCTGCTTAAGGCTATGTAAATGGCAGAAAGCGTGGGAAAGACTAAACAGTTTCCGTGCCTCTCAAAAATTGCCCTTCTTTTCCTGACAAACACTGGGAAAAGGCACTTACACATTGCTCGTTTGCGCAGTGAATTTCAAGTGTTCCGGCAATTTATCTAGATAGCCAATCTCGTCCTTCGCCTATAATGGTGCCACTATTGAATTCAAGGATACAGACTTCATCAGGGTTAACATTCTTACATTTCTTACAATGGTTGTCGGGGTTCCCGGAAATTGCAGTGCTGCTAAGATTGTTATTGTGCTCTTGAAGCCTAATATTGATGCACCTGTCTGTTTTACCAATGTATCTCTTTCCATAGGACACAGGTTAAACTACATTGGTCAAACAAGCAGCTGCATCATATATAATCCGGGAAAAAAGCAGGAAGTCAGCGACCGGCCCACAAAACGAACGCCGCGCAAAAAGCACTGAAGGGGTTAAAAAAATAAGGAATAGAAGCAAGTAAAAACACAAGACAAGAAGACAAGTGAAAATGACAATGAAGTGTCAACAATTAACAAGGCAAAACGCATGAAAAAGTAGAGACGGATGAAAAATAATATAGGTAAAAAAACTTCAATCAGGCAAAAGATAAAAGCAAGCAAGAATTTGTAATTGAGACAACGATTAACACCCAAAACTTTAATGAGAGCTAAAAGCGGTAAAAGGATGACATCAGTGAGGCGACAAACAACAAATGAGTTAACATTGACAGCCAAAAATGCAATGAGTAGTTAAAATCAGGTAAAAGGATGGCGTAAGTGCGGTGACCATTAAGAGGTAAAACGTGAATAACCATCGCGGGCTAGTTGGTTCCTCTCAAGGCAGCGCAACTACACAGGGACAAGGAAGACGACACACGCAGCGCTCACTTACAACTGAAGGTTTATTTTTGGGACGCGTCGGTAAATATTCACCAGCATCAATTGAAGATATCCGCAACAGAGCCTGATAAACAGTCATCGCCACAAGAAGTCGCAGAGGAAAACTCAGATCATCTAGCTCCAGATAAGAACCGCAATTGTTTATCTATGAGGGCTATGGAGGGTGTACTGACACCACGCTCTTTAAGGTGCGCGATGCATACGGCTTCAATAATCTCTCGCGTGGTTTTATCATCGGGCCTGCGCAGCACGCTCGTGTTGCGCAACTCAGGAATGCATTTACAATCTCGGCAGTGAATGCCCGATGGCCTGACGTTCGTTGCATTACATTGTATTTGTGCTCAGACAATCACCTATAATGAGGCATCTGCCGGTTTGGCCTACGTATGCATGGCCACAAGACAAAGGGATGGAGCACACGACGCTCTGAG
This sequence comes from Amblyomma maculatum, assembly GCA_023969395.1. NCBI lineage: Eukaryota > Metazoa > Arthropoda > Arachnida > Ixodida > Ixodidae > Amblyomma > Amblyomma maculatum. Next base: position 182,321 of record JAJIZL010022453.1, on the reverse strand, counting down.
CACAGGAAACGAACCGGTTGCGGTGATTTACGGTGCATCCCATGTGCTTACGATCCATTTGATTAACGCGCTGGCAGAGGCTTGACAAGCGATCCCGAGCTGAAAATAATAAATATATTCCTACTCTTTTTCCTATTTTCTTAGTGTTAAATCTCATGCGCGTAGGGAATGACTATAATCTTATCCTTATCTTCCAACTTTCTTAGTAATTTTCAAGCATTCTGATCCCATTGATTGTCTCTCACAAACTGCCATCTAATGGCTTCATACGGTTTTTAGAATTAGGAATATATTTTAACCAAAATCACCTGTGCTGGGGCTTCGAGCTTCGAGCCAACAAACCTCTTCTTCGTTTTGATTCAGCGCACTCGAAGCTAGTTAAGCGCAGAATCATCAATTCACGCTTTATCAATGCAATAAAAAAAGCCTGCAACCACAAACTGGAAGATAGCTTTCTAACCACGACGCGCTGATTACTGCAGGATGGCTATACCCCTGACCCTCTTATGCTCTGTGGCTGCGAGCAAGAGAAAAAAGAATAAGAGATAAGAATAAGATAGCGGTCGTTCCCTACGCACATGGGATTTAACACTAAGAAAAATAGGAAAAAGAGTAGGAATATATTTATTATTTTCAGCTCGGGATCGCTTGTCAAGCCTCTGCCAGCGCGTTAATCAAATGGATCGTAAGCACATGGGATGCACCGTAAATCACCGCAACCGGTTCGTTTCCTGTGCTCAGAGCGTCGTGTGCTCCATCCCTTTGTCTTGTGGCCATGCATACGTAGGCCAAACCGGCAGATGCCTCATTATAGGAGATTGTCTGAGAACAAATACAATGTAATGCAACGAACCTCAGGCCATCGGGCATTCACTGCCGAGATTGTAAATGCATTCCTGAGTTGCGCAACACGAGCGTGCTGCGCAGGCCCGATGATAAAACCACGCGAGAGATTATTGAAGCCGTATGCATCGCGCACCTTAAAGAGCGTGGTGTCAGTACACCCTCCATAGCCCTCATAGATAAACAATTGCGGTTCTTATCTGGAGCTAGATGATCTGAGTTTTCCTCTGCGACTTCTTGTGGCGATGACTGTTTATCAGGCTCTGTTGCGGATATCTTCAATTGATGCTGGTGAATATTTACCGACGCGTCCCAAAAATAAACCTTCAGTTGTAAGTGAGCGCTGCGTGTGTCGTCTTCCTTGTCCCTGTGTAGTTGCGCTGCCTTGAGAGGAACCAACTAGCCCGGGATGGTTATTCACGTTTTACCTCTTAATGGTCACCGCACTTACGCCATCCTTTTACCTGATTTTAACTACTCATTGCATTTTTGGCTGTCAATGTTAACTCATTTGTTGTTTGTCGCCTCACTGATGTCATCCTTTTACCGCTTTTAGCTCTCATTAAAGTTTTGGGTGTTAATCGTTGTCTCAATTACAAATTCTTGCTTGCTTTTATCTTTTGCCTGATTGAAGTTTTTTGGCGCGTTATTTGTTCGTCTATTTTTTCATCCGTCATAACTTTGTCATGAGTTTTTGTTTGTTGACTCTTCATTGCCCTACTTCACTTGTCTTTTTGCCTTGGTTTTTACTTGCTTTTATTGCTTGATTTTTTTAACCCTTTCAGTGTTTTTGGCACGGCGTTTGTTTTGAGGCCCGGCCGTTGACTTCCTGCTTTTGCTGAAAAATAAAACACGTGGTTAGTGAGATTGCCATATCGTCCTTGTAGGTGTGCTTGAGCCTCGATGCCCTTCTGTCAAATATAAAGTGCGGATCAAATACGTCCAAAATAAAGTGAAAGTTCATCGAAGTCGTGTCTCTTGTCCTTTTGTCCTCGTCTGCCAACGCTGCGACACCGTAATGCTTATCCGGCCTTGTTGATGTTCTTTCGTACTTACTCTGATGCGCTCCTGAATAAAATTTAGCTGTCCCCCTTCCTGTGTCTGTGTTTCCTGGTGCGCTGCCTCATGCATAATCAACTATACCTTCAGGACAAACTGAAGCTCCTATCCATTGAAGATCATTTTCAGGTTAAAAATTGTAATCAGGTTATCACGTTCTTGCAAGAAGACTCATGACAAGGCTTTTCAGCTTGTTCTGTTCGCATAAAACATTATTCCCTTCCCCCAAAAAGTTGCTGTCTTGTGTAAGAGAATCCACTGGTGCAGTGGCGTTTCAGAACGCTGCAGGCACCAGTAATGGCGACTTCCTTGAGCTCCTGACTTTTTATCTTGACGTTTTCTGCCTGGCAAGAATCTCTTTACCTGCAAGCGAATGGTGTTTACATCGGCTCATGTGTAGCTCCGCTTTTAAGTAACGTTTATCTCGCCCACCATGACCGGCTTCTTGGCCAGCAGGAGGGACAGGTGTTTAGGTTTGGTGATATTTTAGTTTTTATGGCTTGTAAACTTTCTGACGCCGAGTCCTCGTCTTTAAAAGTTCTGTCGATCTTTTCCAGTGTCTTGACCTGTTTGTCTTAACATATCACCTGACCTCTGAAGGAACTTTACGGTTCTTAGACCGTTCCTTTCTCCTCTCTGATAACCGTGTGTGCTGGCGCTACGAGCCAAGGAGCCAGAAACCTCTCCCGCCGCACCAGTCGGCGCATTCTAAACTCTCAAGCGTGCTATAGCCAAGCATTATTTTCGCAACGCCCTAGAGAAAACGCGCAGTCACACAATGGTACACAGCTTTCATAATCAAGTAGATCGCTTAGAAGCGACAGGATAGTAAACTTCCCGGTTAACGTTCATTTCAGATCAGTTGTTATCAGACACATTGACCAGTTCGCATTGGATCCATCTTAAGAAGCTGGCTCACGGGTCAATGTAAATGTAGTTTTTTCTGCGCCCGATACGCTGTCTAAGCTTTGTCACTTTAACTCTGGCAACACAAGCAAGGGGGACTGCGCCAGGACGCGTAAGAACCGATTTGTAGATTGCAGTCATACAATGTTGTGTACAGGCTTCCACTTTCCTGTGGCAGGCACTACACGGATCGAACAGGCCTCAATTAGCGATTACGAGAAGACAAGAACAAAGTAGAAAATAATGTTTCCGGCCATCTTGGCTTTCATTTCAGGCACTGCACAGAAGAAAGAAGACGGCAGGACCATGTTTCCCATTTTCAACAAGTGCAAAGTATTGAATGATAGCCGCATTAAAATTACTGGAGAAATCTTAGCAGCCTATGAAATTCAAAAACACCAATACCAATGCGTAAGCACCGCATGAACTTCTTTGTGTGAAAAATAAATTCGTTTTCTGAGCCATCGATAAGAAAATGCTCACAGTTTGCCATGTGCCACTGTTGCCTCGTACAGAGTTCCGGTCATGCCTTTTATGTCATTTTTCGTGTGTTTTCTTCCATTTTCTGAGACTGTCCGCCGCTGTATTTATACTGAGGCAGAGCCTCAATAAACGTTAGTTGTAAGTTCAGCGCTCTGTCTGTCTCCTCTCGTCCTCTTCGTATGCGCTGCACGGATAATGCTTAACCAACCTTCCCAAGCGTCTACCTTGTCAGTATAAAATGATTTGCATTTCTTTATTTTTTTTTTTTTTTTGGGGGGGGGGGGGGGGGGGTTAGTAACGCGTGTAACATATGTTCATGTGCTTTTCGCCTTTTGTGATACTGCATAAATGAAATTTCAACTACAGACAGCTGTATCATGGTGACAAAGAGGTCTTCGAGCTACCCCTGGAAGTGCATCCAGTATGTTTAATTGTTGGCATTTCTCTTCATAACGAACGAGGAGTGGTCTGCTTGCTTGGGGTTTGTTTTTAAGCAGTGTTCTGGATGGGCATTTTGTAACTATAGGATAACAGAGTTGTGTTTCAGCGAACAAATCTTTAGAAGGCATGGGGTTTATTTTTTTACTTTCTATTTATTGTAACCTTTAATTTAATTGTTGTTTTCACTCTTTATTTTATTGATTTCGTTTACCACATCAATAAATGTCAGCATTATTTAGCATTATTGTTACCATCGTTACTAATTAGAGTTGGTTATTTTTACATAGCAGGACCCCTCATGCTTTCACATTAGTAATTGATTGACAGCAAAGGAAAGGCGTGGTATCTATCACATTTTGCATCCACTTCTTGCGCTTTCTCCTTAAATGCCCAGCCAAAACCCGCACACTCTAAGCCGCGAACCTGGGATTTTTACTCAACCTTTTATCTCTTTCTGCCGGTGCTGTCCTCAGTCCGTACCTGTCGCATCAGCCGCCACGCGCAGTCAGCTCCAAGTCTGCCTCCGCTCGCCTGTATGCGTTTGTCTTAGCCATTGCGACCTTTGTTGTCGCCGATGCCTGGCACTAGTCACGTTCGTCATGTACCGGAACCTCAACAAACTTCAAATGCGCATCTATTCTCCGTGTTCTACAGGATCGTGCCGAGTTTACCATACCTGCTCGCCTCGACCATGACCCAAAAGCCAATCCTTGCGAAGACTATTAGAAGTACGCTTGTGGAATGTGGTTAAGCACACACGCAGCCAACAAGCACGTGTTATGTTATTCGTTGGTTAGAACTGGTGAAGGAAATCGAAGGCATACTGAAAAGTATGCAGGTAACCAAGACGGGTCAACAACCAATCCACAAGGCGGCACACTTCTTGAAAGTTTGTCATAGCGTCATCAACACCTCGCATATAGATAGCGTTAAAGAGGTGCTCGCCCGAGGCAACATCATCTGGCCCCATCCCAAGATCAAGTCCGATTTCTTAAACGTCGTATTTTGAATGTCTTTTTCTGTATATGCGAGGTGTTGATGACGCTATAGGTATAGGTTTTTCTCCCCCTGGCGTTGGTTTCTAGCTTTGCTATTCGAGTACGCATTCATACTTTCCGTAGATCGCAGCCTCCACAGCACGGTTTTGCTGCCTGCAGCGGTTGTGGTTTGGTTGGGTGAAACGAGTGCTCTTAGATGATTTGCGTACAGCGCTTTTGGTTTGCCTACATCATCGGCTTGGCGAAGTAAGAAAACGAGCGTCAGAGGAAACAAACAAAACTACCGCAAACCATATGAGCGTGCCCAATCCTGACGATGACGGCAGGAAAACTGCGTAAATTAGACGTTTGACCACCGGCTCTGCTGTTCGCATTTAGGTTGTCGATGCCAGTACATTACCAGTTCGCAGCAACACGTATGCGCACAGCCGATGAAACCTGTCTCCCTCACATGCAGAAAAATATTCTGTTTTTGTGGGGAGGCTGTGCGCATTTGCTGAGTGCATTAACCACATTTGCCTGCAGCATTCAAGCCTCCATTATGATGCTCAGTGTTCTCATGTGTTACGCCTAAAAAAGACATATTTTGTTAGAAGCACAACCACAAAGAGAAAGAATACACAAAACACGACAAAAACTTGTTTTACTCAAGTAGAAGGCAGATGGTTAGCGGCAGGACAGGTGTCACCGGGTGCATGCAACAGCTTCACTCTTTACTCTTTTGAGCGCTGTTTTTGTTTAAAACCCCTGCGACGTATACCTTTTTTATTATTTTTTGTTTCGGTCCACGCGGAATTTAGCATTAGAGAAAGCAAATTGAGCTCTGTGAAGAATGCGCCGCTTGTGATTCGGGGGACTATATTTCGGTACATGGCAGTTAGCACAGTGAAAGAGTGAAACGACCGTCAATTAGCTTATATCGTCGAGGCGCGTCACCACTGTTCTCTCGTACCGCGCAAACGCAGGATGC
>JAJIZL010022453.1:126949-176611 GCA_023969395.1 Amblyomma maculatum | reverse complement strand
TGTAACGAGCCATTGAGACACGGTCGGAATTTTGCTCGTGTCTACAAGTGCGCCCCGGAGTCTTGAATGAATCCGGACAAGAAGTGTGTAATGCGCGCCTAGTGCGCACCACGTCGGTGCTTTTAGGAACACCTATGCTCCACTATACATCACAAATGCACTTTGTATAAGTGGCATGAGAAATAATTGGACTACGCCTGCGAAGTTGATGTTGCGATTTTCTCCCTACAGCGTTGAGCTGTATTCATCAGGCGCCCAGGATGAGCACTATAAACGTGACCTTGCGTAGTGATCTATTTGCAGTTAACTTTTACGGCGATGCTACTTTTAATTGTTATGTTCGAAGCACGTAAAATGCAATTACCGGCTGTGCTTCAAAACGCGCACGAAATGTACACAAATATAGTCACTTTATATACTAAAAATAAACTGTGGAGGCAAGTTCGGTGTGACATTTTGAAAACGGTAACGTGACCTCCGCTTAATGCTTAAAACCAGACATTAAAGAGCACGCGCTCTGGCGGCCTCTAAGCATTTGCTACCCCTAGCCCAAGATTTCAGCAAAACCAGGAGCTGCGCACGTTCTCCTGCGAATAGCGTAGGTACTCTGTCCATGAGATGTTGAGGCAAGTATCATCATCAGCCAGACCACGGCATGAAAAACACCTCTAATATATATCTCCAAGTAACCCGATCCTGTACTAGCTACATCTACCTGATGCGCAAACATTCTAATCTCGATCAGAGCTTCTTGATTCAATGGGGAAACTACGCTTTAAAGAGTTCTAATATTTTCAAGCAGCCGTTTGGCCTCGTAACACGAAAGCCTTATTGAGGGTTGACCCGAATGGCACGGGATAGCACGCCAAGGTAACCAAGAGACGGCGGCGAACGTGACGAGGGAACTTCACTCCTCCACGTCGGCGCACGAGACTCACGAAGAGTAGCCGCTCAGCGGCTGCTGTTGCACACGCGGCAATATGCATATATCAGGTGCTTGTGAACTGTGGCGCCATCTAGAAGTGGCGAATTAAAGCTAGCTGCCATATCTGTCACTTTCCCACTCAAAATCTAAAAGTCTGCTCCGGTATCCACTAAAGCGCTGACGTTATGACCATCGATGCACACAGGGACGTCCAGCGATAGCCGGTCTCGTGAACCAAATGCTGTCGTTTCTGCTCCAAAATCCATATCTGTTCTCATTGGGGGGCCTTTGTGCTGACTTGTAGCGGTCCCGCCCCCTGAAGTCGCTCTACTCAGTTTTCCCGGCGGGGGCTTGGGGAGCGACCAGGCGGTGTTCGCGGGAAGTCACCAGTTGTTAAAGGGGATGGCCGACGTGGGGATGCAGACCTGGATTGTAGGCGTGCCATCCGGAGGTTCTCTTGTGCGAGGTTGTCTCCAATGTCACGAGGACGTTTACCGAACGTGCGTCTAGGTGCGTTGGTGTAAAAGCCCTCCGGTCCGAGTTCCCGATAAGGGCACCACCGGGAAATGTGACCAGGTTCCCCGCAATGGTAGCAAAGGCGGCGGCTTCCAAGGGCCCGCCAGACGTCTGTTCGTCGCATGTGTGACCGCGGTGGCCGCACGTACGCGTTGGTTGCTGTACAGGAATGTATTGCGTTGGCTGCTGGACGGGCATGCACTGGGTTGGTGGTAATGCAGACAACGGAGCTTGGACTGGAACTGGGCGTCGGAGAATGTCAGCGTAAGTCGGACGAGGATAATCAGGAACAGGGGTATTTTGAGCTTCAGCAACATGCAGAGATGGCTTGCTGACTTGCTGAATCTCTTCGCGGAATATAGGTGCAAGAGAATCATCCCTGGATTGCAACGTGCCACAAACCTTCTGCAGTTCCTCGCGTACAAATGCACGAATAAGATCTCGGAGGTGGTCAGTATTGCTTACAGCAGCTGTGAGAGACTCGACAGCAGTCGTAGCGAGGATTGGGCTGTCGTAGACAGCCGAGCGCTGGTCCAGGATCTTTTCCATCGTGACCGCCTCTGTTAAAAATTAGGTAACTGTAGTTGGTGGGCTACGCACAAGACCAGCAAAAAGCTGTTCTTTAACCCCACGCATAAGGTGGCGCAGCTTTCTGTCTTCAGAGATGTTGGTATCCGCACGTCAAAATATTTTCGGCATGTCCTCAACATACATCATGACGGACTCATTTGGAATTTGTATCCAAGATTGTAGAGCACGTTCTGCTCGTTCGCGCCTATACAGGCTGACATACGCCTCTATGATAAGACAGCGGAACAGAGGCCATGATGTTAATATGCCTTCTCGGTTCTCATACCATGTCAAAGCATGGTCTTCCAGGCAGAAAATGGCGTTCCGTAGCTTTACGTTGTCGTCCCACTGATTAAAGGATGCGGCTCGTTCGAACTGAGTTAGCCAGTCCTCAACGTCTTCATGCGCAGTGCCATGGAACGATTTCGGCACTCGGGGGTTTTGAAGGTACACAGGAGTACCTTGCATGACCGACGTAATGCTTTGCGTGGCTGGTCGGAGGCTCGTTGTTGAAGTGGACTCTAAGGGCCCGTGTTCGGGAGAAAGGCCCAGGTTCCTGCGGCTGACGCGATGAACTGGCGTGTCCACAGGCAAACGATCAGTGTCGTTGGTTTGCGGACGGGTGTGCGACATTGAGAGGACAATTACCCAGCACCTCCACCAAAACTATCAAGAAGACAGGTATTTTTGGAAAACGCAACAGGGGCAGAGACAAACAGTCAAGACAGGGGTTCACGGGAAACGGTAGCACAGAGACACATGCTCAAGAGTCCAGAGTCCTAGCTAGCCGAAGCGCGAGACAGTCTACTTCTTCGCCTTTCAAGCGCTACCTCAAACCGCCAGGTGGCAATATATAGCTATGAGTTGTGGGCACACATCCACGGCGGGCTCTTCAGCGAGTTTTAGTGCCGAGAAAAAAAATAATAACTTCGCATTTTTGTTCGGTAAATGGACCAATCACTGTAGAAATGTCTGAGGAGGCTATGAAGGTCTATAAGATATTTAAGACTAGTGAAACAGATTATATGGTACAGAAAAAAATTACAGCCGATTTGCATAGTCAATCAAATTCGAAGTAGGTGCGTAGCACTGCTATACATTTCACGCATTTTACACTTTGTTATGTTTCGTTTTGCATGAGCATGCTCGTTACGTTTCCTCATTCTTTGTGCTTCTAGGTTCTTGCGCCGTTTATCTGATATAACAGAATCAGTAGAGTCGCGTTCCCGCTGTCTTCGTAGCCGTTGTACTTCCGCACGTCGACCACGGCTAACCTGCGCCGCAGTGCCAGAAGGCCCGGCTTCATCCATTGCGATGCGAAGCAAACGCCCGACGCCGCCGCATTCTCAGCTTTCCTTACAGCATGTTCAGTGCTTCTGATAACAAATGAGCGAAAATAGGCGCAACGTATTGCATCCATCTATAGAAGGAGGGCAGACACAAGGCCGCCTCTGACTGATTTTAATATCCAACTGTTCCCACAGTTGTCAATGTGGCAACATGGTGTTCAATCTCCTCCGTGCACTCTCCCTGTACAAAACCTCTTCTTCCTCGGCGTTCCGCTTGAAGATTCTTGCCGAATCTGGAACACCCTCATTAGAATGCACTACTTTCTCTGCGGAGGGATCAAAGGGGGAGAGAAAGAGCGATTTGAGAATGTAGGGCATGAGCAAAACATGCTACAAAGTTTCTGCATCAACACATTCAGAGCAGTGAAAGGTCTTCAGGATGAAGAAAGGTAATCCAAGAACAGAGAAATGCGCTTGAAGACTAGCGCCAGTTAAGGCGCGGAGGTAAGCACAAGCTGCTTCACGACGCGGCGAGCGGCTCGGTGCCGAGGTCGAGAAGCACCGCGCGTACACGTCTGCTGTTCGTGAAGGCTGAGGTGTGACTGATGCGAGGGGAGATATACCGAAGTTCAGGACGCGTGAGCGACACAAGGCTGCTCAATCCGGAGTAACACACGTATTGCCCGGTGAAGGACGCGACGTCCGCAACTGTGATACTCCCCCCTCTCTCACTAGTTGGATCTGTGCGTCTGCTCCGTCCGCGTGATGTGGGCGTCGCCATCTGCTCTTTCTCTTCAAGTTTACGGAGAGACGGACAGTGAGAGAGAGAGAGAGCAGCTTCTGCTGCAGCTGTGCGGCCGTTCTGCCTCCTCAATCCCGAGCCGTGCGACGCGCGCGTCGCCAAGTTCTCTTTTTCCACTTCAAGTTCACGAAGACAGAGAGAGCGCGGCTTCGGATAGACATCGACGAAATTCATAATTGCGGCTAGTAGTGCTACACACTAAACCTGAATACTGACACAATCTGGAATGAAATTCGCAAAGTTACTCAATTCTAGCTGTACGAGGATAGAATAATGACAGTTTTCTGCTCTGTGTGCAGGACAGTCCTTATATATTTCACTAAAAAGGAGAGCGAAACTGAAACTCGCACAATGAGCCACAATAATAGAGTAAGGAGTATGTGCAGACAATTTCACTAGCAAGCCACCTGCACGAAAGTGTGTATTGCTCCATGGATTCAGCTTTATCATGTGGCTCACAAAGGATAGTGTGAACCTTGAACAGTTAAACATTGAAGTGCAATTGCATGTCACAAGGCAAGTGTTTACATCTGCCATATTTAAGATGCATGTACTAACACTTCATGAGAATCCTGAATGCTAGTACTCTCAAGTATGATTTTAGTTATACTCATAGCAGGAATTGGTGAGCAGGTTGTAAATAAGTATGTAATACCACTGTCACGCGAACACTTTAGATCCTCATAAAACTCAATCTGCATTCAACTCGTGCAACCGAGCCCGAGCCTGCGTGGACGAAGATGTTCCTAAAGCGCTCTCGAGTTTCCAAGCATATTCGAGAGCGGGCGTGGCCATCCCCGATGTCACCTAACACACAGAAAGGAAACTTCTCAACCGTCATCCAAAATGGCCGTTCAGCACCAGATGCTTCAATTCTTCTTGGAAACCTGAATGCAGTTCGAGTTCAATGAGGATCACAATTGTTCGCGTCACAGAGGTGTAAGATGGAGCAGGTGACCTCAGTTTGCTAAGAAATGGGCTCCTGCATTCCACTCAGTTCCAATATATCCTTGCACCTGGTTTTAACATAGTTATTTCAAGTGCATTACAATTAAAAACCAAAGGTATGTGCACAAAATAGCATCTCGCAAGCTTTTGGATTCTCAAGACAGGCAGTTTACACATGCAAGCACTTCAGATGTAACGTGAAATCCTGTGAACAGCCGATCAGCAGTAATACATTTGGTACATATATTATTGTGTAATATACATTTCCCTTTTTGTGTTATGAACAGCAAAAAAAGATGATTATCATATGGCAATAACATGCATCCATGGTTTACTGCAGATGTCAGGCTCTGATTGGTGCGTTTTTCTTCTTTGTATATTTACTTCTTGATTGTTTTCGTGGTTGAAATTACCTACAAGTACTTGATTCATTTGAAAAGCCCAATACACATATCTTGCTTTCTGAATGCTGAAACAAAGTTGGATCTGAGCAGGTAGTTGCGTTTGTTACTCTCCCTTTAGTGACCATGTGTGCACGGCCTTGTCCCTGTAGATGTCCTTCATCAATATTGATCGTGGCTCGTGTGTACTGTGCCTGAAAACAGCCTTGGGTGCGATGGGACCTTTCTGGAAGCTATCTTGCATTAATGAAATGATTTCCACTGTCTGATGTCTGATCTGACTACAGAAGCATCTGCATCACTCATTGGCTTGGTTCTACGTGAAGTAGAATTTTTGCGATTATAGCTCGATGATAGTAGGCCTTTGTTGTCTGTGCCACGTCTCGTTCTGATTAATCATTATAATATGGGTGCTGGCATTATGATGGTGTGCCGAAGCATTGTTATTATTTTTCTTGTCTCTCTGGAAAGGGTATAAGCCTATGATAGATATCAAAGGTTTGGTGCTGAGCCGAAAACAAGTGACGATATTCTTGTCCCAGCAGAGCTAATTCCATGTACCATCTTCTTTCTATTTTACAATTGGTCCAACAGAGCAAGATGCCACCAAATGAATGGCTTAGAAAGATGGTAAGGCCCATTAAAATACTGAAATGAATTGCACAATTTCATGGCGCAGAATTTAAAAATATGTAGACTCTGAACGGAATTTTCAAATTTGCTAAACATTCTCCCAGTTGCAGTTATACAACTATACAGGTACTTGCACACTTTTATCACGGCAGGGCCCTTGATCACACTGAGGGAAAGATTAATTCAAATAATGAATTGCAACTTAACAAGATAAATTTTCAAACAAGTTTTCTTGATACCAAACCGTGAAGGTTTGATAGTGTCAACCCTGTACAGCATAATGATTCAGGTGAGGTCCTGTCGCACAACCACATTACTTTTCATTGCCTTGAGCTGCATGAACAAATATGTCTTGAGAATGTTAAATGCTGCTGCTTAGTGTAGCATAAAATGGAAATGACTTAGCAAGAACGAACTGTTGAGGAGAACCAGAATCGGGAGGATAAACATTTATTTTCTGGCTTCAAAGACCATTATACTGGTAGCACAGATTCAAGATGCTACAACTGGGGATATGCATATAACAGCTTAATCTTGTTGCTACAGATAGGCAACATTCATTTTTGTTCATGGTCTAGCAAGCAGAAATATGAATAAGATATACTTTGCCTAGTTGAGTTTCCCTATCTTCAACCACAGTGCAGCATTACTATCAAGCAACACAAACAGCCTAAAATCTCAGAAAAACAGTGTTGCACGCGCCTAAAATCACTGGAGTGCTTTCAAGTAGTCCACATATATGGTTGTCAAGTAACAATTCATGCAGTTGCGTCAGCATGTACCTAATTAGCAATCTCGGGCTGACCGAAAGCTTAGTAAGCCTCCCAACTCCGGAACACAGCATCTTACAGCGTGCTATATGTGTCCTCTCACAACAATGTACTTCTCTTTCCCTGTTGAACTCGCTGGCCTGATTTATAATGTCCCTCTAAATGAAGCTGTCCCTGTATACACCCATTGCAAGGACCCCTTTGTATGACAAATTCCACAGAGCTTGTCTGCACATGCAACACTGCACAAGTGTAAAGACGTGAGACTACAGTACAAGGCTGCATGCGTGAAGAAAATAATTGCAATGAATGAGCAAGAGTAGTGCTTTGCCAACTGATCTATCCATTCAATTTGGGATATAAAAGAACCCAACAATATAGTCATCCACACTGCTCAAAGGGGAAATAGCATTGTCTGTTAGTCCCCAAGGTGCAACCACCACTATTATGTTTTCCACATCGCGACCACTCGCATATCATGCCACACTTCTTCTTTTGCGAACTCTTTCATACCTCGTACTATCGTCGGCTGGAATAATCTATCTCCACATATCGCATCATAAAGGAAGCTTAACAAGTTTCAGGACCTTCGAACCCAAATATCTGTCTAGGATACTCATTGATTGTGTCACATGCTGTATTCAGCTATTTTGTTATTTGTTTTGTTTCAGCGATTATATTAAGCCTCTAATGCACTTTCTGCTCTCTTTTCATGTGAATTATAACGTATATTACTGCTTTTTTTTTCTAATTGTGCTTTGGTCTGTATTTAAGCTTTGCGCATTGGTGCTTACACATTTTTGTTTAGTATTCTTGTTTGTCAGTGCTCCCCCCAATGTAATACCCTCGACTGAGGGCCTTTATGGGATTTTTGTATTAAATAAACCAACAAATAAACAAATGGGCGTATCCCTCCCATCCCTCCAGCAGCATCCCCCCCCCCCCCCCCCCCCCCCCCTTCGGCTACTTGGGGACTATGCAGTACAGCAGACAGGACAGGTTCTGCCAAGTGTGAAACTGCATGGACTAGTTTCTATCCATTTTTAAGGAAAACAAAGGGGAAACGAAAAGCACAAAAACAAGACACACAAGCCGCAGTAGTGCTGGCCAATGTTATTTGACGAAGCCGAAGGGCCTGGAGAATGAATGAAAGGAAATGACATGTACAAAAGTGACAATGGCAGAAAAGGAAATGAACACACTACAGCGCAGGCAGGAAGGCATCCACAAAGCTTCACAGGAATTTGTGCATGACCCTGGAAACACATAAAAAGAAATATCGAAACACAAGCGAAAGAACAAAAACAGAAGAATGCAATTAGGAATTCATATAAAAACCTACACGCATCTAACACCTGACAGAATGACATATCACTCAGCATGAGCTCTACAGGCAAGCAGAATCTGGTGGGGCGATTTAAACCCAGGGCTGTTGAACCAGGCACAAACTAAAATATTCCAGTGGCAGTGAAGCAAGGGCTCTGTTACGCATTAAAGAAATGGTAACCCTGCACTAGATGACCAAAAAAAATGGCGCAAGAACACGATCACAGAGGGATTGAAAGGCGCTCCTTTCTTCCCTCTTCTCTTCCTGTGATCGTGTTTTTACACCATTTCACTGGTCAGTATGAACCAACCAGCCCTACAGCAAGTACTTCTATAAGCGTAAGACGGTCAACACATGTAGCATCCTAGTGGTATGTTGCCATTGCAAGGCAGTTGCTACTTGAGTTACTAAATCGCACACATGGATTAGTTGCAAATGGCTATTGCATATGCATACGTCCTCAGGCAGTTATGTAAAACCTCACTGATCCATACATTTACTCCAATGCTTTTGTAGAGACAGACTTCCTTACGAAGGATCCTGCCGTGGTTGGCTAAAGCACCAAATGTGTTTTTTTACGATGCACCTGCAGATTGGGTAAAAGGACCCAGAAGCCTCCAGGTGCCTTTAAATACATAAACTCCAGTGAGAATGAGCGGTCGAAAACACAAAGCTACATTAGATTGATTTTAACCATAAGAGAAAAAAAAAGCACTGCCAGTATCAGCTGATTAAGGGAATAAGCGTAAATTCAAAATACAACCATAATTTCAAACAGTTCAATGGTGGGCATCGCCAACATTTTTTAATCAGTCTCAAACAGGTCAAGTGATTATAAACAGTCATAAGCCTTTTTCTTTGATCGACAAGGTTACCCAGCAGCTTTCTCATTATATGCAATAATAATATTGACCTAGTAAACTTCTTGCAGTTCAATGCTGCTTTGTTTGCCTCTGCGTCTTATCTAATAGCATTCGTCACTTCTTATACGAGTCACCAAGTACAAAACGTATGGGTCTGCAAGGCATTTAGCCTCCCATGGCAAGGACTCCTAACATCCGCACACAATCGCTTTCTTCCATTTTCCTTTTATTTGACAGTACACAGTTTCAAGCACAGCTTTATTTCTCAGAGGACTTTTTAATTATCAGGGGAGATTCTTTTTTTTATTTGATACCACAAGCTGCAGTTCTGTCATGACTGTTTAGAAGAACTGGACTGTGTGTTTAAATGCCACTGCAACTCTGTTCTTTGAATTGTATTGAGGATCTATGTATTCACTCCACGATGAACTTGATGTATGAACTTGCAGTATATTTTGTAAACAAAGCAAACGACTCGGGTAGATAAGTACACAAGTCATACAAGTATAGTTTTTCACGTTCATAGTCATGTCAAAATTCCACCCAGTCTGCATGCTGGCCTGAAAACTGTGACATGCCATTACACTTGGTCACTGTTTTACAATTAGCACCTAGCCAGTTTACCTCTGCAAGTGGGAGTCCTTAGCTCATAATGCAAGGCAGTGGGGGCTTAGTATTTAATTCTTGGCTCTAACTGACCTCTACGGCCGTGCGTCATTATTCTGCCATGCAGTGCCGCAAGTTTTCAGTGCTTACTCTAAGCTGAATTCTTATTAAGTATGAAAAACACTAAACTAAAACTACAACAGATGAATAAAACACTGATTCCGCACAAAACATAAAATATCTACATATTTGTAATTAGAATAGTCATTGCATATCATGCAGTGTTTCGAAAACATTATGAACTCTTCGTCGGCAGCAGCACAGTTGTGCCATACCTCTTGCTTGTTTGTGCTCAGTACAAACTACAAATATTTCACTGTCTCAATTGGTAGCAGTTTTTTTTTTTCAGTACATGCCGCAGATGAGTAGCTTGAGCTGTGTTGCATGCTAACTCTGAATCGCCAGGTTTCATTTGCTACTTAAGTGTCTGAAATGATAAAAGCAGTGCACACACATGAAACCCACAAAGACCAAATAGCATAGGTCAAGAATAGGAAGTGTATGCTGCACTTGACATGAAAGCAGTCGTTATTATAGGCAGTACTGAGCACAGAGATGAAGAAACCGCGGTATTATGTACTGCGGGCATGCAAATTCTCGTTTTTCCAACCCAATTGATTATGAATAGCACAGTCTTGCTGCTGAATTAAATATGAACACTACTGAAACTCAAACTGAATACAACTAAAATAGTTGAGCAGCTGTTTTATATATAGTTGAAGAAGTAAACATATTCAACTTTGCAGATAATTTGAACATGCACATTTTGAATTTTTTGCTATGGTATCCACTTTTGAAGATTTGTTACTGTATTGAACCTCAACACATTTTCTGCATGCAAATACATCCCATATGCAACACGACAGCTGTAGCATGCAGCTGGAATTGAGGATTACGAGGCGCAATGTACGCTACTTAGAGATTGTTACCACCGGGGAGACCCGCACGGTAAATAGTACTTCTGTGCAAGTTGCAAATGGTGCGCATATTTGTTTATGCTTTGCAGTTTATTTCGTCACAATAAAACAGACTTATTATTTATGCGTTGTAATGTAATGCGTGCAATGCATCTTTGCCGCGAGTGCTATCTCAAAATGAACGTCAGGGGAGATATGAATATCGTGAGCCCTCCATGAATCTTCTTTCCTTTGTACATACCATGATCTTCTTCTTTCATTTGTACAAACCATCGTCATCGTCCCGCGGCTCCGGCTCCGGCATGCGCCTGGGTTCACCATCGGATTAAACGCTTGACACGGCCTACCTTGCCTTGCAGTCACGACCTTGCCTTCTTTCACAAGTGAATGAGGTGACACTCAATCCCCTTGCTGCCTTGTGCCCTGCCTCTCGCTGGAGCTACGTTCCGGTCACCATTTGGCAACAGTCACCATCGTCTAGTCAACCGAGAGCAGTCCCGACCCGGCCGGACCCTATACTTCGGCTGCACCGCCGCCTCCGACATTGCCCACACGACAACGCGACCCGCCGCTGTTCGTTGGCTGTCTAGACGAAGACGTAGATGACTGGCTTGACACCTATGATCGATGCAATGCCTACAACCGGTGGGAAGATGCTTTAAAATTCCTCAACGTTTCTTTCTACCTTATTGTGGTCGCCAGGAATTGGTTTATCAACCGCGAGCCGCACACAACTAACTGGCCCACCTTCAAAAAGCAGTTCCGACAGTGTTTATATGCGTCTTACATATAGTCCCACCGTGCAGGAACCTGAACGCATACACCATGTCGTAAAAGGAATGAATGCTGTGGCTTTTAACACCCTAGCTGCCCAGAAACCTTCAAGTGTTGATTTCATTATTACGACCTGTCAACGTCTCGACCAGCTGCAGTCCTCCCGATTGCAGCCCGGCTTCGCTACTGGCCCGACCTCTGCTGACCTCGACCTACGAGCCCTGATTCGAGCGATAATCCGCAAGGAGCTCCAAGCCATCAACCCTTTCTGCCGGCATGGCTGCGATCATCCTTCTCCGCCTTCTAGTGACGCCGGCCTCCGCAACATCATTAAAGAAGAGTTTGCAGCTATCACCCACCCTGTCGCACCTGACTCTCCTGCATTTCGCCCAGCGCCGACTTACGCTCGCGTCGCAGGATTCCCTCCTCCTTTTGTTCCCCCACTTCGACAAGCACCGCCCTACAACCACATCAATGCCATGGCGACGGCTTCACCTATACCACCCTATTACGCACCTTGGCGCTCCTCTCGACCAATGTGCTACTATTGTGAAATTCGAGGACATATAGCCCGCTTCTGTCGTCGATGCCTTCAGAACGAGCGGCGTGGTTACGACGCCTTCGAAAGTGATATACCTTGATATTGTTACGATGTGGCAAGCCGACGAAAACGGAGAACAGAGAACAGGGAGAGAATGTTAGATGACCGTGAGATGACGTTTAATGAAATCTTGGCGGGCCTAGCGCGCCACTGGCATCTTCTTCTTCCTTGTTCATCCGTAACATGACCCGGGGCCACCGAGTGATCGTGATCGTGGATGAGGAAGTTTACCGATGTTGATGATTCCAAGGCATGATGATGGGCATATCTGGATGTTTGAAGGAGAAGAAGAAGAAGGAAGAATAGAACTGCTTGCCGGCACGTTAATTTCCGATGAACCTTTGCCCAGGACACACTCGGGCGACACGTTGCCACGGCTCGATGGCGGAGGCCAAGGCACGCACCGCACGGCATAAGCAAGGAAGAATGTCTTACAATGTAGCGGCGTCCTGGGTCGTGGGGTCTTTGGCCGGCATATCTGGTCATTGGGGTCACATATGATCGTTCGGGCCTCTCCTTGTATCTTGCTGTCATGTATGGCGTCTCGGGTCAGCCTCTCCTTTGTCGTGTCTTGTAGTCGGGGCGGGGGGGGGGGGGGGGAGGAACGCAAGGTCTTGCAGCAGGCTGGGGAACAGCCATGCGATGCCTCTTAACCTTCAGCCGACGGCGCAAGACGTCGCCGGGCGCCGAAGCTCCGTGCCAAGATGAGAGGGTGATGATGAAGTACCCCGCACCTTCAACCAAATGTTCAGTTCAGTTCAGTCGTGTCCGACTCTTCGTGACCCTATGGACCATATCACGCCACGCTTTCCGGTCTCTATCTTTCTAACATCACATAACCAAATGGTACGATGCGGCAAGCCGATGAAAACAGGAGAACAAAGCACAGGGAGAGAATGTTGAATGACTATGAGATGACCTTTAATGAAATGTTGCCGGGCCTAGCCCGAGCGCTCCTGCCCTCGCCACTGCCCTCTTCTTCCTTGTTCGTCCGTAACAACATTATCAGCGACGACCTATTCCCAGCCCACCTCGCCGATTCGCTGTACCGCCGGTATCCTCCTCTGAACAGAATGGGGCCCATGTATCCCGACTTCGGCCCCCTTCCCCATACCGCCGCTCTATTTCACCACTTCGACCAGCAACAACTCTCCCTGTCTGTCATTCGGAAAACTAAGTGATGCAGTTTCCGGGGGTGAAACCGCACTTTGCCAACTTACCAAAAATCCTCCTCATCGCCCGTAGAAAATAATTTCCGCTTTAGCTGAAGGGTTGCCGGTCGAAGCTTTGGTTGACACAGGTGCTGCAAGTTTCGTTATTCACGCTTATTTATGCCACCGTTTGCGGAAAGTAACAAAAGCATATGATGGGCCTGAACTTCGCGGAGGAAATGACGTCCCTCTGCACCCTTCAGCAATGTGTACAGTTCCAGTTGTTATCGACGGCGTTAGCCACCATGTGCAGTTTGCTGTGCTTTCACCTTGTGCGCATCTGATGATTTTTGGGTGACATTTTTTGTCAACCGCTTCAGCCTTGATTTCTTGTGGCGACCGTGTCATCCATACGACAGAGAGTGATTTTTCATCTGACTTTTCTGGACATCATTCCTTCTTTGCCGCAGCTGATACTGTATTGCCGCCGCAGTCGTTTCTGAACACACCACCCACGGGGATTTACTCATCGCCCCATCTCATCGTCATCTTGCGCGTGGACTCGGTTTCCCGTCAAGTCCAGAAGTGCAATATGCCGGGCTAGTTGGTACTGCATAATGAAATAAAACAGCGCAAGGAACGGGAAGAAACACGAAGGAATGGAAACAAAGACACGGGCGCTGGCTAACAACTGAAATTTCATTCCGATGCAGGACACATGTATAAGTTACAAAGAGGGGGGTATAACCAAGGCAATCCTGCACAATCACCGGAACAGTGTAGTGACGCCCAAGAGTAAACACTATACAAAGGTGAAAGGCAGAAAAGACTAAAAGCGATAAAATCCACGGTGTAAGAGGCTTTTTTTTTTCTTTCACAATATATACACTTTACCTTTCAATATATACCTCCGGGAGTACTTAATCAAATTCTTGCCATCTTCTCCTCAGTACTAACGTAAACACACCAAAGACGGCGAAAACAGATGCCGCTGGCGCCTACGTTGGACGATTGCATCGCCGGCCACTTAATCGTTCTAGTAATGGTCAATTCATACTCTTTGTGTTGTATATGCAGGGGCTCGAGATCTCTACAGCTATGGCACAAATTAATATGATTGCCGACGAGAGCCACCGGGAAGAAGAAAAAGTTCCCCAAACCAGCGCCGCAGCCTCCATATGCAGTTTCGACCTTTGAGGCATCGCGCGAGCCGGGCGCGCCAATCAGAGCGCTGGAGTCATCCGTCTCCGTCGCATGCACCAAAAGCGACCGTATAGCAGCGCCTCCCGTACCCGAACGCATCCGCCAGTTAGCGGACGGCAGAGGCGCACAGCGCCTCTGAAAACGACCGCACAACAGCCTTAACCACTGCACCACCACGAAGGGGCTGCCCCTCTTAATTATCTCTACGGCTATTACGTCTCGTAACATTTTTAACTGCATCTCTTCAACTGTTTTTCCCCGTTGGCTTTGCATTTATGAACAACTTGAAAGTTTGTAACATAGACATGGTTGACATTAATGTCAGCGGATGCCGCCACAATCTTTAAAAACTCAAATTCAAACCAATTAGAACAGGCATTTTTTAAATACATTTTTAGGGCCCTATAAAATGCTTCTCACCTGGTAATATATAGAGTTCCGAATCTCGGTCACCTAATAGGAGGCGGATAAACTATTTGTGTCGACAGGAAGCAGTAAAATAATGTGGCAATATAGCAATGTGGCAATACCCAGCACCTCCACCAAGTGTAAGGTGTTTATTGGGGTACCAAGACAGTAAGCAACGTCCGCAAACCAAAGCGACGGGGGTAGCGTTCGCATCAACAGTGCAGTGCCAACAAGGCTCCGGCTCCACTTCGTCTACCTCTTCGGGTTGGCGCGCGAGCTGATGGCGATCGGGATTACTACATACTTAACGTCCTACTGCCCCTTGCTACGCTGACTTTCCTTGGAATCCAGTTCGTCACACTTAGTGTCCATCGGTTACCTTGCCTTCGCATTACATTTCCTGCATCCCGTTCATTATTTCTGGAGCAGCCACGCAGCGAGACTCGATTACGAGTTATATCATGCCTCATCATTGACGCACATGCTTCAGGTGAAAGCCTGCGGGACTATTTTTGAGCATGCTCGAAATTGAGTAATAGTAACTCTGCGTCCTAAAAAAAATTGTTCGAATAAAGAATTTTGTTCGTTAGACGCAAGACGGG
The DNA here is from genome assembly GCA_023969395.1 of Amblyomma maculatum. Lineage (NCBI taxonomy): Eukaryota > Metazoa > Arthropoda > Arachnida > Ixodida > Ixodidae > Amblyomma > Amblyomma maculatum. Next base: position 161,245 of record JAJIZL010022453.1, on the reverse strand, counting down.
GTTATGGTCGGATATTTAGAAGAATCCCTCAAGGTGGAGTAGATTCCTTAATAAAGGAGTTGAGATCTACCTAAGCGTAGCCTTATGGATACAAAGGGAAGCTGCACAGCATCCAACCAACACCAATCCAACTTCGAGTTACCGACCAATTCGATCTCGCCAGACCGTTCTGCTGATAACCCTGGTTACCTCAATTGGCAGAGCGACTGCCCCGGAAAGGCGGTGGTCCAGCGTTCAATCCCCGGACCATGAATTTTGTTTTTAACTGCGAAGCTTCTGAGAAGGCTGTATAGCTTTCTTTGTAGCCGTATGGCGGCGCTTGGGTGTGTGTCAGTGGGTAATTACTCGCTTATTAGGATGGGGTTATGTGCAGAGCTGAATTTTGTGCCGGACATGCCCACAATCAAAACCACAGACGACGCGGTACCGGGTGATATGGGCTGGCCATCTTCTGAAGCGCGGAAAGCTCGGAGTAAAATGCGATATGAAAAACGCCTGAGGAAAAGGGCAAGTAACCGGTTGGGAGCTAAAGTATTTAAATACCTTTATCTAAAGGGTGTCAACACCACCTGGGTGGCGCAGTGGTTACGGCGCTAGATTACTGTGCCCAAGGATGCGGGATCGAATCCTGGCCTCTGCGGCAGCTTTTCAATGGAGGCGAAAAGCAAGGCGTCCCTGTGCTATGCGATGTCAGTGCACGTTAAAGAACCCCAGATGGGCGAAATTTCCGGATTCCTCCACTACGGCGTCTATCATAGCCTGAGTCGCTTTGGGACATTAAATACCACTAAACAAACAAAAAAGCGTCAAAATGAAGGAAAGGAACTAACTCTTCAGTATGCAAGGCACAAGAACGGAGAAATAAAGAGCAAGCATACTGCAACCAGCGAACAAAACGGAACACAAGAAGAAGGAGTACACAGGACAGCGCTGGACTAACAACTGAAGTTTTGTTGGCGAGTGGTAAACCCAGGAAGCCAAACGACACATGCGTATTAGGCGTTGTTACACCCACCCACGTGATGAGACCCCTTTACACGCTCAACCAACAGCCTCCCCCCCCCCCAATTAAAATGCATCGACACAGGGAAACTTCTTTTTACTTTTTTCGCCTACACGCGTACACCGTACACCTACACGCGTACACCTGTGTCAGCCTCGGCGCGCTTACCACCTGCCGAGCCCGTTTCCTGTCCTACTGCGTCAGGAACAACCTGTGCCCTCCTGAGGTCGCCGCAAGCGTTGGGATCCTGGAACCCTCAACAGGCCATTGGAAGAGGATTTGCAAAATCCTGAAATCTGAATGGTGGAGGCAAGTGACATCTTTAGATGACAGGTTACACGTGTTGTGCAATGAAAGATAAGTAGGCTTGAAGGGGTCACGACATCTACGGGAACAGCGTCGGGAACAGCGTCGTTTGGCGGGTCAGCTTACCAAGTGGACACCGACTCCCTAAAAAGGAAAAGAAAAGACCGGAGACCACCTGTGGAAAAGATACAGTTATATACCTTAACAGTGCCGAGGTTCCAAGGGACATCGACACCCTTCAGCAGAACGGACCTAAATTTGGCATCCCTCCTCGGGTTTCGACTCAAGAGCTGTTGGCGTGTGCCTGGAGAATTGCTGACAAGGCTCCCACAGAAGAAAAGTCAAGATGCCTTTCTGAGGAGGTTGACTGCATCTTGAGGTTTGAGCCTGTGTCTAATAGGGGCGGGAGACAGTTGGAAAAAGTGGTTAAACACTTTTTTGACAACGATCTTAGCCTGCTGCAATCTGATAAGGAAGGTAGATTTGTTGTACTACTTAAAGGTGTGTTTGATCAGAAAGAGCTATCCAGCTACTCAAGGACTTCAACCTCCCAAGGTTGGAGAAGGCAGGAAATAAGGCGGAGCGGGATAGGCTGGAGGTATTTTTCTCGGTCAAAACCCACAAGGTTGATTCTCTGTTTCGGGCCATCGTTACAGAGAATGGTTTGGTTTGGTTTGTGGGGTTTAACGTCCCAAAGCAACTAAGGCTATGAGAGACGCCGTAGTGGAGGACTCCGGAAATTTAGACCACCTGGGTTTCTTTAACGTGCACTCACAGCACACGGGCGCCTTGCTTTTCACCTCCATCGAAAAGCTGCCGCCAACCCGGGATTCGATCCCGCAACCTTGGGAACAGTAGTCGAGCGCCGTAACCACTGCGCCCCCCCGGCGGGGTACGTGTTACAGAGAATGGTTCTTGGCAGAAGTTCGTTGGTCAATTTTTGCAGCGCCAGTTGAACGTGCTCGCCTTGAATGACCCTTATGTCGTGTGCAACTATACCGGTGTTATAGATGGCCTCAACGATGGTCTGGCTGGTGCTATCTCGGCGTTTTCTGTCGACGTAGAGGACCTTTTTTATTCTATACCTCATGGTGAACTGTTTGGTACCGTGCGCGAGCTCATAGAAGAGCAGGAGCCATTCCTTTCCAGAACGCGAGTGGACTGAATGTGGACTCTTTCGTCGAACTTTTGGGGTTCTATTTGTCGCCCACCATTGTAGACTTCCAGGGGAAGAAATTTGTGCAAAAGAATGGCATTTGCATTGGTTCTAGTGTAGCTCCGGTTTTGTACCAAATGTTTTAGCTACGTTTGACAACACTTTTCGAGGCAGACTAACAGACAAGCGCGTTCTTCGTGTGTTTAGGTACGTCGACGATTTTCTAATCATCCTGGAGCTGGCACCTGGTGACTCGCTCCAAACTACTGTCAGTGATGTGTTGATGTAGTAAAGACAGCGCGAACACGCGCTGCAACACGAACGCTTGTCAGTAGTGAACAACAACGTTTATTGCCCAGAGCCGAGATTTTCAACCTCTCGTGCTGAAAGGGTTACAGAAGAGGGAGAGAAGCCTGAGCGACAGGAACGCAGTCACGCGCGGCTGTCTTTGGCACAGGAATGCAGGCACGCGGCTGCCTTCGGCACAACCCAAAAAATACAACATTTCTCCTCCCTTAAAACTGAAACCGCTGTGCCCGTTTTCTTATTCTTATGGATCGTCTGAGCGTGGGCTGCACGGGTGCAGTCAATTCAGACGGAACCAGTGGGCGCTCCGTTGTTGCTGCAGATGGTACTTCACTCTGGTCGGCTGCTGACGCTTGAGAGCTTTGTTCTTGCTCCGATTCAGTGGTCCTGCATGTATGCACTGGTGGCAGATCCTCACTGATCGCCTTGTCAGGACCGCCTTCCAACTGCGCGCTTGCAGTGGCCTCTACAGACGCAGTCCCTGGCATAAACTCTTGACGACGGCGGACTTGGTCGACGTGGCGCTGCACTACTCCGGTTGACGTGTTTACTGTTATCATTATCGCCCCCGACGTGGTCTGTACACTCCCAGGCACCCATCTTTGGCCGGCGGCGTAGTTCCGCACGTATACGCTGCTGCCTGGCGTGATGGTCCAGTCGTGAGCGTCCGCCAACGAGTCCGCATCTCTGGGTGGCAGACATGTGTCTAGCCGGGAACGTAGCTGATAACCGAGAAGCATCTCGGAAGGTGACCTTCCTTCTCTTTGGAGGGTCCGCCTGTAGTTGAATAACAAACGCATGAGGTTGTCTTCCAGCTGCCCGTATCCCATTTTCCGCAACCCGTCCTGCACGGTCCGCACCGCTCTTTCTGCTGCTCCGTTAGACTGGGGGTGGAAAGGCGCAGTGCGCAGGTGCACAATATTGTTTCTCGATACGAAAGTGGCGAATTTCTGACTTGTGATTTGTGTGCCATTATCGGACACGATTGTGCGTGGCACGCCAAACCGGCAAAACATGCTACTGGGGCATCGGATTGTACTAGCGGTATTCGCGTGCTTCAAGGGTACTGCTTCAATCCACTTCGTGTGGGCATCAACCACTATCAGTATCATCTTGCCGCCTAACGGCCCTGCAAAATCGATGTGAATACGAGACCACCGGTCCGCGGTCTCGCAGGGTTTGCGTGCAGTTACGGCACTGCGCAGACAAGTTTTGAATGTCCCTGTCCAGGCCTGGCCACCAAAACAATGAACGCGTGACTGATTTCATTGCCGAGGAGCCCTGATGGGCTTCATGTAGCAGCTGCAACATCCGTTCCTGCGCTTTCCGCGGTATCACCACTCTGTTGCCCCAGTAGATCAGACGGTGAGCCAACGATAGCTCCAGCTTACGATCAAAAAACGGCAACAAATCTCTCGCCATTCCTTTAGTCGTTTTAGGCCATCCATGCAAAATGTAGCGTGTGACACTGGCTAACCTCGGGTCTTTGGCCGTCAACTCTTGCAATTCGCGCGTCGTCACTATACCTTCTTCCAGGGATTCCAATGAAAGGACATACTCCGGCGGTTCACCCTCGGTCCCCGGTTCCGTAGCCGGCGCTGGTAGCCTGCTGAGGCATCTGCTGTCAGCAGCTGTTTCCCTGGCACGTACTGTAACTTAGTGTAACTTACTGTAGAATAGTGCCCACCGTTGAATTCGCGCGGCAGCCATCGGCGGCGTCTGACGGTCGGGCCTGAGCAGTCCCAGCAGTGGTTGATGGTTGGTCACCAGGGTAAATTGCCGACCTAGAAGATAGTCACGAAAGCGAGAAACGCCAAAATGAGGGCTACTGCTTCTCGATCCAGCTGCGAGTAGTTTTGCTCTGCTTTTGTTAATGTTCTGGAACGGAACCCAATTGGCATGTGTTCATTTCCTATCGAATGAAACCGTACTGCGCCCACACCATACGGAGATGCGTCACACTCTAATTTCAGCTCCATGTTAGGATCAAAATGCACGAGAATTTGTGCATTCTTCAGGCTTTGTTTAGCTCGCTCGAATGCCGACTGCTGCAGCTGTAACCACTCCCAACGGGTTCTTTCTCCCATGAGTCGATATAACGGGCTGAGCATAGTCGATATATTCGGCAGAAACCGTGCGTAGTACGTGAGCATACCAAGGAACGAACGCAGCTCGCTCACGTTACTTGGGCGCGGGGTTTGAATAATGGCGTCTACGTTTTTTTTCGATAGGGTGTAGGCCTTGCCGATCTATACGATGCCCAAGGTAAGTCACTGAAGTCTGCCGGAACTTGCATTTGTCGGCCCTAAGCTTGACACCATGCTCCCGGAATCGTTCCAACACATTCTTGGGCCGCGTTCCGTTGTCTCATTTGCCTTTGGACACTAACACATCATCAAGGTAGGCTTGGACGCCTGGTAGCCCATTGACTACAGCGTCCATCTTTCTTTGAAATATAGCTGGGGCAGAAGCTATTCCAAACGGAAGTCTGTTGTAACGAAAAAGTCCGCGATGCGAGTTAATGACACACAGTCCGCGTGACGCTTCGTCAAGGGGCACTTGATTGTACGCGTCCTTCAAATCCAAGGTGCTGAAGTATTCACCTCCATTTAAGTTCGCGAATATGTCCTCGACCACTGGAAGTGGGTAATGCACACTGGAAGTGGGTATCACAAGCCGGGTTAAGCGCGACTTTAAAGTCTCCGCATATTCTTACGGTGCCATCTTTTTTCAGGACAACTACGATGGGCGTAGCCCATTCTGAATGTTGCACGGGTGATAAGACACCAAGGGACAATAACCGATCAATTTCACGAGAGAACTTATCACGGAGGGCGTAAGGAAGTGATCTGGCCTTACAGAACTTCGGCGTCGCAGTCTCCTTGAGCTTTAGGCTGGCTGGCGGTCCCTTGATGAGCCCCTGGTCTGTCGAAAAGACATCTTTATACTCAACGAGCAGTCTGTTCACCATGTGGTCGCTTGGCGCGTTTCTTGTTGTCGAATCCGTCGCAGTGAGCAAGGTAGATATACAATGGTAGCGAAGGCTCCATAGACGCCCATTGGTCCAAAAAATGGCGGCTCATGGGCACCGCCATATTGGGGGGCAACTACGTATGAGTGACGTTGAATGACGTCACGCATACGTATGTTTTTAGCCCGAGTTTTAAAGTGGTCTTTTTATAGAACCCGCATTTTCAAGCCGGTATCTCATGAAGGTTGCCTTTCAGTGCGCACAAACCTTTGCCAGTCAAATGTGCTCGAGTTCCTGCTAGTTATGGCCTTGCTAATGTGCAATTCGGAACCCAGTGAAAGTGACTGGCAAAGAAGGCAGCATAGAAAGGCAGCAACACTTTCAGACGCTGGCTTACCTTGGCTGGCTAAGAATGCAATCATGCATGATTCGTAGTGGAAACCTTGGTGGAAATACTGGTGCTAGTACTTTTGAGTACAAGGTATGATGCACAAATCACAGGTTGAAGTGCACAGTTTGCAATACAGTGTACGGCAAGTATGGTTTTCATATTCATGGTTTATTACAGCAACCAAACAAATACAGTGATAAAGCACACCAACAAAAAATACGCGTCACAGGCAGCTCAAGCAGTAGTTTCTTTAAGCTGACTATTCATCTCAATGGTCACAGTGCGGTTGGAAAAATCCCTGCAGTTCCACGAACGTTGCCAGGTAGGAAATTGAAAAGCATAGAAGATAGTGCTAGGACAGCTTCAATTGAGGCAAACATGACATGACATAAGTAGGCGCATCAACATGGGTCGCAGCCTTTTTGACGACAGATACGCAGACGGTTCGAAGTGCTTGGAACAAACCCACAAGTCTCGCAGCTGCCATGGTGTCTTCTTCTCCAGGCTGACGTTGTGGTAGAACTGCACCCACGCTCGGCACCGGGACGTGATGCAACGTGCACGTTATTCACAATTGCGTCGTCAGGAATACTGCATACTCCAAACGCCAATGCGTCATTATTCCTGTAAATGCTAACTGCAGTACAATATACTTCCATTATATCTGAACTATGGTAGTAAATGCTCGCCCCAAACTCTCAGCGCCTAAGAGTGCGGTTACGTACGCTCGTCCTGATGCCATGCGGGTAGCTATACTTTTCTATGGTTAAGATTGACGAGAATGAAGTGCGTTTAAAGTTACCCTAACGGTCATGCATATGCAGAATAGCAATAACAAGACAGGCAGTAACTCCTGCTGAGTGAATTCAGTTAAAGCCGCGCATATACACGTGGCTGAATTTCGATACTACCAGTTGAGAGGGTCAAATTGGCTTCGCGGTGTTGGAAAACTAAACAGTGTTGTGCTCAGACTTGTCAGGCAGCACAATTGCTTTTAAATTGGCCTTCCGGTCAGTGGCATGCGCGTGGTTGCTCCTTAGAGCCCGGTATCAAGTTAACTTGCAAGGGTGGAAGAACGGGCTAGTTGGTAATTCATCTTAGAAATCAAACTAGCGCACTTCAAAACAAAGACACAGGGATAGAACGACAACACAGCGCTGACTTCAACTGGTTTTTATTAGAGAGTGACACAATATATATATGTACGAAAAGTGGGCGTGAAAGAATTGATAACTGCTGAGTTTGCACGTGGCGTAAAACACCGAACGCAAAGTTAAAAGACGCACGATAACAATATAGGTCAAAGCAAGGCAGAACGGCAGGGCTATAAAAAATAAAGAAGCGAAAAACGGGGAGGCATCTTTTCGTACATATATATATTGTGTCACTCTCTAATAAAAACCAGTTGAAGTCAGCGCTGTGTTGTCGTTCTCTCCCTGTGTCTTTGTTTTGAAGTGCGCTAGTTTGATATCAAGTTAACGCTGGTGACAGCCGGCTGCATGAAACTCACCATAAATCAGGCAAATGGTGGGCCTCTTTCGCACAGCTCAGCACTTAAAGTGTGTGCCCTGTAGTTGTAGTACATAAATATTGCCAAAAACATGAAGCCACGTGCGCACGAACTGGTTACAGAAACAGCAGCGAACAGCCCAACGAAAGCATTCGGAGCATACCTAGAGCAGACGCCTTGTAGCAGACGACACTGACAAGAGCTCACCTGTGAAAGTCCAGCGGGAAGCGGTGTAGCTTCACACCGACGGCACTGTCCATGCTGTCGCAGTGTGCCACGGCGCATCGTTTCTTCACACGCCGCAAGCTCATCTTGAAATAAAGCACTAAGCGCTTCAAAAGAACAGCGCGAAGCATGCAAGGACGGAAAAAGACTTCGCACTGGCCGCACCTCGAAGGAAACGAAAAAAAACCGAGAAAACTGCCGCAGCGGTGCGGCGGGGTGCAAATTTTACAAAACGGTGACAGAGAAACGACGCGCAAGGGCGACGAAAACTTCGCAAAAGGGGCATTTCGAGACTGGCGATAAGAAACCGCTTCGTGAGCTCCCGCGGCCACTGTGGCCGGGTGCCGAAACAAGGCCTGCAAAGTCAAGCTGCAAATGCACCGCACTCTCATCAACAGGGGGCGCAACAAGAACGTTGCAAAAAATATAAAAATGCGGCGTAATGTTTTGCTGAAATAGTTTACCTATTTTATAAAACGTGGCATTAAAATATTTATTTCTTTATGTTGTTTTATAGCGTTTTTATTTGTGCTTTTGAATTTCATTATCTAAGTGCTTCGCCCCCCCCCCCCCCCCCAAAATGGCTGTGCTGCTGTCGCGCTAGACCGTTTTTGGGCTCAGCCTTCGCCACCATTTTACATCCGCCTTGCAGTGAGTTCTGTCATCGGAACGCCCATCCTGCCAAGTGCTGCAATCAGATCGCGACCGCACAGGCTCGGTCCTGGACAGTCAAGCACAATAAGTGGACAGGTTACCGACACGTTTTTGTATCGCACCGGAAGTTCGAGTTCGCCAAGCACCGGCAGTTGTCCTGGTTGTCCCGTGTAACATGACAACTTCACATGTGGCGTTTTCAAGCGTGGCCCCTGCGTTCGGTGTCGGTCATAAACGTTCCGTGATATGACGCACACCGGGGATCCTGTGTCCACTTCCATTTCCAGATCTATTTCCCCCCACCGAAATGTGCGGCGAAACGGTGGTTCCAACCCATTTTTTCTTTCCGAAATTAACGCCCAGACGTGTGCCTCATCCGTGCTCTCGTTGCCAGACGCTGTTTCAACTGTCAGTGCCTTGACACTCGTAGTTCGCCTAGCAGCATTTCCATCCGTTCTGGCCTTGTAGCATTTCTTTGCCAAATGACTGCGTTGCCTGCAGCGGAAACATCGTGCGTTAGCCCAGCGGCAGGCGTTATCACTGTGTGTCGCGCTTCCATCGTCCGCACTCTTCCACTGAACCGCTGTATGATTATCTCGCAATGAAGAGCGATGACTGGCTTGCATTCTTAGCATGGCGGAAGTACATATACCTTGTTCTTAGCACAGTTGGTTGTTCTGCATTAATATCGTTTGCATCGTTCTCTGCTGTTTCTGCTGCTACTGCCAGCGTTTCAGCCTCCTCCAGCGTCAAGTCTTTCTTCACCAGTAGTAACTGCTTGCGTACACCGCAAACAATTCTATCCCTCAGCATCCGGTCTAGCGCAGTCCCAAAATTGCAGCCGTCTGCTATGCGCCGTATTTCGACCAGAAATGCCTGCATTGCCTCACCCTCTTTTTGACAACGGGTAAAAAATTTATAGCTCTCCGCTATCTCGTGACGCTTCGGGTCGTAGTAGCTGTTTAAAGCTGCGACTGCTTCGTCATAAGTGAGGGAATTCGGCGTCCGAGGAGCAATTCGTCCCGCTAACACTTGAACAGTCTGCGTGCTGAGTGCTGCCACAAGCAAGGCTCGCTGCCGTCTTGGGTCGGTAATAGCATAGGCTTCAAAATAGGCTTCAGCCCTTGCAAGGTACGCTTTCCACTTATCTGATGCGTCGTCGAAAGTCGGGAGCTGCAGGCTGGTCATAGCTCTCGTCGGTGCTTCACGTTGCGGCAGGCTGTCGGCTTCAACTTTTACCGCATGGGTAATTTTCGAACTCGTCGCCACTGTAGTAAAGCCAGCGCGAACACGCGCTGCAACACGAGCGCTGGTCTGCAGTGAACAACAACGTTTATTGCCCAGAGCCGAGATTTTAAACCGCTCGTGCTGAGAGGGCTACAAAGAGGGAGAGAAGCGTGAGCGACAGGAACGCAGTCACGCGGCTGCCTTCGGCACAACCCAAGAAATACAACAGGTGAATGTCTTTCATGCGTGTGGTGGAGCTCTTAATTTTACCCCTGAACTGCCAAGTGACAATTCTATTCGTTTTTTAGACTTAAATCTGCTGGAGCTATTCACCCAGAAGTAAGAAGGCGCTTTTGCCTTATGCCTCCTCTAAGTTAGTCAAACGAGGTATAGCGAGACTTTGCTTGAGCAATGCCCTGCAGAAAAGCTGCCCTCATGTGATGAATGATAGTTTTCATGAATAGGTACTTCGTCTAAGTGACGCAGACTATCCGGCTGACATTCTGCGTGCAGTTGCCGAGTCCGTGCTGCAAAAAAGAAAAAAAGAAAATGGGGGGTTTCGGAATATGCTAGGCTTGAAAAGAAGAAAGTCGAGGTAGTGCCTTATTTGCATGGCATCTCACATAATCTCAAGAAAGTGGCACAACGGCACGGCGTGACTGTGGTATTCTCGGCACCCGCTAAGCTTTCTGGTCTGTTCTCGAGAATTGCGAAAGGCAGAGAAAGGAAAGCTACCAACAGCTGCACTGTCAAGCATATGAACAAGTTTGTCGGGTGTTCAACACGTGTCGTGTACCTGATAACCCTCTCTTGCGGCCGGATTTACACCGACCAGACCGGTAGATGTGTGAATGACCGGGCACGCGAACACAATAATTCCTTGAAAAGTGTGTCAGACCCAAATAACCTTCCGCGTCACTGTAGACAATGTAAAGACTGCGTGCCGGCTTTAGACAAGATTTCCATACTAGGAAAAGGAAAGAGGAAAGGGAAATACTGGAAGCCTTTCACATTAGGTTGCAAGGCAGTGATAAGTGCGTTAGCGCTCCATCTCAGTTCCTTACGGATAAAGAATATAGGTTGATAAAAAACAGTGTATGCGTGTAGGCGGAAAAAGTAAAAAGAAGTTTCCCTGTGTCGATGCATTTTGGTTGGGGGGGGGGGGGGGGGGAGGATGTTGGTTAAAACTTCAGTTGTTAGTCCAGCGCTGTCCTGTGTACTCCTTCTTCTTGTGTTCCGTTTCGTTCGCTGGTTGCAGTATGCTTGATTCAAACCAACTAGCCCGCATGGCCACCCTGTTGCAAATAAACAGCGTTGAACAACAGGTAAAAAAGCACACTCGCTAAAGATTGGATAAATTCTATGAAAAAGAAATAGAGTGCAGAAACATTTTGGTTCTGAAAAAGGCAGATCAGGAAGGAATCTTTCTTTGATGACTCAAGAGGCATTGCTCTACTTTTTGAAGCTAGATATCAGTGCCCTAAGCACGCAGCTACAAAAGATATCTAACAATGAAGATAGCATATGTTCAATGTGTCATAAATCTCTAGAAAGGACTGACCGTCTTATACGCGAATGTGATGGCATCCATATGTCGACTTAGGCAGAGTAACTTTCAATAAGGCCATCAGCTTAAAGACACCAGTAGTCGGGTGAATGAACCTGCGGTGCAAGTTCGCAAAAAAAAATCCTGCATTTTTGGTGGCTGACAATGCTGATAATCAGAAAAACGACAAGGATACTAGGGGTAGAAATAAAAATTAACTGGTGACTGAATCGTTCAGATTCATAACAACCTTTAAGATATAAAAAAGCCGAGCATGGTGGAAACTGTCCCGATCCGTTTCAAAAGAGACGCTCTTATATAGTTCAATAAAATGGAGAGTTGAGCTAGTTGGTACATTTTTTAAGGAATAACAGCGCGGAGACGAAGGACAAGGAAGAAGATATCACCTGCGCTTCTTCCTTGTCCTTCTTGTACATAGTCCGTACATCGAATACCCGATTTTTTATTTTGTGTGTGTGTAATTATTTTCTTGCGCTATGAGTGTTTTTGAGTTATATTTTGATTAGTGGGCCAGTAGCACTCCCAAAATAATTTTTATAGAATAAAACCGTTTCATTCTTAGGGTATTGATCACTGTCTTCTCTGCTTGTCACATGCAACTGAACGTTGTACAAGAGGCGCTCATAGCCTGACACAAGCTGTCGTGGTCTGGTTATCAGTCTGCAACATTGTCCAGCCTAAACGACATCTGGGCGAGCCTGTGGCGCGCAGTGACCATGGGCGCCGCGCTGCATCTAAGGCCTCGACGAACACTGCCTCGGACAGCTGGGCTGAGAGGCGACGCAGCCCGCGCTGCGCTGTTGGGAAGCCGCAGGTCGTCGTCATCGGATGAAGGGAGGCCAAGTAAAGAGATACCGTTGACGTCACACGTGACGTCACAATTCTCGATGCCCGTGCCGATCACAGCGCCGATGTAATCAACCTCCTCCGCCCACTTGTGTTCCTGGCTGCTCTGCTGATTGGCGGAGCTGGTGGACGCTATGGTTCCAACGGACGCCCTTTGGCGAGCAGGTGCTCCTGCGACGGTAAGACGAACTTCACACAATACTGATTTGGGAATTGTGTTACAGCTTATCAATTTATTTATGCTTATAGCCGTGCTCCAAAAACGCAAGCTTCTGAAAGACGAATGTAAACAATATCCATCGGTACCTGCGCCCTTCAAGTAAGTATGGCGCCCTATTGCCTAAATTCACCTACGATAAGATCTGATGTGAACGGCTGCCATTTCTTCAGGGAGCGTCCATTAGCAGTTGAACTGAACGAAGAACAAAAGCGCTTGGAAAGACCTTCCTGATCTAAGATCGTGCTGCCTCTCATCCCCGCAACAAGTATTTAAGATCTCTTCTATTTAAGATCATTCATCATTTAGCCTGGTGCTGACGATAGGGTGCAGCAGAGATCATCAGATGTTGAAAAATAAAGCTGTTTTAAACAACACTTTCTTTCCCTCTCTCATTCTGTAGCTTTTGTAGGAGCTCCGCATTTCCAATGAGCTAGAGGATGTGTCTCGCAGCTGGCGACATTCCACAAGAAATGAGTGAACGAATGCCTGTATTTTTTCTTTTTCGGAATGAATGGCGCATTTACAGAAGTGAATCACTCCCCAAAAGTAGTGTCCATCGCGAAGCGCAAACAAACCTAAGCATTGAAACGTTACAGCTGTCAAATGTGCCGCTCACAGGCGTGAAAGAAGAACAAGGGCCGATTAAGCGTGGTTAGACAAATCTGAATTAGATGAGCTATGACAAATCGGTTTCCAATTGGGTTTCGGTTTCGGGCCGCTGCTACTAAGTCGTAATCTACCACACCATGTAAAAGACAACCCGACCTAAATGTCACGTAGCCCCAAATGAAGGCACTTATCGGGCTGAGTTGCGCCCGCAACAGACCTAAGCAATCGGCGACGATGATAACAACAATCGTGCTCGGTGATCATCGAACAAAGAATGCCCGTCGCACACGTAAACGCTAAATTTAAAGACGGCAAAGGAACATCGAGATAAAGCCGCAAACGGTGAACAGTACAATCTGGAACAGTGCAGAAGCTCACGCGAGTAGTCGGAATCTTCGAGACACATCTCGGCGCAACTTATGCGATAAAAAGCTGATAAATCTGCGTCTCGCGATAACGAGCATGAACAAACAAAGAATACAAAATTGATGAATGGAAGGAAGGAACAGCTCAAACGGACGGGGCGTTTAGGAAGGCGATACAGACACATCCTGTCCTAGCCAACTTCAAAGAAATGAAATCAATGAAACCATCTAAAGTGCAGGAGCAGGCAATGCAGTTTTGTGAACGCGCTTGCCATATCAAATCTAGCCTCTTCTGTCAAGACATCCAAGGCATCCAGCCTTGCCATCTTCTTCAGTGCCAAGACACACAAAAAAGGCTGTCCTTTCCGTGTCATTGTCTCCGAACGAGTGACTTGGCAGCGCGAGGCAGCGGTGTTCCTGCAGAAGTGCCTGTCGCATCTGGACGTTGAAGACTCTTTCCTTATCAGAAAGCCTGAATCAGTGTCTGAGCTCCTACAAAGTCAGTGTCCAGCCCATGCCAGCGCTTTTTCGGTAGATGTTAAGGACTTGTACTATTCCCTACCGAAAAGAGCAGTGACCTCCGAAATAAGTGATTGCATTGATCGTCACGGTGTCACAAAGTTCCAGAGTTCCTGTGGTATATTGCCGTGTTTCAAGAAATGCTTAGCTTTTATTTACAGTCCACGTTCGCTAGTGTAGATAGCAGGCTTTTCATCCAAAAACAAGGTGTTTGCATAGGATCCAGGTTTGCATAGGATCCAGCTTCGCTCCCGTTCTAAGTGACCTGTTTTTAGTCTCGTGCGAAAGACGACTTCAAGCCTAGCTTGACCATGACACTGTTGGTAAGTTATGCGTTACGTTGACGATTTTTTAGTTTTTATCGCAAAGATGACGCCCAACAACCTGTTGCTGAAATTTTTGACACATTCAGTACTGAACTTAATGATTTACAATTTACCACAGAATTTCCCACTGACCACAAACTTAGGTTTTTAAATCTGGAACTTGTGCTATCGGACGACTATGTGTGTTGGATGTACTCTACACGCTTCCGGAAGAGCCTTTTACCCTTCCATTTGGCTCACTCTAAGATTGTTAAGCGCGGGATAGTAAAAACCTGCATGAAAGCAGCCTTGCATAGGTCATGCATACACAAAACTCAGACCAGCTTTGACGCACAGATCACTAGGCTCACCACTGCAGGCTACCCGACTAAGATCCTTTCAAGCGTAGCAGAGTCAATACTACCAGAAAGCAGGATTCCGAAGGTTTCACGCGATTCAAATTATAAGAACATGGCGTGTATACCGTATGTGCATAAAGTTTCGCACAACCTGAAAAAGATCGTCAGCAAAGCCGGCGTGAAGCTTCTTTTTTCCTCCGGGAATAAGTTAGGAGGGTAACACCGAAAGAAATTTGTGAACTGTTGTTGTGTTCTTTACAAGGTTCTACTCTCATGCGGCCAATTTTACATCAGAGAAACTGGACGGTGCGTTAATGATAGACTGCGCGAACACGCCAGACATAGAAAACCAGTCATGCCGAAATAATATTGTCATCCATTCCATCGCTTGCAAGGACAGTGAGGCGTTTTTGAACCAAACCACCATTATCGCCAAATATAAAGATTTGACCTCACGCCTCATATCTGAGGCTTTTCACATTCACGAACCTGGTGACACGTGTGTCAGCCAACCGTCCGTTGCTCTATTCCCACAAGAGCTAACGTATCTCAATCGCGGACTGTTTTGATCATTGCTGTGTGATATCAGGATAATTATTGTGTCGCAATTGATTTTTCTTATGCGTTTGGCTCTCTGCTATATATTGCTCCTTGTGTCGCATTAAACCATTTGGTTGTTAGTCAGCTCATGTGTCTGTCTCGCCTTCCTAGACGTCCCGTCCGTTTAGCTGTTCCTTCCTTCCATTCAGCATGAACAAACCAGCCCGACAAAGCCCTCTTCTTGAACAAAATTGATCCGCGCGCCAAAGTCAGAGTGATAAGGCCGCATGCCGGAAGCTGCTACAAAACAACAAATAGAGATTTGATTGTTTCGCCCAATTACTCCACCTTTAATAAACATCGCCCCGATGTTCCAAAACAAACAAAGCAACTGAAACGTAAATATTACAAAGTTTAAACGCCATGGATTCTTTAACGCGCGTAATATGGCTTCAGACGTACATGTACAATTTATAGGCACGCGTCGCCGCTATGATGGTGTCGTACCGTCGGGAATGACTTCATGATCAAGGTGTTCGACGCGGCGACGGATTTAAACTTTAGACGCAACTTTTCACTTTGTCCGCGACGGCGAATTGGCGTCAATACTCAGACTTGGTCTCCCGCCGTTTGTACTCTGAGCGGCGCTGTCTCAAGTTGTATCGTCGGGTGTCGGTGCGTTGTTTGTCTTTAATACGCAGCCGTGCAAGTCTCAGAGTTTCCTCTGCACGCTGAAGGTAAATTTCGACGTCCAGATTCTCCTCGTTGGTTAAGTGCGGCAGCATTTCGTCGAGCGTCGTTGTGGGCTCCCTCCAGTATACAAGCTTGAACGGTGTCGTTCTAGGTGTCTCCTGGACGGCCGTGTTATAGGCTCCCAAAGCATCGTTGGGCGGCGCTGCGGCTCCTGATGGGCAACGCCATCTGTGGCAGAAAAACGCACACTGGGACGCCGCCGGCTCGGCTCCCTGCCTTCGCGACGTGCGCCGTGCGCTTTCTCTAGAACGAGCACGCGCCCTGACGCGCCCCCGCAGGCGCATCGCGACATGCCGCCTGCATTCCGTCTTGATGATTGGACAACCTGCCGCGTATTTCCATGGAGGAAACGTAATTATAAGCGAGAAAATTTTTATTCACGTCTGCACTGTAGAGCAGACGGCGATGAGTAAATATGATTGTGAATGCGTTTCCCACGTTAGCGAAAACGTAGGAAGTTTATCTTGAGGTAAGTCAGCTATATAACTATATTGTCGTATATTGTCAAGTAGCCGTTTAGGCCCGTAACCAGAAGGTTGGTTTTAATAGGGGGTTGACCTAGCAGGCACAGAAGAGCAGGTCCAGAGCACCGAGTGACAGCAGCCGACTTCAGCTTCTTCTCATCGAACGCCACGGGGCCACTTCTTCGAGTCCGCGCACGAGACTCTCGATGAGCAACTGCCTAGCGGCTGCTGTTGCACACGCTACGTTATAATATGTTTAAAAACTGCGGAAGTATTATCAGTACTCTGAAATAAAGCTGCTCGCTTATAATTGTTGATCATCGTTTTGGCCTGTAGCATGAGATCTATATACGTTTTTGTTTTTATTATTACAACGTTACTAAAGCAAATCTCGCAGTAGAAGAATAAGCTATAGTCCGAAGGAGATGTTTCGTCAAAGGCACGAACGCTAGCAGTCTCAAAAGCACATGCGTGCTGTGCGCGCTGCACGCGACATTACCGGCTCGCTGGCTCGAAAGGAAGGTGAAATCCAAGCTTGTACTACAATCGTGCTTTATTTCGGTTCTTACTAAATGGTTGTGCTTCATTTATATTTTGTTTGCATTTACGAAACCTGTGAAGCGAATAGGGTGCTCCGTGCGAGTAGTGTCAATCGAGCCATAACTAGGATGGCTTTTGTATTGCACTTCCAACATATTTTTGTTATGAATAATAATAATGTTGGTTCATTTATTGGCCAATTTGCGGAAATCTGTAAAAGCGGCTCAGCCAAGCATGACCATTCACACACACAAAAAAAAAAAAGGCTCGTTCCTAGATATTTTCTTGGTCGTAGGGCACATTCACACATCATTGTCGGTCGCGGACGTCGCACGCTGGATATCTGTTGATTTGGTTGCTTTCAGAGCACTCGCAAAGCAGGGAAAGAGCACAGAAAATCGGCAAAGCAAGACGCGCGGAGCGAAGAGCAGGATAATCCTCCACCCCCTTCACTTCGTATGCATGGTGTTAAACCATTGTACTCTTTTGATGCCTCTCTAAGACGTCTTTGTCAACTGTCGAACATTTCAGAGTTTATGGAGAAGGGGAAAATTCACCCTTTTCGTTTCCACAAAGAACGCGAGACTTCTCAGAATGCTGTGATGCAGTTGGAAAACAGGCCTTGTGGAAACGCTTCCAATGAAATCTGCAAAGTTCCACACGTGATCCTCGTCTTTTGGCGCTTCGCCTACTATTGTGGCTACCCATGACACAATGCTACTTATAGTACCTCCGTTTCGCATCAGCGGAAGCGTTTTTGTATCGCCAAATAACCGCCAGGCGCAACTCGATCGCCGCACGTGCCTAGGAAGCTAGCGAAGCGTCTGCTCCGGCGACGTCCCATCGTTTCACATTTCGCCACCATGCCAGGAATGCGGCGCTGCCATCGCGCGGAGAAACTTGAGCTTGGGTTCCCTATACGTGAAGATCACGTACGGTAGAATGGCGTCCCAGGTCTTGTACTCGGCGTCGATGTACAGGATGCGAGTCTCCTTCCCGCGCCACTTCCGCTCGGCCGTGTACCGCTTGGCGGCCAGCCGCTCCGACACGGCCTTCTGCTGGTAAAATGTGCGCTGCTTATTCTCAAGGTCCGAAACGTTGGCACTGTGGTTCTCACGCTCGACAATGACGTCCTCGACCTCGGCCTGGAGCTTGCGCTTGGACTTGTCCAGCTTGTCGTTGAAGGCCTGCAGGTCCTGGATCTGCCGCTGCTGGGCGTCCATCTCTTTCTGGAGCCGCTAATCCTCCGCCTGTGCGGCCACCTCGCCCTTCTCGCCCGTCTTCTTGAGCTCGGCCACCTGCTGCGTGAGGGTGACGATTTGCTTCTCCAGGCTGTGCTCCCGCTCGGCCAGCTGTTTCCGTAATTGGGCCTCTTGGTCGGGGGCAGCGGCAGAGATGTTCAAGTCGGCGGGCATAAGGCATAGAACCTAGCGCCGGAGAGCTGCCACTGTCGCAGTTTAAGCAGCCATGCGGGCCTCTGAAGCGTCCAGTCACTAGGATGAAAAACTACAGCGCACAGAAGGACGAGGACAAAATGAAGACACATAGGACACACGAGCGCTGCCTGATGTGTCTTCATTTTGTCCTCGTCCTTCTCTGCGCTGTATTTTTTCATCATGAATAACCAACACACTCAGACTGCTACGGTATTGAAAGTCACTAGGAGAATAGTTGGTAGGTATCTGATGGTAGGTAGCTGCCCTCTGGTGGCTCGTTTGATTGTAGTTCAAGATAGCTCCGATGTAAATGCAGTTCCTCTGTCAGGGATGAGCACTTCACGAGCGCTGTTGCGCAGAATTCGTTTGAAGCTTCCGCTGCGGTACCATTAGGCAGGACTTCAGCATCGACGTTGCGGGTCATGTAATCGGTTGCCACGACAATCCATTTGTTTCCAGCTGATGAAGTTTAAAAGGCGCCGAGGAGATCCATCCCAGTTTGTTGAAAAGGCTTAATCGGGGGCGGTATTGGGTTCCGTAGACCAGCCGGTCTGATTGAGGGCGTCTTGCGTCTCTGACACTAATGGCACGTTTTGGCATAATAGGCGACGTCGGCAGATAAGCGTGGCCAGTAACATTTCTCCAGTATTTGGTGCAACGTGCGCGCAAACTCGGGATGTCCTGCTTTCGGCTCATCGTGCAGAGCCTGCTGAATCACCTATCTGAAAATTTCAGGCACAACAAGTAGCTGCGTGGTTCTCTTGGCTGCGAAGTTATTCACGACGACGCCATTGTTTAAGCAAAGAACGAAAAAATGACGCCTAAACAAAGCACGTGGAGAAGCGATCTTTCCTTCCAGGTAATCACCAGGTCTTTCAACTTAGGGTCCTAGCGCTGCTAACGTGCAAAACTGCTTGCACTTACCGGTCCCAAGAAGGCGCCTTGTTTTATTTTGAAGGCGCGTCAACGGGGGCCCGTGACAAGCAGTCTGCATCGGAATGCTTGCGGCCGGACTTACAGACGACTGTGAGGTCACAATCTTGAAGGCACGGGCTCCTTCGTGCAAGGCGGCTGGAGGGATCTTTTAAGCTGGCGAGCCAGCACAGAGCATGGTGATCGCTCACAACCCTGAATAGTCGTCCGTCCAAACAGGGGCGAAATTTTGATGTGGCCCAATTGATGGCAAGACATTATTGCGCTGTTGTCGAACAGTTGGCTCAGCTTTCGACAGGGAACTGCTCTCGTACACATTAACTTTTTCCGGTCCGCCAATTTTCTGAACCAGGACGGCGCCTAACCCATTGAACATAATGTCATCTTTCAGATGTCTACAATCAGTCTTGGTAAGATGTCCAACCAGTCTTGAAGGCATCTTAAGTGGAGCTTCAAACATCTTGTGAACGTTTGGAAAATGTCTTGGCAAGACATCTAATAAATGCCTCGCAAGGTATTTCCAGATATCTTTCAGACATTTTGTAAATGTCTCTTAGCTGGGCTAACGCTCCACCTATTTAAGCTACAAGATGTTTTTCAATAACATTTTGTAGCTCACTCAGAGACAACTTTTAGAAGCATACGGAGTTCTTCAGATTTCTTATAGTCGTGTAATTCTTATTTACAAAAGTGCTAGTTTAATCAATACGCCGGCTTGAAATATCTGCAAGAAGGAATCTTGTAGATACTAAAAGCTTATACTATGAGAGATCTAAAAATCCTTTGGTGAAAGAGCACTGTGCGTAGTGATGGGATTATTATGTGCATAAGCTATTCCAAGCCGGCATGTAGGCCACATCTCGCAGTAATCATGAATCGATAGTTTGAACTTTGTCGATTCATGATTACTGTGAGATGTGGCCTACATGCCGGCTTGGAATGTCTTATGCACATAATCACATCACTACTCACAATGCTCTTTCAGACATTCAGTTATGATGGACGCTAAACTGTCATGCACAATTGTAGATCAATAATTCTCACACACTACAACTCTTGTCTAGTTAATGAGAACTGTACGTTTTTTATTACAAAGCATGCCACATTTCACGGTGAACAGCCATCAGTTAGGTAGTAACTGCACCCAATGCTTGAAAAGGACATGAGTAAACTACAGAACTTTTTAATTTCCTCAGCATTATACATTGCAAAGAGACAACTTAAACAATCTCATATGTTAAAAGCAAAGAAAGTCAGAAGCAACTGTATGCAAATGACAAAATGCGGTTCTCCGAAGCCTAATATTGTACTAAGGAAGAAAACACCAGAAAGAGCCAACTCATGAACAGATGACATGAAAGGAATGATGCACATTGTCATTCATTCTCACAGAAATTGAAACTGCGAACAGTAGGTGAGATCTGTACATCTTATTGTTATAAAACATGCCACACTGCACGGTGGACAGCCATCGTTAGGTGCTCTTTGAGAGATTTGGCAATAACTGCACAAGATGCTAGGAAACAAAATGCGTAAATCATACATTTGATTTTTTCAACAATGTGCACTACAAAGTTAAAAGCACAGAAACTAGGCACTACCAGTAGTATGAAAATGACAAAATAATAATGCAGTTCTCTCCACGCTTAAAATTACCTCTTTACAAAAGCAATGAAAACATCTATAGAATAAACAAGAACAGGAAATGACTAGAAATAAACAGGGATTAGTATGCACAAGGGTACGAAACTGGTTGAGTGGTTAAATAAACTATTTGCATAATGCTTCTACAAAATAAAACAAACCAACAAATTCGAGCGGAAAAGCTACAGTATACAGAAAAAGGTGCTTTCACAAAGGACCATCATCACCAGTGTTGCATTTCATACTATATGTGCATGCATGTGAAAAACTGAATGCTGGTCATACATACATCTGGTAGAAACTATGTAGACACTTCAGCATTAGGCACGACATCGAACCCATTAAAACATCCACACTGCAAAATATAATCCAAGGCTATGCTTCACTGCTGCTGTTCCTGTTAGTATGACTAGAATGCATTGAAAAAGCAATTAAATGGCTGCATGTATGTCAGAGTTGCATTTTCCTATCGTAACTAGAAAGCACTGTAAGGAAAAGGAAGCAGGTAAGGGTGACATCATTCTACAAGAAACACTAAAAGGCACCATAAGCAAAAAAATGAATTTTGCATCCCTGTTATTGTACCACTATATTCCATCTCAAAAGCTGTTTGCAGTACCACAAAAAATAAGGGCTGCATGGATCAACCATGATGGCACACACCGCCCTTACCTTTTGTAGTGCAGCAACTAGCTTTCGAGGAGTACAGAAGGCACAACAAAAATAAAAGAGAATAAAATTCACTATTGCACACGGTGCTGCTCTTCATATTCAGCTGGTATGCAAAGAAGGAAGTTGACTGCTGAGCTTGTTGGTTTTCAGACATAAAAAAAGGTTATTTAACGCAACACACACGCAAGAAAGAGGACACCACGTGCACTTAATACAATTATTTATTCAGGGGAAAGCAGTCGCCACATAGCTTTCGCTGCTGATGGGCACATGTACAAGGCAACAGGAAAACAACACCAATCTTTTCAAAGCAGGTATGAGAGTAATATCTGTTCAGCCTCAAAGACAAACTGAGACATCATATCATCGTTCGAAGAGGCTAAATCATGGGAAGTGCATCAGACCCATCCCAGCTCGATGCGACGCATACAAATTTTCATTTTTTTCCTTCAGCTATTGAAGAATGGAATAGGCTGCCACATGAATTTATGGACGATATCTGCCTTGATATTTTTCTTAAAAACGTTGAGTCATATTTTGAGAAGCAAATGGTGTAAACAAAAAAAAATCGTTCCAAAAATGTGTTTCGTTATTCACTGCGAGTGTTCAGTTTAGGATTTTATCTTATTAGTACCTATTGTCTAACGAGTTCTATTATTGTGTCGCTTCGCGGTTCTTTACAGTGCTTCATATGCGACAAACTGAATGCCCGTTAGAGTGTTGCAGTGCGTATGTTTTCCATTTTTTGTGTTTCTGATGTTTTTCATTTTGTATAACGGTCCCATCAACTCACCCACTCCTGTAAGAGCCTACCAAGGCTTACAGTATGCTTAAATAAATAAATAAATAAAGTGTCGCTGGCAGTGCTCGAACCTGTTTAATGTATAGGTGGTATTCCCTGGCCCCTGAAATCTTGCTCAGCTAAGTCATCACATAAGATACGAAAGCAAACAGGTCGGCTGTCAGAAGAGAAATGGCCAGCATTTCGTAAAGTGCACCACCGTCTATGAAATTATACTGTCATGTAGAAAAATCCTGTTGCGGACAGGCAGGACTCTGCTTGAATGGCCAACTTAGGGAACATGCAAAAGGCATTAACAATGAGGGTGAGCGATTTGTACTGTGTGGCTCGCATCAATTGTGAATACTGTGGGTAACGGCTCATGAAACTCTAGAAGCCCTTCATATAAGAAGCAGGTTTCAGCTGTGTAAACTAATTGTTTTTTTTTTTTTTTATGAGGCTGAACAAAAATTTCTCTTACACATAGTTTGATAAAATTGGTGCTGCTTCTATGTTGCCTTGTACCCGCGCGCATCACCTGAGTAGGCTATGTATATCGGCTGCTCTCCGCTGACCAGTTGTAATAGGCGCTGGTGGTGTCCTCTGCCTTGTGTGCGACTGTGTTACGCTAAGTAGACTGTTATTATTCATGTATAGAAGGTATTAAAAAAACAAAAGGGCTGAATAGCAGTGCCATACATTCTGGCCTGAAAGCTTAGTAAAAAGAGGGAGCTGGCAAGGGTTGTGCATCTGTTATTCTGTAGAACCCATAGAGGGCAGAGAGAGAGAGAAATAAAGGACTGCCAAGGCTACGGTTCTATTACATCCACTGCAGTCAGTTACAAATTAAGAATGACGGAGCAAATATCCCTCAAAGGAGGCTTTTCTACCAATCAGGTCGTTCTCAACACTGGTCCCGCTCCAGCGATTGTCCGTAGCCCACTAGGTTGAGCAGCTTTTTCTTTCGGAGCTAGTCAGAGAAATGGGCTAGTCAGAGAAATGGGTCGGTAATTAACAACAGACGTTTTCGAACCGCTTTAATGCACTGGGAAACACAACATTAGCATTTTTCCAGTCATTTGGCGAGCATGCCGAGTTAAGCGATGTTTGGAACAAGGTGACTAAATAATCAGCAATTTCATTCGCACATGATTTCGTAGTCGTCGTCTGTACTACTTTTAAATCACTCCTACCTTGGCCCTAAACAGACTGATGGTGTCTGAAATAAATAAATAAGGTTGCCCCCAGCGGTGCGAATCAACGAGCTATCCAAAGTGGCCGTTAGTTTTCTAAGCTCGGAGGCGAATGGTCCACTGATGATGACTGAATAGTCAGCTCTGGTGTCTACTATGGCAACTGTGCGACCATCGACAGCAACTTCAAGGTCGCTTGTTCGCGTCCTCGCATTGCACGTGGGCCTTGGTGTCCGATCTCGGTACCGCCGTTTATTGAGGACACGGTTGTTGCACACCGTTGTCACTTCATAGGGCTAGGTTGTCTGCACACTGGTCGTGTTGTCGATGTTGTCATCGTACATAGCGGCGGGGTCACTTTAGAGCCTGTGCGCGTGATCGTCAATATAGTCATCACAGGGTTCATCGTCGTAAGTGCGGAGTCGTCGTCGATCGTCGCTGGCAGCGGAGGATCTTCGGTTTTTCGAAGTTGAGCAACCTCACCTCCAAAAGTTGCTGCCTTTAGTTACCCCTACAAGGGATAAGGAACCTTCCTTGCACGTAACCGCGTCCCAGCGACGCAAATCATGCCTTGTATGGCGATGGGGAGTGTGACAGCCGTCTTGGCGACGCGTGTTCTCCCCTCCGGAGGAAGTGGTTGATTTCTTTTGGTCGCTGGCCAGGACTCGGTCGTGCGGCGTCGATGGCGAAACCACGCAGACCGATACGACTATAGGGACAGTGACGGGAGATGTGGCCAGTCTCACTAGAATGGAAGCAGAGTGGCTGGTTGTAAGATGTTCTCCAGGCGTCGCATTTCCTGGGACTTGAGTATCGTTCGTAGACTTGGCGGGCGGGGTCCAAGTGGCGGCAGTGGGGTGGAGCCTGTTGGCATCGAGGGGGTTTGGTAGGTAGCGTCGGGGTGTAGACGGCGTGCGGCAGCGGCTTAGTTCATAGCTTGGGGTTGCTGCATTGTATCCGTCAAGGTAGGACTCCCAAGCCCCTGCTGCACTTATTCAAGGACGACGTCCGCATGTGTCGCTAGTTGAGGTCGTTGGAAGGATAGAAGCAGCCGGCGCAGTTCTTCCCAAACGATTCGCGGATGAGATCTCGCAAGCTGTCTGCATGTAGGTGATCCTTCGTAGTGGCTTGCAGACAGCGTTTCAAGAGGCCGGTTGTAGAGTCGCATCCGTGCTACCAAGGTCTTTTCGATATTCGCTGCTTCCTGGCAGAATTCAGTAACAGTCTTTAGCGGCTGGCGACGTAGACCTGCAAATAGCTATCTTTCACATCGCGCATCAACAAGTTCACCTTCGTTTCCTCTGTCATGCCGGAATCTGTGCGGCCGAAGAGAAGCTTCATCTCCTCAATGTATGCCAGGAGTGGCTCAGTTGGGAGCTGAATTCTTGATTAGAGGAGGGCCATGTCTCTTTTTTTTCGGGCGAAACTTGCAAAGGCCATCAATTCCCAATGTTTCAAAGAAGTTTTATGATTTTCGAACCAGGCTCGGACAGGTCCTTGAAGAGCAAAATAGACTTGCCTAAGTTTCGCAGCTTCGTTCCAGCCATTGAATTCTGCCACACGGTAGAGAAGGTCCATCTAGTTTCCGCATCTTCATTGGGCAGTCCTTAGAAAGGGGGGGGGGGGGGGGGGGGGGCTGAGGCTGCAGGAAGAAAATGGTACTGCGTACTAGGCTATTGTCAATGTTAGGGCCTTCTTCAGGAGTAAAACGGGATCCGGCAGCAGTGTTCAGGTTAGAGCCCTTGAAGTCGGCGGCTGGCTCGGTGTGCTGCAGGCTGGACGCCCAGGACAACGGGAACGATTTTAAGGTCTTCGCTTGAAGGGGTAGGTCGCATCTCAAACGGCAGCGCCTCCACCAGATGTCACGTAGAGATGACAGGCCTAGTAGCCACAAACGAAAACACTGGCGTTGAACTTGAATGAAACTCTTTATTGGGCTGACTTGCGCCCGGAAATGAACTAAGGAATTGGCGGCGGTGATATCAACAATCTTGTTCAGCGGTCGTCGAACAAAGAATCCCCGTCGCACACGTCCACGCACAATATAAAGGTGGCGAAGAAATGTCTAGATAAAGCCGCAAAAGGTGACTAGCACCACCTTGAACATAGCAGAACCACAAACGAGTGGCCGGAATCTTCATACACATCTCGGCGCATCATGGGCGAAAAAGCTGACAAAGCTCCGTCTCGCGACAACGAGCATGAGCAAACAAAGAATAAAGAATTGATCCGCGCGCCATAATCAGAGTGATAAGGCTGCATTTCTGCGGATGGTAGAAAAACAACAAATAGAGCTTTGAATGTTTCGCGGCAACATGAAGTACGATTTAACAAAACCCTTGCATAAGGGTAGTGTGTTTGATGCCTCGGTATCCAATGTTCCCGGTGAGATTGACTCCCACTTCAAAAGTGTGCAGTCATGTCGCGTGCTCTCGTGACGTCACACTATCCGCCGACCAATCAGTGCCCAGCTATGTCGCATGCCTACTATTTCGTGCACAGGCATGCTCCTAAGCAGGACTGGACAAACATTGACGAAATGCGGATGTCGCGCACAAAAAAAGAGCTCAGTCTTCATGGTGGTGGCCACCATATCCCTTCAACAGTTCTCAACACATAGAAAAAGCGAACTTTTTCAGTGGATCCCCGCCGGAGCACATCCATCAAGATGTTCCAGGCATCCTAGCTACCTATATGCTCAGGTGTCGCCTCACCTGTTTGTGAGCAGCAGCCGCTTTCGTCGTCTTCGGTGGAGTCCTGAGCGTCGGAACCCACGATGGTAGCGCTGCACGAAGATATGCTACCCCGGCTTGAGGAACGTGAAGGCTGAAATTGTGGCTCGAAGTGCACGCTGGGTTTCTTTCTTCGCTGACTCCAGTACCTGCAGACACACCGTTGTGGCCGAGGCGAAATTTCAAACAGCTTTATTAAAACGTAGATCACGTTATTCTGCTGTGTATGAATAATGCTTCAAAGTGTAGGGAGTCTGGTTAGGCTGTTTCCAAGATATCTCATCTAATGACCGTTGGCCAGTGTCAAACCATCATTCACTGCTGCTTTCGCTGCAAAAAAACGACCACAAGGGTGTATTTATGTTCAGTGAAAACTTAGACAGTTCTCTCATGTGCCCCGCTAACGGGTTCCAGAGTGTTAGCTCTACTGCTCCCATTAACAAGGTGAGTTTAAGCCGTGTTTTGACGTTTAACTACACGTGTGATAATAATAATAATAATTATAATAATAATAATAATAATAATAATAATAATAATAATAATAATAATAATAATAATAATAATAATAATAATAATAATAATAATAATAAATTAAAAGGTTTCAACGCTGCTGAACCATATATTGAGCGAAATCATTAGCTGCGGGTGACCAAGCGTTCTTCTCTTTTTCTTTTTCCTCAACCCACAAATGAAGCCCCGCTTAAACCAAGCCGTAAGAACGTGCCTTAGTGGCCTATAGGGGTAACGTGAATGACAGAGTCCTGCCAGGCTGATTCTGACATAACCGTGCCATGTGAAACGAGAGACCCAAGTTGGCAGCTCCTGCCGACCGCTTCAGTTGGTACCCCAGCTTTCACCCTAATGTCACGCCGGGTGTGACGTCACAGCGTCACGTGGGTAAGACGTGACTACCGGTCGCGCTACGCCGAAGGCTCGAACCCAAGAGTGGTATTGCTTTCGCAATAATAATAATAATAATAATAATAATAATCATAATAATAATAATAATAATAATAATAATAATAATAATAATAATAATAATAATAATAATAATAATAATAATAATAATAATCAATCAATCAATCAATCAATCTTTATTTAATGTGCGCAGGAACAACCATGTGGTCTTTGTGCTGCAGCACAAAAAAAAAATGAAAAAGCACAAACATGTTTACACACACAGAGAGAACACAAAAAAAAGAAATAAATAATACATGAAATGAAACTGAGACGAAAAGTATCACGGAAATTAAGCAAACAATGAGTATCATCACTTATATACACAGTGAGAGAATTTTTTAGCACACCAGGAAATAAAGAAAAAAAAAAAAAGAACGGTAGGTAGAAGAGAAAAAAAAAAAACAGATGACTGACATTGATTATGGTAATATAGAAATATACATAAAATAAACAACCATTCCAGGCGCAACAAGTGCATGGTACTTAAAACACAGGCTAGAAATACAGAATAATACAATAAAGAAGTAAAATTGAACAAGGGACAGTAAGATTCGAATATAAAGTTTAAAGTTGAAATATAAGCAAGAAACGGATAAAAAGTAGTTCAAGATACAGACAGCATTGAACAGGAGAAAAAGCAAAAAGTGAAGTAAATACAATTTAAGGCTAGAAAGTGGGAGTTATATGTGATAAAGTACTATTTAGAATACAACGCTACGAACATCCAATGTAAATGAACAGAGCGAGTTTTGGAAGATGTCAAGGTGAGGACAAAAAGAGTTAAATAACCACTGCATCCTGTCCAGAGGGGAGTGGGAATGAAGAGGAGAAACCTGAAATGGTCTGAATTCCCTCATGCTCTTTCGCGGAACGCGCAGTAGGATGTACTCTAAGAGCTGAGGGCACATAATGTGGCCATGAAGGAGTTTGTACAGAAATATGATATCAAGTCTGATACGACGGCAGTGAAGGGAAGGAAGATTCAGTTGGGCGCTCCTGGTGGAGCGAGAGGGGGAAGTTGCGAAAGGAAAGCGATAATGAAATATCCGTAAAAATTTTTTTTGTACTCTGTCAACCTTGTCCAAGTTCGATTTGCAAGTGCCATTCCAAACAACCGACGCATACTCCAAGACCGGGAGGCATATGGACAGGTACAGTTTTAGGAACGGAAGTGGAGTATGGAACTCTCTCGAAAGTCTGCAAACGAATCCGAGTGTGCGCATAGCCCGCTGAGCAATGCGTTTAGTGTGAGAGGAGAAGCTGAGGGTGCGGTCAAAAAGTACACCAAGGTCATTAATTTCATCAACCCTATCCAACAGCACAGAATTGACAGAATAATGGTAGAGAAAGCTATGTGTTTTACGAGTAAAGGACACAACCCTAGTTTTGGAAGAATTGAGGGTAAGTCGATTCATCGCACACCAATCAGAAAAAGCAGATATGTCCGATTGCAACAACACGCAATCTTGAAAAGAATGTATTACCTTGAATATTTTTATATCATCAGCATAAAGAAGAAACGAGGAGTTCTTTATCGCCGAGGAAACATCATTAATAAAAACGGAGAAGAGAAGCGGGCCTAGTACTGAACCTTGTGGAACTCCACTCGTTGCAGGGTAAACGAAAGAAGTCTGTCCATTGACACTGACAAAGCAGAAGCGATCAAGGAGATAGTTGCGTAGGAGGGCTACGAGAGAGACTTCAACGCCAGAGAGTAGAAGTTTTTCAAGAAGTAGTGAGTGAGTAACAACGTCGAAAGCTTTGCTCATATATCACAGTACACAGTGTCAACCTGACCCCTCTGAAGGACTGCTGCAGAGGCATACGTCATAAACGTGACTAGGTTGGTGGAAGTAGAGCGACCAGACATGAAGCCATGTTGATTCGGTACTATGATATGTTTGAGATGGAAGGAAAGTACGCTGTGCAAAGCTAATTCGAAAAGCTTAGAGGTTGCACATAGAAGAGAAATCGGACGATAATTGGAAACATCAGTTTTGTTTCCAGACTTGAAGACAGGAAACACGCGTGCCATTTTCCACACGCGAGGAAAGGCAGCATTTTTTAAACAGTTATTAAATATGGCAGTCAGTACTGGTACGAAGATATAACTGAAGGCTTTTATTATGGCAGCTGGAATGCCATCAGGTCCAGGAGACAAAGATGGTCTCAGACGCTTAAGACTCTCAGTTATCAACTCCTCGTCAAAGAGAATGGAATTAGATAGTGCACCAGATGGGAGGCAAACGGAATCACAATGTGGATGTTTGTAAACGGAGGAAAAATGTTGTGCAAAACTGTCGGCAACATCCCGAATTTCCGAACCCTGAGAGTCAACTAAGCTGATACTTAAATCTGATTTAATGGAACGCTTACGAACGTAACGCCAGAACTGACTAGGACGATTTGAGGCATACCTCTCTAAAGACTCAAGATAGGAGTCGTAGTCCCGCTTGTATAAGCGTTTGCAAAGAGAACGCACACGGCGAAACTCATCTGCCCAATTGTGAAACCCAGGGCGTTTCGCTTTACGATGGGCCCGTTCCTTGAGCTTTAACGCCGTTATTAGTTCCCTTGAAAACCAGGAAGGGAACTTCCTACGCGTAGGAGTATGCAAAGGTATGTACCGACGCATACCATCAAGAACTATTTCTGTAAAGCGACTGACTTGTCCATCTGAATCATTAATGTCATTTAAAAGGGACCAGTCGACGGAAGAGAAGAAATTGAAAAGACCGACATAATCACCACGTGCATACGCGAAACGGGGCAAATTCCCCACCCGATCTGAGTTAGTAGAAGGTGAGGCAGAGACAGCAGTAGTAACTAGAAGCGGAGGGTGAAATTTGTCACAGCGAGTCAGCGGTATGTCCGAACTCGAGACTCGAACACTTTCAAAATTCGATAGACAGATGTCAAGAATATTACCGCAACAGTTTTCAATGAAATTGTGTTGCTGCAAATAGTTAAAGGCTATGAAATCAAGTAGAGCGTTACACTTACTTAATATGTGATGATTGTTGTGAGAAGAAATAAGTGAGTTCCAGTTGATACTAGGAGTATTAAAATCACCTAAAATAAGAAGTTTGTGTTTGCTATGACGGGTTATAACATGTTCGATTGAGAGCAGAACATCATCATAGGCTGAAGGAGGTAGATTCGGAGGAATGTAGAAAGCTGCAAGTAAAAGTTTTTCATGTCGATTTAAAGTGAGCTCGAGCCACACACATTCTTCAACAGTTTCCAGATCGGAACGTCGAACACACTTCACAAAACTGTCAATAGCAATGAGCACTCCACCTCCTCTTGATTTGGGACCTGTTTCAGGGCGGTCGCTACGAAAAACAGAGTAATTATTTGGAAAGAAATCATTGGAAGGAATATCACTTGACAGCCAGGTTTCGGTAACCACAACAGCGGTATAACAAGAGGACAAGACGCTAGAAAAAAATTCTGATCCCTTAGTCCGAAGACCTCGGGCGTTTTGATAATAGATATCCAAATTAGGGGCCACTGCAATTTTGCGTCAGTTCAGAGGGATGAAGCATATCGTCGTAAAGCTTCCCACGAAAGTCCTTGTATATGCAACCCATCGGCCACATCGAAGGCTCAACAAGCTTACTGTAGGATTCTTCATCAACTTCAATATGGAAGGACGAGTAGGAGTCGTACCTTGTTTTCAGCTGCCGGCAGGAAATGGGAGTAATATTCACTGATTTTAGATGGTTGGTAAGGTCTACCGATGTAGTATCGGGACTGAGTTTAGAGACGAAAATAGTCTTCGGACGCTTCTTTTGGTAAATGGCAACGTTCAGGACAGATGAGCTCGATGCGCCAGTAATGGCTCGACTTCGGTGCTTCTTCATCTCACTGGGTAAGTCAACCGCACGGCGAGGAGCAGAGGCAGAAGATGAACAGGGAATATCTCCAGGAGTCATCCCTCGATGAAGAGCGGCGGAGTAGTCCACAGATGGCTGCTCCTCACGGGTAGGATTGCCCACGGAGACAACGAGAGGACGCTCGACGAGAGGACGCTCACACTGCGAAGCAGCGCACCGCACAAGCTCCTGGCGTAGGCCGCGAACATCGGCACGTAAAGAGGCGATAACCTCGGCTTGTTGTACGAAAGCCCGCGAGTTCTCTACACGAAGGCGCTCGTTCTCTTCCCGTAGCTGGGCAACCTCATCGCTCAGAAAAGAGATTCCCTCAAGCGCGTCGAGGAGGAGAGCCCGTAGCGAGGCAAACTCACCGCCATGTTCGCCGGTCGCGGCTGAAGGGGGAAAACCGGTCGGGTGGCTGGGCAGGAGCGGGGCACCAGGGACTCTAGCACCACCGTCGCTAAGACTAACACCGTCAGACGACGACGACGCACACAAATTACACAAGAATGGCCGAGAGCCGGACTTCAGAAGTTGCAGCTCGTCATCCGCCCAGGTGACGCACTTCGTGTGAACACGTTTCGCACAGTCGGCACATCGTAAAAACTGCTGCTTGCCAAAAAACGGGCGGGAGCACAGCGCACATGCGTCCTTACTGGGCGCCATCTTGGAAAAAAAAAGAAAAAAATAATAATAATAATAAAATAATAATAATAATAATAATGATAATAATAATAAAATAATAATAATAATTAAAAAAACGGTTTAAGGGAAAGGAAATGTGCTGTATGTATCGCACATATTGTGGACACCTTACCCGCGCCGTAAGGGAAGGGAGAAAGGTGAGAGTGGTCGCGGAAACAGAGAAATAGGTGCCGTAGTAGAGGAGAACGGGCTAATTTGGACCACCTGCAAATATTTAACGTGCGCTGACATCGCACAGCACACGGATGTATCTCCGCTTGGCCTCCATTAAACCAGAGCCGCCCCGCAGCGATGGTGTGGTGGTTAAGATATCCGACTCCTGTGCCGGAATATACCCGGGCTCAAACCCGACCGCCGGTGGCTGCATCTCGATGGAGGTGAAGCAGAGTGGCGTCCGTGTGCTGTGCGATGTCAGTGCACGCCCAATCCTATCTACGCTGTTTCAAATAGCCTGAATCGCCTTTAGACGTTAAACCCTACAAATCAAATTTTTATCTATCTCTTTATTTTAACTCTCATCTGTCCGCACGAGAAAGCAGCGATAGAGCCAGTTGGTAGGCCTGTACATTTTCTTTTTCTTTCATTCCTACAGTCACATCAAAATTCTTTAGAGAAAGTATTTTTCGCCTACCATCACAGGTTTGCCTCTGAACACAATTTTGTCATGCACATATTTTCTCACGAAAGCGTTGACCACATGGAAAGCAACTAAGGAGCATCAGCGGGGTGGGAAACCCATTTTTTCAGAGTTTGAACATGTCGGATCGACACTCCCAAGCTTGACCGAACCCAGATGTAACGTTGTAATTACGCGTCCGACGGAACTCGCAATTTTCACACACATGCGCCCGCTCCCTTCTGACAATATCAATATGCGGATGAATTTTAAACTTCGAGACAAACACTATAGCTTATGTTAAGTAAGCAGTGCAGACACAGATTATGTCCTGCATGCACACTCTGCTACTAACACATTATTGCGCTAACTACACCGACTGCACAAAACGTAATAAAATTCCCGGTTAGCATGTAAAAGTTTCGTACTGTACGACAAAGAGGCACAGCACGAAAGGCACAACCACAAGGGTGATCTGGGTGAGGGGCGAGTCCGGGAACCAGCCGCTCTGTTGCAGCACAGTCACGTATGTCTCGAACAGGTACTCCTGGTACACAATGACCACTATCTCCCACAGAACTTCCAGAACAAGGTCCACGAGGCGCTGTCCGTTCCCTGGATAAAATGAAAGAACAGTACATATTAAGCGCGGGCTCATGTTTATAACCTTTCAGCGGAATTTCAAAGATGCATATCAAGGCACGCGTTTCCAGCATTTTAGAACACGCGCTGATTAGAGTTCTGAACTGTGTTATCCTGAACTCATTCATAAATAAAAGCCTTGGCACCTGTGAACAAACTATAGAACTGCTGAAGTTTATTCAGGTCTACGGCGAGCCAACTCACGGTCGCAAATCGGATATTTATATGCGAATGACACATTGCATTGTGAAGTCTCGTTACAGTGTCGCATATGTCAGCATGAAGCCTTCACCTATAGTAAGTGCACCACTCTATAGTGTCGCTGCTGCAATCAGAAGAGCAGGAGATTCGCTGCAGGTCACGTGGCTCGGTTGATGAGGCCCTTCTCTGAGGCACTAGCGTTCGAGCTGTGCTACCTAATTCAGCCTCTTCGTCTGCTGCGCGATTATGAATAGACAATCGCGCAGCGCCGCTTCATAACCTCGCCCCCCCCCCCCCCCCCTCCCCTGAGGTAAAATGCTTGGAAAAAGGGGCCACGGACCAAAAATGTTGGTTCTAGGGAAAAAAATTACAGTTGTCCAACGCTGCTGAACCAAATATTGAGCGAAAGCATTAGCTGCGGGTGACCGAGCGTTCTTCTCTTTTTCTTCTTCCTCAGCCCACATATAAAGCCCCGCTTTAACCCAGCCGTACGAACGTGCCTTAGTTTAAGGGGTAACGTGAACGCCAGCGTGCTAGCTGGTTGATTCTGACATAACCGTACCATGTGAAACGAGAGACCCTTGTTCGCAGCTCCTGCCAACTGAGCCGCTGCTCCGACCGCACCACGCCGACCGCTTCAGTTGGGAGCCCATCTCTCGCTATTGTGTCACGTGGAGTGTGACGTCACAGCGTCACGTGGGTAAGACGTGGCTACCGCCGCGCTACGCCGACCGCTTGAGTTGGTAGCCCAGCTCTCACCCTAGTGTCACGTGGGGTGTGACGTCACAGCATCACGTGGGTAAGACGTACGTGGCTACCGCCACGCTACGCTGAAGGCTCGAAACCTAGAGTAGTATTGCTTTCGCAATAAAAGGGCCACACAATGGGCTTTTGCTGCGCGAGGCGGACTTATTGTTGTCCGATGGCGGAACGGATCACTGTCCCATCGGCGCAACTATTTAGGACCTATGACCCCTTTCCCAAGCATTTCACCCCAAAGAGCCGAGCACCAGGCCAGCACGCACGCGCGCGCGTGTGTGTGTGTGTGTGTGTGTGTGTGTGTGTGT
>JAJIZL010022453.1:115682-126549 GCA_023969395.1 Amblyomma maculatum | reverse complement strand
TGTGCGTGCGTGCGTGCGTGCGTGCGTGCGTGCGCGTGAGTGTGTGTAAGAGAGACAGGCAGAAAGAGAGAGAGAGTCAACGACATTCCTTTTCCTGTTCTTTATTGTTGGTGGCCTTATGAGAAATGGAGGATATTTTCACGTGCTGCGCCAACATCGGTCTGCACGTACTTGCGTGAGGTCGCAGCAGTCGACCTCTTTACGAGCGTTGCATGGGCAATGTAGAAGCGTTTCTCGTGTGATCAAATTTTACCCCGGCAATTAGACAACAGCCGGCCTAAACTGATTGCCGCCTGTTGCCTTGCCAGTTTAAACCGTACTCATCCTCCATTTTCCATCTTCCGCCTTCCTCGTTCTTAACCCGCCTCTCCCTCTTCCATCATTAATTTTCGCCTTCCTGAAATGAATTCCTTCGCTCCCTCCATACCCCCAAAGCCACTGAGTCCCCCCCCCCCCCCCCCCCGTTCCTCGTCAATACCCTTAAATGTGCAGAGGCCATTTCCACTTTTCTACTCTGCCGCTTGTCACGTTTCGCTCTGCCACGGCTGGCAGGCGACCGGCTACGCCAACTTCTACGCCGACGACGTGCAATCTAAAAAGGGCACCCAACAGCCGCGCACTGAACAAGGAAAATGCACGGATGACTCGTGACATTTATACCACGTATAAGAGTTAGCTTTTACACTCAGCCACATGAATATGTCCTCGTCTATGTAAAGACATGTTAAAGAGCAACTCCGGAGCAAACGCCTGAGAAAGCGCTTCCTTGTTGTATCCAAACGGCCGCCGTGCGCCGCTTTCGCTTCACACCTTCCCTTCTCACTGGCCACCACGCTTTAGCTCTCTCTCTTCCCCGTTCCTACCTATCTCAAAATCGCACCCGTCGTCCGCGCTCTCCTCCACTTCCTTTCCTATTTTAATAAAAAGAATAATTTTTATTCGACCATCATGTCGTACATGATGACAGGAGGCCCGGAGCTGCCTGTTGAGAGCCCCCTACGCTTTCTTGGCAGCAGAGAAAGAACATCAGAATGAACACTTGTCGAGGAAAAGAAAGCACATTGGCAATACAAGTGATCATGCAGTAGCAATCCGAGGTGAAAGGTACAGCATAATAAATAGAGAGAAAGAAAAAATCCAAAGCGTGTAGAAATGGCAGTTTTTTGACATCATTAGATTATGGGACAATGGAGTAAGCAAAACAAAAGAAATATCACTATCACAAAATATGCATTTAAATGGAACAAGGGTGTGCTCGCGCATGAGCAACAAGGCTAAACAAGAAATAAAATAAGAGCAACAAGAAAAGGCTATGTGTGCGACATGAACAGTTCCGCTAAACGTTCGTATGAGATAGCACTCAAATTTATATTCTGTTCTAGAAGTGCGTACAGTTATCGAGGCAGCCTATTTTCTATCGTATGTAGACCATAAAAGTTCGATATCTTCAACTTCCCATTGGCTTCTTGTTGGCTATATCGGAGTTCGGGTTTCCAACCCGGCTAGTGTTTGAAGAAGACGTGTGTGATTAGATCATTCTTGCTGAAGAGCTCGACAGAGACGATATGAAAACGTGTTTGGTATGAAAATTATTTTATATCTCATAAAATGTTCAGTGGTGTGAAATGACCGCGGCACGTTTTCGAGAAGGCGCACAAAGCACTTTTGTATTACATGCAACTTATGCAAGTTTTTCTGATTTGTGGAACCCCAGACCAAACCATAGTAACTAAGTCGAGAATTAAATATGCTTGAATGATAAATAAAGAGCATCGCAGGTTTTGGGAGTACCAGACGATTACGGTAGTGAAGCGGTAGAATTTGATATAATTTTCTGGTTATGCGCAATATGTGTGTGTCCTAAGATACGCTTTCAATAAATATAACACCTAATGCTTTGAACTCTGCTACTACTTGTAAGGAACAGGACCTTAAAGATATAGCTTTGCTTAAGTGAACTGGCTTGTTTTTAGAACGATATATAACAACTTTCGTCTTTGTAGTAATACTTTTAATGCATTTCTTAGGACCCATTGATCTAATAACTCTAGCACGCGGTTTGATTTATCTGCTAGCTCATCTACGTCATCCTCATATAAATACACTTGTGTCATGCGCATAAATAACAAAATCTGTAAGTGATGCAGCATAAACAATGTCATTACTGTAAATGTTGAAAGGAAACGGGCCTAGGGGAACACCAGAAAAGGCAGGCTGAATTTCAGATGTGTACCCCTGTAATGTAACTTGCTGACTGTAGATATGATTTGATCAAGGAGACTGCGTGCCCACAAAATCCGCATTGTTCAAGCTTACGGAGTTGTGGTTTATTAGATCGAACGCTTTCATGAAATAAATATAGATTCCAACATTGCTGAAGCTCCTTCAATATGTTTCTGGTCTATAGTAAAGCAGATTCAGTGGATAAGTTTTTTCTGAAGCCATATATTACCATCTCGTAAATATATTTCATTGGATTCAAAAGAAAGAAATTGTTCATATATAATTTTTACAAGTAATTTGGAAAATGTTGGCAGTATTGATATTGGCCTGTAAATATTCACTTCATTTCTATCCCCCTTTTTTTTTTGTAAAAGACTGAAACACGTGCACATGCATACCACTAGGAAAGACCCAATTTGAGATACATAGATTCATAATGTGCGTAACACAAGGCAAAACGAGGTCAAAAATAAACCGAATTGGCTTCATTTGCATCCCGTTTACATCACAAGCC
This sequence comes from Amblyomma maculatum, assembly GCA_023969395.1. Classification (NCBI taxonomy): domain Eukaryota; kingdom Metazoa; phylum Arthropoda; class Arachnida; order Ixodida; family Ixodidae; genus Amblyomma; species Amblyomma maculatum. The sequence goes on along the minus strand of JAJIZL010022453.1, from coordinate 123,812 downwards.
GTAGTGCAGTTTATTGCATGAAAGAGCGTAAGTACCTCAGCTTCATCAACAGGTTTAAGAAATATTGACTTAAGTCGTTATCAATAGGAACAGCGCTGGAGACACAAAATGCTTAATAAATGTTTCTGCTAAATCCTGCCCGGAAATTTCAACACCATTTATTTTAATCGAGGATATGGCATTTTGGGCAGCGTTAGGCGATAATAAATTATTCACCTCTTTCCACATGAGCCGCCATTAGTTAAAGCAAATTCGTTGGCATAATATTCATCGTTGGGTTGTTTCCAGCATTGATGTACTTTTATATTGTGTGCCCACCCTGCGAAGGTCTTGTAAAAGGTCGAAGTATCAATAAATAAAAATATAAATTTCTTCTCTTCTTTAGTTCTTTGTCGAGGCGATTTCGGTAAGTTTTGAATGAAGTCGTTGCTTTCTCTTGTTCTAAAAAAATTGTGACAGAGCCTATTTTTGAAACGTAATTTCTTATTAAGCTTGGGAGTCAGCCATGGTTTACGAAAGAGCCGGTTCTGCTTCACAGTTTTCATAGGAATATTTGCTTTGTATATTGGCTTTAAAATGTGCACGAACTCATCGTCAGCTTTGTTTGGATCACTCAGTGAAAAGAGGCATTCCAAACTGGTATTTTCGATTTTATGCCGAAACGTGCATATGTTATAATCAGTTATAGCTTGGAAACAGTATGTATGTCTGTTGCGCTTCGCGTAAAGGCTTTTAAAGCAGAATACAGGCATGTGGTCGCTTATGTCATGTGCAATGACAATGCATTTAGCTAGGTTACGGTCAACGTTAGCAATGAAAAGAACACGTAATGACATTGACCTAGTCGTAACACGCGTTGGGTGCTCAATTACATTAGAAAGTCCATTTGAATGCATTAATTCTTCTAAAGTCGTCTTACCCGCGTCTATACTCAACATATTAATATTTAGATCTCCGCCCAATACAAGCATTAGGCATTCATCACACGCAAAAGAAAACAAGGATTCCAAGAAATTAAAAAAAAACATTTCAATGTTTGACTATGGGGGGCGACAACACACAACGAAAAGAGTAGAATCAAGTAACACAGATAATACTTCGTAGTCAGGAGCACACTTTGTGAACGATGGTAGTAGGTCAGACTGCCAGTCCTTCCTGACCAATATACAAACGCCACCACCTTGGCCTTTATGACGGTTTAGATAAAAGGTCTGATACTCTGGAAGACGGAAAACATTGAAATCACTCGTACACCATGTTTCTGTGATCAGGATAATGTCGAATGGCGCACCAATATCATTAAATAGGCATGTAAGTTTGCATCTTTATATCTAACGGATCGAGCATTAAGATGTACACACTTAAATGTTTTTCCACACTCTGCACCTAAATAGCATACAAATTGGTTCGGATTTATGAAGGATGCATTGCTAATATTTGCCATGACGAAGCACAAAGTGAAAATTAAGAAGCAAAGGTATACCGTGCGCGAACCTAAGACAGTTCGTCAAGCATGCTGATTTGAGACACAACAATCGCCGCCGTTGGTTTTCCGAAAAGAATTTTTCCATTGGAGTGCCAGACAAATTAGTAGCCCGTAGTATATGCACCCATTCTTTGGCTACCGCAAGCAGAGAACGGCTACGCGTAGTCAGATTTTTAAGCAGGTCCTTGTTGGCATCGAAATATTCCATCGGTTCGACCACCACAAGTATCTGACGGTGTGCTTCGTGAAGGGACAGATAATGCCAGGTTTTTTGTCACGGCTAGCTGGCAAATGGTGAATTGCTGCCACATCAGCATCACATTCTCTCCCCTTCAACTCTTTTCTTCCAGCTGCGAGGTCTAAACAGAGAACATACGCTGACGGGGGACAATTTTTTGTTTCTGCAGTGGGACCTCTGACGCATTAAAATAAGTTAGAGGAAATGAAAGGCTTAGTAACTGTCTTTTCTCGTTACACGCGTCAACTACGCCATGAGTTGGGAGAAAGGTAAGAGTGGAAGAAGGCAGAAATAGGTGCTGTAGTGGCGGGCTGAAGGAATAGTCTCCACTACCTAGGATCTTTATGTGATTGACGAGATTAACCACAGACACACTCGTCGTCGAGTCTACCGCCGGCATTCAGTCCTACTACCACGAAGAACGAACTGTGCGTACTTGGCAGGCGTGCTCAGACTGTCGTCTCCTTTTGTGCCGAGACCACGATGGCATGGCACTGTCCCCCCCCCCCCCCCCTCTAGCGGTGAAGCCATGAACGAAGGGGAATGGCGAAAAGCGGACGCTGTGGGTGCGATATGCCCAGGCTGACATGCAGCGCTGCACCGAATGCCGAGAATGTGGCAGACATCCAGAAGAGCTCCCCCATGAAGGCCGGTATGGAAAGCAAGGCCCGAAGTGCTCTTGGAAGGGGTTTAGTATCGTCCGCCTCCGTCATCTTGACGGCGAAAAGGATTCGCCCTCTCCAAGTGGCGGTCATGGTGGCGGTGCCAAGTAGAGGCCCGAGGCTGCGTTTCAAAAGAAGTAACTAGCAAAGGTTGGCAGATGCGTCATCATCCGGCTACTGGAAGCGGTTCTTAGCCCATATGGCCTCGGCCAAAGTAGCAGTGTAGAAGGCCACGAGAACCACAATCGCCGGTGTATTCCGTGGACCATCCGTTGTGGAGGTCACTGCTGGACCCGCCGCTGAGCCAGCCCGGAAGGGGATAGCGAACCGCCGGCATTCAGTCCTGCTGCCATGAAGAACGAACTATGCCTGCTTTGCAGGCGTGCTGAGTTTGTCGTCTTCTATTTTGGCAGGACAATGATGGCATACCACATGCTCATCGGGATGGAGAGATCGCGAGGGACGGGACATAAGGAGCGAAAGAATGGAAGAGACCCCAAACTCCCTCTTCTAGTCTTTATACGTACTGGCATCGCACTGCACACGGGCACCTTTAGCACTTCGACTCCACAGAAAAGCGGCCACAGGGCCAGGTTCGGACCGGCATACTACTTCTCAGTGGTCGAGTGCCCTAAACATTGATCCGCCGCGGCTGACTTTCAGATAGCTTTGACATCTGAAATAACAGGTTTGATAGAAGAGGAAGAGAGCCAGTCTCATCTCGTGGCAGAGGGCAGAGTTCAAGGATGGAGTCAACGGTTCAGCAATCCCGATTGTACCCATCTCTCCCCCTGGACATTTTCTCAGTCATAAAGTGTGTAAGCAAGTGTAGCGGGCGTCCGTTTTTTCTGCGTGTTCACTTTACTAATGGCCATTCCTCTTATTTTTACGGCCAAGGGGGATAAGGTTCGTCTTTGTGTGAGTGTCCATGCGCGCGAGAGGCCCGAGCCAGTGTTGCCAATTCCAAGGAAGCGACCTTGGCTCGGACTCAAGACAGCTCCCACCCCGACGTTTCTCGGAAGAGGACATTTGCACGTGTGCGTACTTTCTCTCTGTTTCTGTGTTTTCGGGGCGTGTTTGTGTTTCTTTCAACTTTCAAGTGCGAGGCTGTCAACTTTGACGAAGAGCAGAGCCCCCTCTTTGTGCGGAGAGAGGAGCGCGGAAAAATGGGCGAAACGCACAGTGTGTTACCTAGCGTGTGCGTGAGCGGTTCGTTGTGCGAAATCATGCCTAGTATTTTGCCCTTTATATTGCGTGTATTTATTTATCAAACACTTCATTAACTGTAACTTGTAGTCCTTCCTTCTATCATTTTGTACATTCGTTTCCACGTTAGCAACTCTACAGCTAACAAGTGGGAACCGTCCGCGTTGCCCTTCCTTTATGATCTGCAGTGGCTAGTCTGGCACTGCCCTGGGCTTTTACCGATGTAGACATGGCTCCTTCAATCCTCCTTCTTTCCCGGCGTCTCATTACATACTCAAATCGCTTTTCCGTACAATTATATTTGATTCGCTTTTAAACTAATTCTGAAGGCGTTTACTTAGAAACTTTGCTAATCCCCTGACGTAATTATGTTCGGTTCTACCTTGGGTATTCTTATATAGCTGTCGGGCACTGCGGCCTCCCACTTCACCGCCTATACTGAGCCCTATAAAGACCGCCTTTTTGCCATATCTGGTATAATATTCAACAAGCATGTAGACTTTCTGGCCTAATAAACTCTCAGCTTGCTTTCTGCTCGCGGTTCAGGTGCCCCTCTATAGTACGACTGCACGTAACACTAATGAAAGTCGTTTTTGACTTCACTACGCGAGGCAACGCGAAAGGCACCGTGTGCTTCCGATGACCTTCAAACAGCTTCGATGTCAAGTTGGAACTTACGGCATAGCCACTTTGGGTAGCTATGTTCCCACCAAAGGTCAAAGTCAAGGGTCAAAGGTACACTGACATGGGAAGTAGGTTAACGCGTGAGCAGACGCGTGGCGCGACACGTGATCGCTGACGTCAATCTCGAGTGTATATAGAGGCGCGCCTCGGCCGGAGCAGCGCCATGGAGGAAGAGCAACTGAGCAGCCGTGCTCGTTACGGTCTTCGATTGGCTGCATCTGACAATCCGGAGGACATTGCGTTGCGAGCTGAAAGTTTTCGAAAAGGGGGGCTAAAGCCAAAAGAGTGGCTCAAACCCCAGAACAACGTGAGGAGCCTCCAGCGAAAAGCCGCCGCGACGATGCAGCAAAGCGTGAGCGAAGAGCAGCACAGATGGTCGCCAGCGGCGGAAAGACTTCTGCTCGTTGCCAGGGACTTCAATAAGGATCCGAAGCGGCACCATGAGTTCCTTCGTGTGTTAAGCCAGAGATTCGACCTGGAATGAGCCACGACTCAACCAAGTTCTACTACACAGTGGCGAGCGTGTATAGACTTGGTATTACAGCGAGAAAATTTGCAGTCGAAACAAAGGATAAGTCAAGTTCAAACCAAGACGAACTTCTTTACGGATCATAGCCATAACCAAAGAAAAACCTTCTGCTGAATACCGTGTGTAACATGTATACTTTACCTATCACTTCACACTATATTTAACCGAAACTAAACCCCAACCAATTTGTTCTCGTTAGCAGTTTCGTCTTCCATACTCATTCGGATTGGTAGCTCGAATGGTCGGATCTAGCGTGTTAATCTTTTCTGTCCGTCGGGTAGTTGGTTCGCTCAACGTTTCTCGCCAGGCGCAACTCACTTAGCTTTGATGTTGCAAGCCTCAGCAGGAACGCGAGCATTGAACGTGGCCGCCAATTGCGAAAGCGAATGGAATATGCTGTAAAAACGTATTACTTTTACTTTGTCTATTAACTAAGGCTCGCTAATAGTTTAATTAACAGAGTGAGGTGGTTAGTTCCAAAAGCGAGTTTGAACCCGCGAGCTATCCAATGGTCCAATGGCATATCAGGAATTGAAACTGATTTGCTGAAGCCCTGCAGCGTGAGAAATCAGACTCCTTTTCCCGAAAAAAAAACAAAAACAAAACAAAGCTGTTCGCATTGGACGCGCGGTAATCTCGATGTAAAAAACTGATGAAGTGCTGCAGAGACAGCAGTGTAAAATTCGAACGCCCTGATCTATACTGTGCTTTCAAAAATAAACACCATGCAGTTGGCAATGGCTGCTTTTTCCCGTGCACCGAGTCGTGAATGTAAATAGTATGTATGTACCGTCTTTGCCAAAAGTAACCAGGCTACACGTTTTGCTTCTCACTTGTATTTTAAAGCCAACATGGCTCTCCAAACGATAACTTGTTAATAAGTGAGTACAGGAGCTCGCCTTCACTTTGCACATACCTGCCGCTTCAGAAGCGGTAGAAATTCTCTACTACCTTACTGAGAAGCGAAACTAGCAGCCTGGTTACCTTTGGCAAAGCCGACTTGTGTAGACAGTGCATGCAGTTTGTATAGTGCAAGTCACAGCTACTGACGCATGTCATCAGCGAACGTCTCGTTCCTATGCAATAACGAGAGTTTGATCTGACGATGCTTACAAGGCGGGGAAATGGTGTCCGTGTCAAGCGCCTCTGCGGTTCCTCTCCGCTTCTCGGAGGGAGTACCGTGAACTGGCCTCTCGGAGGCGCTGGCATCATGGTCTTGGCCGCTGGCGTCGGTTTCCACCGTTGTGGCATCATGATAAGCCGAGCCGGCACTCCAATCCCTGCGTACAAATCATGTTTAGTGCAAGCGAGTTTTATCACCTTCGTTATCAGGTCACCTGCGTTCATTGCAAAATAATAGTCGAACTCTTTCATTGACCTCCAATCTGCCCGATCATGCGCCAGTTGTGGCCATTGTATTCCCACATATTTCCCTATCTCAATTATCTGTCCAACTGTCTCTATGCTCACAGCCTCTGATGGAATTCATTGGTTACCTTGTGAGACCGTCTACTGTATTCCCTCCACAGTCCATCCATGCATATTTCCTTTTCTGTTGGCCGCTCAAGAGGGACAAAAATGTCAGGCTAACATGTGCGGCTTCAAAGAAAAAAGAAAACTTAAAAGCTAAAGAAGAAACACTCGTTCGACATGCCGTAACTCACGTACCAGCCGGTTAGGATGACGCTGAGGACAACGGCTGCGCTGAGCAGAATCGCTGGCATGGCGCATCGAGAACCAACCGTCTTCTTCTTTTCTGGTATTTCCTTGCCACTTAAAAATTGTGTTGTCTCTATTGCAATAAGCTGACAGTAAGTGAAGTAGCAGGAATCCATGAGCATAGTAGGGCCAAATGTTTGAGCAGGACAGAAAAGCCTTGGATTGATGAAGTTTATACATGTATGGCTAAAAAAAGCAATCAATGCTCCGCATGAAAAAAATGGGCAGGATGAGAACTGCCATCCTACTGGCGCCTAATCTCGCCTCGATTTCTTTCACAGCGATACCCCCCGTAATGCCTACGTGCCCTCGCGTGTAGGTGGGACGCTAAATAACCCTGCCTGCCCGTTAACCCATGGTGGCTTGGGTAAGGGTTGAAAGCATTATAAGAAACACAACTAGTATTCTATGTTCAGGGCTTCAACGAGGAGAAGCGGAAAGTGAGAGACAGAAGATAAGGATGCCGAAATGTAGGTGGGTTGAATGAAAAAGAAAAAAATTATTTAACGTAGCTAAACTGATTTAGCTCGTGTTAGCAGTAATCAAAGCTGATCGTACTTACAGTGGCTTATCTCGGTTATGCCAGGATATACGGAGAAGTACGTTTCCCTGGCTCAGCTTGTTGCGGTCATTCTACGTTCAGCAATGAGAGACATTGAGTATGCACATCTTTTATCCATTTTGCTTGACAGAGACCAAGACTGCCCGTCGGCCGTGTCCGCTGCTCTTCTTACGCTCATTCTTTGTTTTGTGAGTAGCCAAGCGCCAGCGCGACAACCTCAAGAGTTCACCTTCTCTTGTCTGTGCCGCCGTTTGCGGCTGGAGTCCCCTTCTCTGCATCTATGTCAAACGTTGTAATACAACCGCCTAATTAATATCCGCCTTTTATACACAATGTTGCGTACGCGGTTAGGGTAATTGAGCGGCGAGGCGGCGACGAAGTGCGCCGTGCACCTGTAGGGTCTCTCTTGTTACCACAGTATCGGGCATGCGCACAACTGGCCTCTCCCCGCCACAGTGAAATTGTCGACTGGTAGTCCAGTGTGACTCTCGCTACAAAATTACTAAGGTCAGTTGTGAGTATACTGCCAAAGATGGAGTTATGGTCAGCCATGATGGTAATGGTTGGTCATGGTAATACCCTCTTTACACGGGCAGAGTTAACCACGGTTAGCTTAACTGCGGTTACGCGAAACCGTGGTTAGACCATTTACACGGCAGACCAAACCACAGCTACACCCCTAACCGTGGTTATCGCAAACCAAGTTTGGTGTCCTCGGTTTGCGTCGTTAGCCGAGGTTATGGCGGCGTCAGCTGACGGAGGCTGCTCGTCGGCTACCGAGTGCGCGAAGCGTATATTAATTTGTAATGAAAACTTATCTTCCGGTCAGTTTCTCACTTCTTTCTTGCGCTATTTCAAGTAGTACCTCGGATAGTTATACAAGCAGCGTTAATCTTGGGCTAGCTTATTTCTGTTTGTACGAGCGTGTCTGCTTCAGCAGTGTACTCGTTTGCCCGTATTGAATATCCGGTGTCTACTGTTCACAAGTATAGAAAACTGGGCGAGTTGGATTGGATTCATCTTAAAGCAGCGCGAAAACACAGG
>JAJIZL010022453.1:95084-115582 GCA_023969395.1 Amblyomma maculatum | reverse complement strand
CCTGTGTTTTCGCGCTGCTTTAAGATGAGTCTACTGTTCCGCCCGGTGTCTTCGGTTACGGTCTACAGCCAAGCGTCTGCGTACTGAAGCACCATCCTGTGTCTGCGGCTTGGTGCTGAGCGCGGAACGTCAAAAAATTCGCTGTCTTAGCTTTATAATGAAAGTGCACAAGTTCGCAACGCTTGCAGTGCGGGATGCTGCGAGCAGGCTGAGGTACGTTACACTTACTGCGGCGGTGAAACGAGCGAGCGCGGCGAACTACGGCGGGGTGCGTAACCCCCTAGTCGTCGATAGGCCTAAATTATTTCTCTTCGAAGGCGCGGCGATCGGCGCTTTGGAACTGATCAACGCTGTCGAAATGGTATACTCATGAAACTTCCTTGTGAATTCTATTCTGCCACCATAAAATAATGATATGATAAACTTTGACGATGCATTAATCGCAGAGCTGGTATTCGCGATTCCAGCAATCCATGCGGCACCTGGCGGCAAAACCATGCAAACGCGCCAAAGAGGTCCAGTAGCAGACGCCCCTTGCTCGCGCTATAGAAACCCGCTAGCAAAGCGCTCGTAGCACCGCGAAAAACGGGAAAACCAACGGCAAACCGATTCTGCAGCCGTTCCGCAGCACAGTGGTACATTGTTTCATGTATTTACCTCGTGATCCAGCGATCGGCGCCAGAGAATCGATGCATTTTCAATCTCCGCGGAACGCATTGAAAGTGCCGTCTGCATATAGTCTCGTCAGTTTTTGTCATACGATTGCTTTCCTGGTATAAACTGCCTTCTACTAACCTTCCCAAGGGACGGAACACCTACGGATAAGTACGAGTGAACAACAATACGTACTACGCAGCTAGACTTCTCGCGTCACGTACAAAATTCGATCGGCGCACGTATAAACAACTCCTAGTTTTTGACAGCTTGATCATAGCGCTTTTTAAGCTAGTTCTGCTAAGAACGTCATCATCAAATGCGCGTAAGGGAGCACTCTACGACGATCGGCTTAATTCTTCGCCGCGTCAGGCAGGCGTCTTGAGATCTGCAGGCCACGCAGCGCGTGACTGCCCTCGATCTTGTACCGCACGTGTTACGGAAATTGGATCCGTTGTGTAATCGCGCTCGCCTATGCGGCCGCTCACTTTTAGCGTTGCAGCTTGTTACCCTTGAATAATATCACAGAATCGGTATAGTTTTGTCGGCGACAGGTCTCTGACAACTGCGCGGTGAACTGATCAAGCCGGCAACTTTTTTTAATATATTTTCCAATTTTCAAATAAAGCTGCAATTCCCTGGCGACAAAGCTCACTTGCAGGGCGCTCATTTGGTGAAGGGCTTGAATGCGTATCACCCCTCACCAATTATCAGAGCAGCATGCAGTGATCAAAAGTCCTGAAGCCTAAGGATTATTGTCTCAGCCGCAAAATGAGCCCGTCACGCCATCAAGGCCTAAAGGCATTTAAAATGCCTCGAAATAATTTATTACCACAGCCAGAAACGGTCTGATAGCATTTCATGGCAATTCATTCTTTAATGACACCGTACGGCTTCATTTTGCGGCTGAGACAAAAATCATTCGGCTTCAGGACTTCTGACCATTGTACATAACACGTCAAATCCAAAATTAGCTTAATTACTAATATGCTAATCAAAGAATTAGGAGTCGTTAAATTAACTCAAGAATATACTGAAATCAAAGCTTATCTATGCCAGTGCTCAAAATGAAACTTAGATGAGCTCGCACCATCTTTTGAACTCAAGTTCTTGATGGCCCTACGTATACACATGTGCCTTTCATCCATTTTGTCCCAGTCAAGTTTAGTTCTAGAATATTTCAAACATGTGATATATGCTGAAGTAAAAGTGGAGTAAACATTTCACAGTAAGAAAAGGATATCAGTAACACAAATTAATGATTTACAGATATATCCAAACATCACCTTGTCAGTGCAGTTCAGTTCAATTCAGTTGTTCAGTCGTGTCCGACTCTTCGTGACACTATGGACCATATCACGCCACGCTTTCCGGTCTCTCACTATGTTCCTAACATCACATAACTTCATCTGCAGCGCCTCGAGGATGCCATCTAACCATCGCGTTCGCAGCCTACCCCTTCTCCGGCAACCCTCAACCTTTCCCAACATCAAAGCTTTCTGCAGCGACTCTCTCTTCTCATCAGATGACCAAAGTAGCTAAGCTTTAACTTTAGAATTTCACTGCAGTGAGCAGTCAGGGTTTATGGTCGACAATATCGACTGATTTGACATTCTGGCAGTCCAAGGAACTCTCAAGATTCTCCGCCAGCGCCACAATTCAAACGCGTCAATTCTTCGGCGGTCAGCCTTCTTCACAGTCCAACTCTCGCATGCATACATTGTGACTGGCCTTAGGGTTTTCTTGGCAGAAAATACTGGAGTAGGTCAACTTGTCAACTGCAGCATAAATGGCCCCCGTGAATAAGTGAGTGGATGCAGATTGGCCGTACAGAACTGATGCACACAACCTTCCTTGCACATATGTAAAGTGTGCTTTCTTGGACACCTGGCGATTAATTGCAAGAAATTATTTGCGGCTGCTTTAAAGGCCGAGACTCATAAGACAGCTCTCAAGTGGAGCTTGATAGGGTGAGGCCCATCAGCTGTACGAGAAAGCCAACAAAATAATCAGTTTTTCGTGTTTGATGATACACTAATAAACGTAATGGCTTTTTGCATAGCAGCTAACATTTATTTAATTCCTCAGCTTCTTGAGAAGGTTTTTCTACGTATGCAGTGCACGAGAGTATTGTAAATGTGCATAAGCACTCATTACATAACCGGGTTAGAATAAGGAGAACATGTACACACAGAATCAAAGAAAACCAGGTAAGGGTTGCAATAAGCATTTAATTCAATCGTTATTCAGCATTTTTACAGAAAAATGCAGGGAGCGGGGACAAAAAGATGCTCTGCGGCAAGCTTGACTCAGTTTGCAGTTGACTCGGCCTCAGTTCGCAAGCAAACATTTCAACAAGAAGATATGTCTTCACCTGGGCTGAAGAGAAGTCTTGTTGAAATGTTTGCTTCCAAACTAGGCTGCCCCTCAACCCTTGTTTGTTTTTCTTTGATACTAAATGGCCAAGACTTCCATTTGTCACTTTTCCAATGCTCTATTTTCACCCTGCTGCATACAAGGTTAAAGGCACATCATCTGGCACAAACATTAATTGCCGTGTGCCTCTTGCACTTGATATCAGATTTCTTGTTCTCGTTGCAGCAGAGCATTTCTAACGTTTACACCTAGCCGCACATGCTCTTGCATCCTCCTAAACGTTAAATAAGCCACTCATTCTAGGCAACAAGTTAACTCAGGAAGGTGTCACAAACTTTTTTCAGTAAACTGCACGCTTTTGTTAACAAAGGGCTAATGCATCAATTTCTAAATAGTAGCGACATACTGTACTTGAATACGTGCTTGCGCTCGACATATAGAGTTCTCCTGAAAAGTACTGCTTTCTGCACCTTTCTCACTTTTCCAGTTTACACCTTCTGAAGCCAAGCAGGCAACAGCAACAAGTGTGGCATTGTTCGAGTTAAGTGGAACTATAAATGAGTATCAGATAAAGAAAGAACTTAAGATATGGCAGCCATGTAACATAAAGCTCTGCAGTGCAGCTTACATGAAAGGCAAAACTACTTACCACATACAGACAAGGTAATCAGCACAGCCTTTGCCAGGAACATTGTGTTTCCGCATTCACTGAGGCCACACCTAATGCTTTCACTTGGGGTTGACACATGAGTATCATCTATCAATGTTTAATTTTTAGAGCAGTGTTTTCCTGCTACAACTTAAGCATTGCTGGGATAAGCTTGCCATGAGCAGGAACTATGTTGTTTTCTCATGAGAATGCACAGTCAGACATTATACATGAATTATTTTTATTACAAACCAGTGAATGATACACTAGTTTTCTCCCTAACAGCTTTGCACTGTACTTCTGTGTCCTAATCTTTTAACGGCTATAACAACATTTATAGAAGAGAACAGGAAGAAGAAGGAATGGAGGAAGAAGTCATAAAGGAAGCTGCTTAGGCAGGTGCTGGAGGCATGCATCTGTTTGTGAGTGGCAGACCTGCAGAATCCCTACTGCACAATAAAATACATATTAACTGACATAACATTACTCCACTTACCGAAGTATTGTTTTACAAATGAACACCAATCTCCATCAACAGTAGCCATGCAACACTCGTGAAAATCCAAGCACTAAGAAATCTCAAGAGAATGAAATACAGTGTAAGAATTTCGATCAAGCGAACCTTCGCTGGGCTGAACAAAACAAACAGCAAAAAGATTGAAGGGATTGATCTAATTATCTGAAAGATATATGAAATGTGGAAGAGGTTGGCAATAAACTGATGGGCTTGTATAAAGACGCATGAAGCCTGCTCGTCACCATAAATCATTTCTAAGTTAAGAAACCAAGCTTAAAACCATCAGCTACAATGTGTGGGGTACATGAGGTACTAGAAAGTGTTTAACTGAAAAATTGTCACTGCATGTCCCACAGATTTAAACCTTATGTGGAGTGGGGCTTTAGTACAAAATTATAAAGTATTTACAATCACAGATAAGCAAAATACTGAGCTTTAGAGAGACTAGTTTGGCAGTCTAACAGTTAGTGAACTACTTTCTTGAAGATCCGATGCCCGAATAAATATGTTTACCTCCTCCCAGTGTTGACTAAGAATGCCCGACAGCTTTTGTAAAGGAACTGTGATGAATTGTGCTTAGTACACTTTTACAAACGCGTCTTTAGGAGCCTAGAATGCAGCACCGTCATAGAATAAATTCACACAAGATACAATAATCATCACTGCAAAAGACAAAGCTGAGAGAGAGAGAGAGAGAGAGAGAAAGAAAGAGAGAGAAGGCAGAGAGGTTAACCAGGAAAGCTTCCGGTTTGCTACCCTGCACTGGGGAAGGGGAATGAGGAGTTTAAAGGAGAAAGATAGAAGAGAATGGTAGGAAAGGTAAGGCGGCGAGGAGCACAGTCACAGTTTCTCAATCAAGTTTGTGTCTCTCATAAAACACACAAGTGCTTTGAAGGCTTTGACGTTAGATGCCTTCTGTGGCCATGGGCCGAGGATTTTCTCATCTGTGAAAGGACGGCTGTCAAGATGGTCCAGAGCCGAATCCAGCGCATATCTTTCGCTTGAAAAAGCAGGGCACTCGCAAAGGAGATGCTGTGTGGTCTCTTCGCAGCCGCATCTTTCACAGTTAGGGCTATCCGCCATTCTCATCCCATAAGCGTATTTTTTGGTGAATGCAACACCAAGCCACATACGGCACATCAGTGTTGTTTCGCGCCGCCCTTTGTTAGGGGGAACACGAAGGCGCAGCCCAGGGTCTAGTTCCCTGAGGCGTCGATTCGAAAATTCTCCTTTGTTCCAGGCTGAAAGCGTTAGCTCCGCCGCTAAGGAACGAAGTCGACAAACTGCGTCAACTCTAGATATAGGAATGTTCACTGTAGTTCCATCGTTGTGTGCAGAACGGGCAACTTGGTCTGCCTGGTGGTTTCCCTCAATACCGCAATACAGCTGACTCTTTTAGATGGCGTTCAGGCGAGTTGTGTCACCTACCTGCCGTTCCAGTGCTCTATAATTTAATTTAATTTACCAGTTCATGGGCACAGCACCCAGAGATAGGAAACTGCAGTAACCTGATGCATATCATGTGTATCTCAACTCAGTGTTCCTATCTGTAGCCATTTTTGCCTGAAAATAATACAAAATTTTCTTTTGGTGTTCAAGCTATCCTGGCTAGATTACAGATAGGTTTACGTTTAAGATTCGAGCAAGCAATGAATGTCTGATGAGAATTTTGCATGAATTGTTTTTGTACAGACTGCAGATGCATAGTTTGTAAAATACATAAAGCATTAAAGTTTATTTCTTAGTCATGCAATACAGTACCATGCTACCTCCAAGCTCTAAACTTCTACAAGATAAAGAGCACCCTTTTCCTCAAATTATAAGGTGTTCTAGTCTTTAGGGGTGTTATTTGGATACACTAGGAGGCTGAGAAGCAAGCCTTGTTGTCTGGTAAAGATGGTATGTGCAATAATTGCAGTGAAGCAATCCTTTTGATATCTGAGCATTCAAGAGAATGTTCAGTGTCATAGACTCGACTGTTTTCCTGTCGCCCTCTGTGCCGCATGTTCCACACACACGCATCCGCCGGACCTCTCGCAGCTTTCTGTAGAAGCTCTTTAGCCTTGAAGGCTTCAGCGAAGTAAGTTGATGTGGACAGCAGGACTTTTCAGCTGCATTGTTAAAAAACACAATTAGAAGAATGAAAAATATTAGCAGCAAATAAAAGAGCACAGTGGTTCATAGAAAGTGTATAAAGTTAAAGTTATCGTGAAGAAAGCCTCTGTAAACCGCGTACAAATAGAATAATTCACAAGGAAGTTAGCAACTGAAATTTAAGAAAGAAAATGATGCCATTTTTTTACCAAAGATATGTAACATCTTAAGAAACGTGTTTAAAACAACACAATAAAAATAACAATCATATGCTGTTCTACAGTCTAGTAAAAAAAAAGTCTACGACCCTAAAGAAAGGGCGAGTGGCTCTTCTTGTACCAGTAGGACTTTTTGACGGGTTAGTTGGTACATGATCTTGATTCTTTTAGCGCTGACGAAACACCACAGGAAGAACGACACAAAAGGACAGAAGCGCAACTTCCAACTTTAATGAGCAGAAAAGGAACCCAGGCACTCTTTTATAATCTCTGGTCTGCATGAATGTGCGATAACCCCCACACTAAATCAAAAAAAAAAAATCATGACAAAAACACATGGGTGAAAGGCAGGTCGCATGGATAAGACAAGAAACGAGAAAATGATAAAGGCGAGGAACCACAAGAGATCAAAAAACCGAAGATGGCATGAGAGAGAGAAGTCAAAGATAAAAGCATAAAACTCAAACGGTGGATGGCAGCGTGTAAAAGGCGCCTAAAATCATTAAAAAAAAAAAAAAGAAGAAAGACGGCGAAAAGAACTACACATATCCTTCTAAAAAGGACACTTCGTCTTTAGAAAAGACAATAGAAGGCGTGCTAACGCACTTGTCTTTTCTTTGATGAATGCAAAAAGCCTCAATAACTTCTCTTTCTGTCTTGTCCTATGCCTTGGCTAGAAACTTGGTTTCCTGAAACTTGGGACGGCAATTGTGCCTTCGAGCCCGCTCATTGAAACATTTCCCCGTCTGTCCCACATAAACCTTGCCACAGGTCAACGGAATCTCGTTACACCACCTTGCCGGTGCACTGGGTGAACATGTTTTGATGCTTTACGAGATTGTGTGGTGGTGTACGAGATTCCGTTGACCTGTGGCAAGGTTTATGTGGGACAGACGGGGAAATGTTTCAATGAGCGGGCTCGAAGGCACAATGTGACTATAAAGAACAAGACAGGAGGTAACCTTGCTATACATTGTAGCCGCTGTGAAAATTGCCGTCCCAAGTTTCTAGCCAAGGCACAGGACAAGAGAGAAAGAGAAGTTATTGAGACTTTTTACATTCATCAAAGAAAAGACAAGTGCGTTAGCACGCCCTCTATACTCCTTTCTAAAGACGAACTCTGCTTTTTGGAAGAATATGTGTAGTTCTTTTCGCCGTCTTTCTTCTTTTTAATGATTTTAGGCGCCTTTTACACGCTGCCATCCACCGTTCGAGTTTTATGCTTTTATCTTTGACTTCTCTCTCTCATGTCATCTTCGGTTTTTAATCTCTTGTGGTTCCTCGCCTTTATCATTTTCTCGTTTCTTGTCTTTATCCATGCGACCTACCTTTCACCCATGTGTTTTGTCATGATTTTTTTTTATTTAGTGTGGGGGTTATCGCACATTCATGCAGACCAGAGATTATAAAAGAGTGCCTGGGTTCCTTTTCTGCTCATTAAAGTTGGAAGTTGCGCTTCTGTCCTTTTGTGTCGTTCTTCCTGTGGTGTTTCGTCAGCGCTATAAGAATCAAGTTCTTGTACCATGGTCGAGTTATTAGCCCCGAAAATATGCAGAAGCATATTCTTACTCAAACAAAATTTTTTTATCTCCTGAAGTATCTTCCTAGTGGTACTTTGCAGTCTATAGAGAACAGGATATATATCATGTAACCAGAAAAATTTTCAAACTCAGGAGCTGGTGCCAAAAAAATGAAAATAGAAATAAAGAACTCTCTTGCCACCCATCCTACAATAGCGGTGCCATGCTCCCTTGAAACCTGGCCAGTTAAAAAGTAATGGGTGATTTACTTTCCTGTCTGCCTTTTTATCCATTTTCTTAGTCTTTTTTTTTTCTTTTTTTTAACCCTGTAACTGGGTTGGAAGTACTTCGGCGAAAGGTAGACACAAGCCAGTTGGGCGAGCAGCGTGTGAATACGACACAATACGTTATTTATACTAACAAGCTTCTCGGCCTAGCGGCAGGAGCGAAAATTCCCGAGGACCTCGCTAGAGAACGAGTTTATGGTATCCGATAGCGTAGACATAGATACGCACGCGAAAGAGGCGACGCAGAGCGCCGGCTTTTCGAAGGCATCACTAATCACGCTCGCACTCTCGAGGAAAACAAATGCATACTTGCACGACACAGACAGTCGGCGTAGCGACATAACACGTAAACGCAAGACATCTGCGTACTGAAATTGACACCGAGCAATGCAAGCAGCACCATAAATCATAAAAAAATTGTTTTACTAGTTCTGTGAAATATTCCGTTAATTTAAACGCACTACCGCGCACGAGGCAAATCTATTTAAAAACATTTTTTTTAATAATCTTGATGGCCCTTCTCGCCACGAATAGCTTCATATTATCCTCGGAAACGAAAACAAAAACTGTAGACAGAAAAAAAAAAAAAGGTTTCACAGCTGAGCGCTATCAATTAGCGGCAACAAGCGCGACGACCGGAGGCTCGCACGATGAGCGCGGCGCCTTTCCATTCACGCTGAATAATGGCGCAATAGTTGAAGTCCTTACCTGTAGCAATATGTACACACACTGCAGTGCCAACGTGCTTCCGTCGCTCAGAAGCATCGGCGACAAACGTCGCTTTTCTCCACGGTAGATTTCGTAAACACGTTCGTCAGCTGATCACGATTTTTTGAGGATCCTCAGCAACGCCGGCGCCTAAACTTCGGTCTGATAGTCCCTGGTAAACTTGAATCATGTCAGAATGAAGCGTGAACCGTTAAAAACGCGACCACTTTTCACAAAACACTACAAATTTCGTCACAAACAAGCAACAGCAATACATTTTTAAGGGACGAGTTACGCGAGACCCCCATCTTGCCCAGTGTTGCCAGACTTCGCAGCGCCCCCTGTCGTTCATTAGAGTTGCGAATAAGCAGAACGGTGAGCCGCAATGCACCGGCGGCAGTTGTCTTGAGCAGAAACTTGATTGTATCGCGGTTATCGGTCTTGCCAGCAATTTGCCGCTGGTCAGTGACCCTCAAGAGTGATTCAATCCTGATATTCGGCTCAGTATTCCAGATGCCAATAAATTTAGCACGCTTTGTTTCTGACGTAGGCGCTAGCGAGCCGCCGACGGTCTGTGGGAGGAGGGGCCAACGCTGCGGTGTTTACGGTGGTCGATGAGGTGCTGCCATCGGGCGGGTCTTCACCGCGTTGTTGACGCCTTGTCGGACGGCACTCCGGAAACTACATTATAAATAAGATATTTGTAAATGCTGCTTCGTTCCACAGACACCGCGTCGCTTCGGTTATACTTCATGGGCAATGGCAACCGTAACCGCGAGAACAGCGGCGAGCTGTGTAAGCACAGCTAACCGCGATTGGCGGTTAACCGTGGTTAAGTTCGGTAACCTCGGTTAAGTGTAACCGTGGTTAAGCCGGCCGTGTAAAAAGGGTATAAGTCATTGAGTACTCGTGGTGTATCGTGCATGTCTTGGCTCAACTTTCAAATTCACTGGTGCTTTACCAAGCTTCCAGGTCTTTTCAAAGGCGAGGAATACACAAACCTGTGTTCGTATTTAGCATCTCGTCGAGTAGCGCACTAAACACCACGGACGATTAAGCAAGATTTGTCCAAAGGCGAAATAGGCGCGCTACCAGTTTTAGTCAACGCGAAGATCGGTCTTTTTTAAGGTTTGTTGAACCTGCCAGTATACGCTTCTGAATGGTGAGACGGAGAGAGGGGAGGGAGGGATGCGTGCACGAAGAAAGCAAACCGCGCTGGGAAGGGGCCAATAGGAAATACTGCTTCTTCAGTACAATGTACACGACAATGGAGCTCGGAAACAGGCAAAGCCCGGAGAACTCAGTGAGCGGGGGTCTTGTTGGCAATCTGTAATTCTCTGCTTCGTATAAATAACTGCTATGGATCGAATCATGTCTCAGCTTTCTCTTTTATTTTCCTGCCTGTTATTACTGTGTAAGTTCGTAACACAGCTTCCTTGCATCTCCATAACTTCAAGAAGCTCAAAGCATGATCAGGCGACACGAAAAAGAATTCTAATTATTTAGCAATGTGAATATGTATATAATACACAGGAAATAAAAGCAGGTGCAGACATAAATTAAGCACTCCTTTCGATACAAATAATGATGAGACGTCGGCATGAGATGGATCGCATAGAATTAAAAACATTTCCTCGCACTAGGGTCACAACATAAAGTGAGCATCGAAATAAAGGTTAGGTGAGTTCCAGAGTGACGTCACTAGAAAACAATATCGCTTTCGGCTAACTCCCTCGCCATCATACATGTCACGTTACCTGTGAATCGAATGCAGTTCGAATATAACCGCTCCGCGAAGTTCAAACGATAACTTCAATTTTACGGTCATTGTCGTGACCGTGCGTCACGCGTGGGGAACTCTCAAAAGAGGCACAGAAACAACACCCTCCAAGGGGTGTGCCGTGATGTTACGCTGTGGTGTCGAACTATTTACGCAAGTGGCACCAAGAACGAAAGACAACCGGTTCACAATCTTCACACGATCACGCCTTGAACGACAGGTGCGCGCTGTTGTAACGCAATCCGAGCCGGAATGTGGCACGCAGCGAGGGCTACAGTCGAAGACGAGTCGTTGCGGGGCGGAAGCGCAAGCCTCTCAGCTAAATTATCATCCGACCGGACGCAGAGGCCGAGCGCCACCGCGCACGCACGGTCGTCCACCGTCAATTGGAGGAAGGACAGAAAAATTAGAGGCGCTATTTGTGGACTCGAAGGTGTGTGCGTACTTCATTCAGCTTGCCCGTTCGTTGCACGGAGCGTGCGTGGCGAGGGCGTACGCTGGCCGCCGGCTATGTTTAGCTCGCCCATGCATTATGAATGCGACGAGCACACTACGTAGCGCACGCGTGGCGTACACAGCGCCTATGTTTGGTGCGTATTGACGTATGCACCTACAGACTGCGGGCACTCCTTGTGGGATCGTTTACCGTTTTTGAGGCAAGTGCGGCTCAGTGGGAACGCGACGAGTGTGTGGCGTGGTGTTTAGTGACGTAGGTACATGACGGGAACGCATTTCGACTTGCCACATGGGTGTGTACGCGTGATACGAGGACATCGTAGATCCGTTGTCAAATATAGCCACACTCTACGTAATGGTGCCTGGTCAAGACAAGGTTGCGGGGGAAACGTCTACCTGTTTCGCCATTTCATTCAATAATTCATTTATTCTTATTTAGAGTGAAAGTCATGCGAACTCCGTGGCGCCACGCTTGGAATAAAATACTTTTATAATAGTAAGGACAGTTCGCGGAAAGCTTTCGCATGCAAACGCTCGGTACCAGAGGGGCGTGTGATGCCGCGAGGTCGTCAAACGGCCTGACCTATGACGTCACTCACGTTTCGTGCGGTGTTTGCTGCGATGTCTGGAGCAAGCGACAGCCGCCCCAAAAGCGCGCGGACTAGAAGCCTTTCCATATGCATTGAGCGGGAAGGAAGAAGAGTGACGGTAAGCCTTGCGCGCACGTCAAGCGGTTCCCATTTGGTTGTTACTAGACTGGAGTCTGTTTTCGTTTCCCATCCTCGAATCAGCCTTAAGCTGCGAGGTTGATTCGTTGCAAGGAAGGTTCGTGCATTGCGCCCTGGCTGGCGAGCTACCAGAACTTCAGGTAACAGAAGTATTGATTGACTGATTGATCGATCAATTATTTGGCTCGTTTCTTCGTGACCTATATTAACTGACGAAGACAGGAGCCTGCAATAATATAAATGAAACATTACTGTCAGAATGTAAACACGGCCGGCAAGTTGGTGGAGTGTTTAAGAAGCTGGAAGAAAAAAGTGTTTTGAAAATATTTCGGACCAAGCTGAATACGCAAAAAAATATTATTTCCAAGGATGAACGTACACCTCTTGTGCAAGCAAAGCCCGTCGAAACTTCCAGCGTTCTGCTTGCCTGACGAGAAGTTCTGGTCATGGCGCTAGCTGCTCCGCGTGCAATGGCAATGGCAGGAGACCTTCGTCGTCTCCGGTTGAGACTCTAACATTCTAACATGGCCGCTCGTGTTTATTGATCTAGGCATCCCGCAAAAAATGGGGTGGCAAGTATAAACGAATTACTGATGATATCAAATGAGCATCAATAGCGAAAAAACGTCAACTGGAGCATGAATGAAATGCAGAAATACAACTCAATTCATGACGTTCAACCGCAGGTAATTGCAAGAAATAAATTTGTTGCTTGTTAGTATCAGCCAAACTTGCTTGTTAGTATCAGAGCAAACAGCTTTCCGCCTGAACGCATTCCCGAACTGCCACCTTTCTACTTGGACGAAAGTGATAGAGACTTTTCATGCAAAGTTCGCCAACCAACTCTTCTCGAGCGAAAAACTCAAAATCCGTGCATTCGTTGGCCTTGAGTGTAGACGAGCTTCCTACCGGATACCGGGCGTAATAAGACTTCCGGTAAACTTCTGGGGTAGGAAGTCGATAAGCAATGGCCCCGTATTCCCTGTTCTCAACACACTCTCATTTGCATGAGTAAAAAAGGGTTATTGACTCTTCAAATTTATTGCGCGTCTACACCCATACAACTATATGATAAACTTCTCTTTAGCTTTTGCCGCTACAGCTGTGTGTGGAGGACACTCATGACGTCCTATCATACAAGTAGGTGTTGATGTGATTTTAGGGGTTTAGGTAAAGGGGTTGCTTTTAAATGTGCATTTTGCTGGAGTAGGAGAGGGCTGCTTGTTTTTCTTCTGCAGTGTTTATCAGACAGGCAGTGCGACAACGCACTACACGTCGTGTTAACGTTTATATTTGATAACATTCACATAACGATTACGGAGCTGCATGGGTGGTATCCTTAGCCTGGTATTCCAATGGCTTGGGCTGCCTCCCGAGCCTTGGTAAGCAGCTTTCGAGACGCGAGGGATTACAGACCGAGGCGAAGATATGCTTGCAGTTCCGCTATAATTAGAGAGGATGAATCACAAAAATATTTTCAGTAAGTGCATTAGGTTCTGCTAATAAGGATAAGCTCTCCAAGAGATGGGAGTTCCAATTCACAACAATGCAAACACGGGGGCCAGTTGGTTGATCACACTGTGGAATACTGCGCTACTTGATAGACAGAGACAAGTGGAAGACGACACACGAATGAAGCGCAAACTTACAACTATTTATTTTTATCGACAAAACACGTACATATATACATATAGCATTCTTGTCAAATCACTAACACATCATTCACGCACGTTATCACTTCGACCACAACTCCGCATCTGCACAGCTATCATATCTAGCTCCTCTTTTGTGAGAGCCACAGATGATGTACTAACGCACGTATCTTTTTCTGCTGACTCAATTAAGAAGGCTTCTACGTAGAAGCTAAAGAGAAATCGTAGAAGCCTTCCTAATTGAGTCAGCAGAAAAAGATACGTGCGTTAGTGCATCATCTCTTGCAAAGCCGGTGTAATATGCACTGATATTAGCGACCGTAATGTCATATACTGGTGCGTTGACAACAACAACGCACGTACTAAGAGCGCACCTGTTCTTTGCCAAGAAATAACACCAAAAAATTTAGAACGCTTTAGACACACTTTTTTTTAGAACTTTTTCAAAAAGACTGTTTCGATTGGAAGAATATCCTGGCAGGAACAAACCCGGATTCTGTATACAACTTATTCTTGAGTAATTTTGTGAGATTATAAAATTCAACATTTCCTCAGAAGCCCCTAAGACCGTTAAAAAAAAAAAAAAAATCCGTAAGCCATGTAATACCAAGTCGGCTCACCAGAATTCTAGCGAAAGATAGAATGTACAAAAAGTTCCTAAAAACATGTGACTCCGATTTTTAAAGCATACAAAACCTTACGTAACGAATTAAAGACATCGCGATTTCTTTGCTAAGCCGACATCGAGGTCAGACATAACGTGGAAAAAGTCAAACATGGTACTCAAGCCTTGCAACCCAACCCAAGTTATAAAACTTATTCATCAAAATGAAGAATACTCTGGAAAGGAGTTGGCAGATGCATTTAATGACTGCTTTGTTGAAATGAAAAGAAATGATTATGATGTAAAGGCTTTGGATTACATAATATTTACCGTAGATCAGACCTGTTTCTTATTCAGGTAGGCGCGCTATACTTTGGTACAGAGACGAATTACAAAAAAAAAAAACGAGACAAGACTTGTACGTTTGATGTAACTCTTCCTTGCGCCAAAGTACAGCGCGCCTACTTGAAGCTGAAAAACCAAATAGCCACCATTACAGCTTTGCCTGTTTCTTAAGTACGGTAAGAGAGGCTGAAGTAGTGCAGTATTTCTGGCATTAAATAACAGCGGTAGTAGCGATGGTGACGCTATTAAGGTTAAAGCTGTGAAACATGTCCTTGAGATAATTGTACCATATATCACAGATATTACATATTTGTCTAACGAATGGCCTGTTTTCTCAGAAGATGCAGACTGCGAAGGTAATAGTTGTCTACAAAAAGGGAGATACGAACGTGTTTGCAAACTATTGGCCATTGTCAATATCGCCTGCTTTTTTTTTTAAAGGGTTTGAAAAAATGATTTTAGCCCGGATTAATAACTTCTGTAATAAGCATATTGCCACCTGGTGTCCCCATGTTCTTGCTGCGCCTGGAAGAAGAGGACACTGAAGTTGACTCTCACGTGCTGTGCGCCGAACTTTGCCTGCTGGTACAGCTTCGTCCCGTCGTTTTAGTCAAGTCTAGCCCTGTTGTCCGTGACAATATTATAATAACACCTTCGCAGTTCGGATTTCGGAAACATCGGTCTACGGAACTTGCTTATTAGAACAAAAAGAATTGATTCTAAACCCTTTTGAGGACAAATGTTTAGCTTTAGTATATGTAGATTTTTTAACGACCTTTGCTCACCTTAACCACATTACTACTAACAAAGACTCAAGTATATAGTTTTAGAGGAATATCTTTGTTACGAGAGTTATTTTAAACATCGGCTGCAGTATGTGGAATTAAACAGTCACCAATCAGATGTCAAAGCTATCTTACCTGGTATGCCCCAAGGCAGAGCCCGTTCCTTTTTAATATATCAGTGAATGACAACACACATAGTCAAAGAGACAAAAATTGTAATACATGCAGACAACCCCTCCATACTTTTTTCCGGCTAATGCGCCTCAACCATAATCGCAAAAGCAAACACAATGCTCACGCAATTTGAAAAGTGGACAAGGTTTAACGCTCTCTAGATGAATACCTCAAAAACTAAAGCCATTATTTTCCGCACCAAGAACAAGGACATTCAAAATAATGATGGTAAAATCCTTGGTAGCATTAAGATAGAGGTCGTTAGCTCCTTTAAAAATACGAAGTGTTTTTTCAATTAGAAAAGGACATGGGACGAGCACAGAAATTACATGCCATAAACTATGCCGTGTCATGGCATCACTGCGCTCACAAGCACATTCTCCCTGTAAATGTGAAAATGCTTCTCTATCGTTGTTCTGCTCACATCTAAATTACTCTCACTTGGAATGGGAAATACATATTTCACTAATCTCCGAAAACTACTGACCCAGAAAAAAAGGATGCTTAGAATGCAGCGTATGACCACCCATCAAAACGACTTTTTAAGAAAGGTGACATAATGCCTATTAATTATTTTGTAGTAAACAATGCGAGGATATTACGAAGACGAGGATGAACTAGGCGAGGATATCACGAAAACGACGATAAGAACGACGAAGTGCCGCTGCGCTGCTCGAGCTCGCTTGTGGAGGCCTAGCTGCGTTCTTATGTGGTTCGCCGTGCAACTTTGAGAGGGCTATTATCCCTGTTAAAACAAAGTAAAAACCCCCATTCACTTGGTGGATGTGAGGATTTCCTGCTGCCCTGGAGCTCCTCAGCCGCACACTTCCGACACCAGCAATGACCGACGCTACCACCCCTAGTCCGACCGACCCCTCATACAAGGTTGATGACTGGGCACGTTGGTATGGGTTCATACTTAACCAGCCAAAAGACGAGATGCAGCCAAGAGGGGACAGGACCCCTCATACCCCGTGTTCTGCGCTGGAGCTTTGCGTCGGTTAGCCTTCATTACAAGGAATTCGATCTATTAGAAAAGTCGTTAGTTAGGCCTTGACTTTGAATTGGCTTTGAATTTTCTTCTTCATCTTCTTCCCAATTTCCTGTCATTCCACCGGTTGGGTTGTGCGCGAGCTTTTCGGAAGGAGTCCTCGTTGTTTTCTTCTGATCAATAAACATTCAGTTGCTAGTCCAGCCTTGTCCTGTCCTCTTCTTTCCTGTGTCTTGTCCTTTGGCTGGTTAAGTATGAACCCTTACCAACGTGCCCAGTCGTCAACCTTGTTGATCCTCCAATCTTCAGCGGAACCGGCGAACATGACGTGGAAGACTGGCTGGCCTCATATGAGCGGGTCAGTATTCACAGCCACTGGGACAACCAAAATTCAATAGCGTCATATTCTACCTAACGGACGTTGCAAACCTATGGTTCCGCAACCACGAGGCCGATATCACATCGTGGTCTGCTTTCAAGACTAGTTTTGCCGATATCTTCGGCCGGCCTGCAGTGCGCAAGCTGCGCGCTGAGCAATGCCTGCGCGGCCGTGCACAGCTTCATGGCGAGAATTTTACCAGCTATATTGAAGATGTCGTAGACCTTTGTAAGCGCGTGGACGCTTCAATGTCAGAGAGCACCAAGATTGATCACATTATGCAAGGAATTGACGACGCGTTCCAGATGCTTCTGGCTAGAAATCCAGCCACCGTCTTCGACGTTATCAACCCATGCCACAACTTTGACGAATGACGCAAGCGCCGTAACATCACTCGTTCTCCGCTCTTACACCCGGCGCCGCTTGCAGCTTTAACACCTGACGCAGACCAGTCGTCCTTGCTGCCACAAATAAAGCAGTTCGTTCGAGAAGTTGCCCGTCAACTATCACTCGTTCGCCAACGTCCTGACGCTCCCACTCCTTTAGTGCCAAAGTTGCAACAAGTCATCCGCGAACAAGTTGCGGAAGCGCTCCCCACGCTTCCTGAAGCTCCTTCTGTTGCTCCTTTGACATACGACGGAGCACCAGTCCAGCATATTCAACCTGCTGTTCCAGTCCCTTTGACCTACGCGGCTGTGGCTGCGCGGCCACAGCCTGAGCCGTCACCACCCACGCAGCCTGTCATGCGCCCTGCACCGCTTCCTCAAACGGCTCCGCTTCATCCTCCCACTCCGCGCTATTGCAACCATTGATGTACTTCAGACAATCGCCTAATTTGCTACTACTGCGGTTTCGCTGGACATGTGGCCCGTCGATGTCGTCGCCGCATGGCCGAGCCTCCCGAACCTGCGTCTTCTGATTACTCCCCACCGCTGCTTCGTTCTGCCCATTCCCCACGTGCGTACGCCACAGCACAGCGTTCGTGTACAACCCGTCGTTCTCCTTCTCCGCGTCGCCGGTCACTGTCAGCAATGCGCCGGCGACCACCACCTGCTGACGAGGGAACAGCTCCGCGGTTCCTGAGGCAAGAACTGCGTGCTCTGCGAAAAGCTCAAGGCCTCATATTTTGCCCACGAACGTTATAGTGATCTCTATCGATGGTCTTTCCGTATATGCGCTGGTCGATACGGTTGCTGCAGTGTCAGTGATTCATGAGCGACTCTTCCGACGATTACGAAAAGTTACGACGTCATTTCACGGTTTGTCGCTCCGCACTGCTATTGAAAAGAGGATCGCACCTTTAGCAGCATGTACAGCGCGTGTCGTCATTGAAGGTGTTTTGTACAGTGTCGAGTTCATAGTTTTGTCTTCTTGTTCCCACTACGTGATTCTCGGATGGAATTTCTTGTCCAAAAATAACGTCGCGATCGATTGCGCCCGAGCTGAAGTGGAATTTTCTGCACTCTGCGACGCACTGCCCGACGAAAACCGTTCAGTGTGTCCTCAAAAGCTCGCCATCGCTGAAGACGTCGACGTACCACCAGAGACTTGTGCCCTTATGCCTCTTTCGTGTCCTGCCGTGTTGTTAATGTTTTATTTACGCCGTCTGCATCCTTCATCCACAGCAAGCACCTGTCGCTGCTGTCTGCTGTTCTCCATGTTCACGGTGGATTCACAAAGCTACTCATCTACAATCCGTCTCCGCGCCCGATTACTCTGCTACGTGGGGAATCTCCCGGTTCTATTCAACCAGCCCACCTTCTCTCTGACCTGGGCGCCTCCGAGACCTACCACAGTAACTACATCGATGCTCTGCAGTCCGATTCGACGCCTGATTCGTTGCCAGATGACTTCTTCCGAAACGCCATAGATGACGCTCTTCCTTCCACCTGCCGGACGCAGCTTGTGGCCCTTTTACAGACATTTCGCTTCGCCTTCGACGCCGCCCACACACCTCTCGGCCGCACTTCCACAGTCGCGCATCACATTCAGACCGGCTCTAACGCGCCTTTTCGACAGCGCCCCTATCGTGTGTCAGCGGCAGAGCGTCGCGTGATCAATGAGCAAGTTGAGGACATGCTACAACGTGATGTAATCCATCCATCTCAAAGCCCCTGGTCTTCACCAGTGGTGCTAGTGAAAAAGAAAGATGGTTCGTTTCGCTTTTGTGTCGATTACCGGCGCCTGAACAAAATTACCCACAAGGATAATTACCCCCTTCCGCGTATAGACGACGCTCTTGATTGCCTCCAAGGTGCCGAGTACTTTTCGCCTCTTGATTTACGTTCCGGTTACTGGCAAGTACCAATGGCCGCCTGTGACAGAGAGAAGACCGCATTTGTGGCCCCGGATGGCCTCTATGAATTTAATGTGATGCCCTTCAGTTTGTGCAACGCGCCCGCCACATTCGAGAGGATGATGGATAACATCTTGGGGAAGTTCAAGTGGCACATCTGCCTCTGCTACCTGGACGACATTGTTGTATTTTCCATCGACTTCGCCACGTACCTATAGAGTGCTTGCGGGAAGTTTTGGTTTATCTTACTGACGCCGGCCTACAACTGAATCTCAAGAAGTGTCACTTCGGTGCCCAGGAGTTGATCATTTTGGGGCACATCGTCTCTAAGGAAGTTGTTCGCCCTGATCCGGCCAAGCTGCGCGCAGTGGCGGAGTTTCCTAAGCCGGTCTCGCTAAAGCAACTTCGAAGCTTCATAGGTCTATGCTCCTATTTTCGGCGCTTCGTGCGGAATTTCGCTTCTATAATTGCACCCCTTACGAAGCTACTCGGGGGAAACAGTGGCTTAACTGCGTGGTCGGTCGAGTGCGACGAAGCGTTCACCACATTGCGCCGTCATTTGACTTCGCGCTGCTCGAGCTCGCTTGTGGAGGCCTAGACTGGCTGTGTTCTTGTGTGGTTCGCCGTGCAACTTAGAGAGGGCTATTATCCCTGTTAAAACACAGTAAAAACCCCCTTTCAACTTGTATGTATACCGTCTACTTTCTAAATACAAAACCGAAAAAATAGCACTGCATTCACCGCACAACAGGCGTCATTTTGCAAAAAGCATTATGCAAAAAAAAATCATAAAAAAACAAGGAGCAACGATATATGACACATTCATTCATACAGAACAGGTTATGGTAAACAGATGCTTAGGCACAGTCTACCACACTTTCTTAACCTCTGCCAAAGCCACGAAATGATTGTTGAGGGAGCTGAACAAAAAAAAAGTTGCCAAACTTTGTTTCAAAGATATTCCACCGGGTGTAAGTTTTCGTTTTTATGTTTAATTTTTATGCGTTTAAGAGTGTTGCAGTTGTGTTAGAACTGAAGTTTTGTTCATGCTTGCTATGTTCCTTTGTGGTAATGCTGGCTTTTTCTCTCTTTTTTTTATTTACTTTTTAAAGCTGTTCTAGTATGCTGATATACTGTCTCCCTTTCTTTTTCTTTTTCGAAAGATTATGTAACTTTAAGCTACAATACCAGCTTTTTCTCTCTGCCTCCTTCATCCTTTTGATGGAAAATGAAGTTTTTTATTATTATTATTATTATTATTATTATTATTATTATTATTATTATT
>JAJIZL010022453.1:63835-95074 GCA_023969395.1 Amblyomma maculatum | reverse complement strand
TTATTATTATTATTATTATTATTATTATTATTATTATTATTATTATTTCCTGACACTAACGATCAAGCTAAGTAAAATGATTATACAACTGAGAAGTTTTCTGGGAACCAAACTTGTCTCATGTATTCATGCCTGGCTGATATGGAAACTCGCACTTGGGACGATGGACGAGGGGCAAAGGCAGAGGGTCCTTTGGAGCTCAGGTATTTTTGGCGCGTTAATATGAACAGTGATGAGAGCAAGATCTCTACTGACCAAGTCAAATGTTTTATTTTTCTGCACTTTGAGAAAAGGCCATTAAGCCTCGCGGATTTTTAGCGCTCGAAGCGTTGGGGGCCCTCGCCCCAGCAGACACACATCATCATCATCATCAAATATGTTGAGGCAACCAAAAAGAGAATAAAATAATATGCCTCTGCCCGTGTCACTCTAGGTATAACAGGCTCAATCCAATCGAATATAAAAGAATTGGTCCCGAAGGACAAGCTTGGTCTGTGTTTGCACCCGTAGGCGAAAGAACCCGAAGGTTCCACAAAAATGCGGGAATCTCTACGCAGCGACCCACAGCCGGAGAGCGGGCCCGGGGAGATCCCCCGTGATCTCCCCTGGGAAGTAGAGGGAAGGGATGGGACAAGGGAAAGGGAAATGGGATATAGGGAAAGGATTATGGGATTTTAGGAGGGATCGGGGTAGCTTAGGGATTTCTCAAATGATCCTGATTCGATTCGAGCTCCAATTCCTAGGCCTCAGTTGAGGGCGAGCACTCGCTTTAGCCAAAGCACGGCCCTCGGCCTTCAAGCGCATTCTCACCCACATCACGTTCGCCGGGTCTCCGCCACATGAGACAGGCTGCTGGGCCACATTGGGGTTCCCCGTCCCCCAAGTCAGGCTCCCTCGCCCCGACTGTACTAGGGCTACTGGAGGGGCGCATTTCGCCGTACTAGGATTCTTTCAGCCCTACTCCAAGGTACTAAGAGAGGTGCCTAGAGTCACCTGTTGTAGACAACCCTCCATTCACCGTTTTCTCTCTAACATAGTATGTTTGACGGCTAATATCTGGTTCTCCACGCCAGGTTCACCGTCTGATTATGTCCGCAAAGATACTCGTGCACGCACCTACAGAGGTACGGCACTGAGGGGTCACCACTCCCCTTTTTTTTGGCCCTGAGTCAGCGAGCCACGGTTCCCTTAGTACTTCGCGAGCAGCGCCACCTGGCCCTTGGCAGCGGGCTGGGCTTTCCCTCGGCCAGCACTACCGCGCAAGACCAAGTGGTTTAGAAGCCCCCGCTTTCTGCCGCGGCTAGCAAGCCGCGGTTCCTTGCGTACTGCGCGGGCTAAGTCACCTTTAGGTGGTCAGCTGGGCTTTCCCATGGCCCGCCTACCAACCTCGGTTCTGCGGGGGGTTGCCCCCTGGAGGAGTTCCAAGTCAGCGAGCCGCGGTTCCTCTCGTACTACGCGAGCAGCGCCATTGTTCCCTTAATGGCCGGCTGAGCTTTCCCTCGGTCATTCGTACCGACTCGGTTCCTCACAAGGGGACTTTGCTTCCCCTTAAGTGCAAGCATATGAATCAGCCAGCCGCGGTTCCTCACGTACTACGCGGCTGAGCCATTGTCCCCTTAACAGCCGGCTGGGCTTTCCCTCGGCCAGCCAACTGACTCATATCATTGCGGGGTCTGACTACCCTGAGTAGTTCTGCGTGTTCGTTGAAGATACTGACAGTGAGGGACACATGTGCTTTAGCACGTTGTGCGACCACCCTCTTTTCCCAAGTTTCTGGCTTACTAGAAACCATGTAGGCTACTTTGACACCGTCTTTTTCGCCTTTTCGAGCCTAAAGGCAAGTTCCCCAGAACCTGGACTTGGTTCGCCCCAGCCGCGGCCCCGCGAGGGCCCGCTTCCCCTGGCAGCGGAAACCAACGTGTCTGCGGCTGGGAGATGCGCTCTTTCGCACCGAGGGGTAATTTTGATCCAACATACGGAGTCAGCTAACTGCATTTCCTTTAGTACTCTGCAGCTACGCCAACGTTCCCTAGGCGGCGGGCAGGGCTTTCCCTCGGCCTACCGACCGCCCCGTACATTGGGAATTTTGTTCTGCTTTTAACCGGATTCCACGTGCCCAGTCCGAACCCCTTCAGACTTGCCCCCGTGTTAGGCATCGGGCTACGTGGGCGCGGCACGCTCACAATGCCGCAGGGAGTAAGCTGACAACCTCCCCGGGGATTCGCAACCCCTCAGTATGGGTTCCGGCTGCACCCATACTGACCGCTGGCCGTTGCAACTGGACAAAGCCTAGCAGCCTTAACCGCTCTGGCCCATCCAGCTGGCGGGAGGGACCGCGTGCAGGTCGCCAGATCGGATTTGCCCCCCCCCCCCCCCCCAGCAGACACACAATGAAAAAGTGTGATGAACTTTTTCTTTTATAGTTTCGTGTTTTGCAGCCTGAAGTTGTTCAGTCTGCGCCCGCTACCGTTTTCCGCATTGCGCAAATGAATGGCAGGAGATAAAACTCCCTGTGCAGCTCGTGCAAAGGAGAAAACCAAATTAAGTCATTTTCAGCTGACTGATGCTATTTATGAGAACAGTTGTTGTGGATCATCATCGTCATCAGCCTGACTATACCCACTGCAGGGCGAAGGCCTCTCTCCCATACTTCTCCAATTAGCCCGGTTCTGTGCTAGCTACATCCACTTGACCCCTGCGAACTTTTAACCTCATCCGCCCCCTGCTACGCTTTCCTTCCTTTGGAATCCAGTTTGATACCCTAACGAGCATCGGTTATCCTCTCTTCGCACTACATGACCTGCCCATGCCCAATTCTTCTTCTTAATTTCCACTGGAATATCGGTAACCTGAGTTATTTTTCTGACCCACTCTGCACGCTTCCTATCTCTTAATGTTACCCCTACCATTTTTCGTTCCATAGCCCTCTGGGTTGTCCTCAACTTAAGTAGAACTCTCTTGGTTAGCCTCCACGTTTCAGCCCCATAGGTAAGTACAGGCAAGGTGCAACTGTTGATATACTTTCGTCTTGAGCGATACCGGTAAGCTGCTAGTCATAATCTGCGAGTGCTTGCGAAATGCGCTCCATCCCATCTTATTCTTCGTATTTCCTTTTCATGGTCCGGATCTGCGGTTACTACCTGTCCTAAGTAGACATATTCGCCTACTGCTTCCAGTACTTCGCTACCTAACGTGAACTGCCATTCCTTCCCGAGGCTGTTGAACATTACCTTTGTCTTCTGCATATTGATTTTTAAGCCTACCTTTCTACTTTTCCTGTCTAGGTCATCAATCATTATTTGCTGTTCATCCCTCGAGTTGCTTAGCAAGGCAATGTCATCAGCAAATTGCAGATTACTGAGGTATTCTCCATCTACCCTTATCCCTAACTGCTCCCATTCCAAGTCTCTGAATACTTCCTCTAAGCAAGCTGTGAATAGTACTGGGGAGATGGTGTCTCCTTGCCTAACACCTTTCTTTATGGGAATTTTGTTACTTTCCTTATGCAGATCTATGGTTGCTGTACAGACCCTGTTGTATCTTCCAGCAAATTCACGTACGGCTCGTCTACCCCCCTGATTTCGCAATGCCTGCATCACCGCCGAGGTTTCAACTGAGTCAAATTCTTTTTCGTAATAAATGAATGCTATGCATAAGGGCTGGTTATATAGTATTTTTATTGCTTAAGCAATACTACGCCAAGTTTCAGCCCGTCGAGTAAACCCGGCCGGTAGCCACGTTTGACCTTTACAGCGACCGCAGATGGGGCCCCTCTTCAAGCCGTCGGGTAAACCCGGTCGGTAGCCACGCAGAAGAAGAAGGAAAGAAAGAACAGAAAGAGAAGCTACGTCGGCTTTGCTTACGCAACCTATCGGGTTTAACTAAAGCTAAACCCCAGCTAATTGTTTCTATCACCTAGTCGATGGTATGGATGTGATCGATAGTAGAGTACCTTTTCCGAAAACCTGCTTGATCTTTTGCTTCGTTGCAGTCTAAAGTTGTCCTAATTCTATTAGCTATTACCTTGGTAAATACCTTATACATAACAGACACTAAGCTGATTGGTCTGTAATTTTTCAACTCCTTATCGTCTCCTTTCGTATGAACTAAGATAATGTTTGTGTCCTTCTACGGTTCTGGTACTATCGATGACACCAGGCACTACGTATACAGGGGGACCAGATTTTTTTCTAGCACGATATCCCCCCCCCCATCCTTCAACAAATCTGTAGTTATCTGATCCTCTCCAGCTGCTTTTCCCATTTTCATAGATTCTATTGCTTTCTTGACCTCGTCCTTCGTCATTGGTGGAACGTCTGA
Source organism: Amblyomma maculatum (assembly GCA_023969395.1). Classification (NCBI taxonomy): domain Eukaryota; kingdom Metazoa; phylum Arthropoda; class Arachnida; order Ixodida; family Ixodidae; genus Amblyomma; species Amblyomma maculatum. The sequence continues at coordinate 90,754 of JAJIZL010022453.1, read as the reverse complement.
CTGTTTTTCCCTACCGCCAGTCTCATTACGCTCCTGACTACTTTGGCTACTGTAGAAGTCTGTATAGAACTCCTCGGCTACTTTGACTATCTTGTTCATATTCATGATGACATTGCCCGCCTTGTCCCTTAGCGCATAATCTGATTTTTGCATATTCCCAATTTCTTCTTCATCGCTTTAAGGCTCTTTCGTTCTTTACAGTATGCTCAATTTTCTCCATGTTATACTTCCTTATATCGGCCACTTTGCGCTTATTGATTAGCTTTGATATCTCTGCCAATTATATCTGGTATGTTGAATTGGAAGCTTTCATACTCTGGTGTTTCTTCATCAAATCTTTCGTCTCTTTAGACATCTTATCGGTATCCTCTCTAACTATTCTACCGCCTACTTCTACAACTCACTAATGCCTTTCCGCATTGCAAATTCTACGTCTTCATAGAAGCTTTCAACTGCCTGGTCACCATAACTACATGTAGGTACGTACAAGGCCTGTACAATCTGCAGTTTATACCGCTTATAAAGCTTAATTACGGTGCCTGCCACCCTCTCATCAATGCTACAGAATTCATCTATATTACCAGCTATATGCTTATTGACAGTATATGCCTCACTCGGCCTCCTAACCTCACTAAGCCCTATGAATTCCCATTTCATACCCTCTAGTTTCTATAGCAACACTGCTAAACTAGCTTCACTAGCTAGGGTTCTAGCGTTAAACGTTTTCAGGGTCAGTTTCCAATGGCGGCCTGTCCAGTGGAGCCAGAGATTCTTAGCACCCCCCGCTGCGTCGCAGGTGTGACCGCCGCCGTGATCTGTTGCTCCGCAGCCGCTGGTGACTGAGGGCAGGGGTTTTATAAACTAATCATGGGAGGTAGCGGCCAATTACTGCACCACGGTGGCCAACGCCTCTTCTGATGAGGGAGTGCATTGCCGGAGGTGTTCACGGGCATCAGGCCGCACCCCAAGCATGTTTATGCAATTCCATCAACACGCGGACTTTTTTTTGTTTTTTTTTTTATCCGATGGAGAATCGCGCGGCACCGGGATTCGAGCCACGGTCCTCTTCTATGCGAGGTGGTAGTTAGTCTAATAGTTTGTTATCTCATTTACCTACGATACGACGTTAAGGTATCAAGGTATCACGGTAGCACTAAACGCATCAAGTTAGACCTCATTATTTTAGTCGCAGTGGTGTCAGGAGTAATTAAGTGATAGTCCTAAAATCGCCTTATCTTTAACTTCACTGGTCATTCCTATGGATATAACCTGAGAGTAACTATAATTATAAGGCGTTTCCTTTTAAACATCTTAAATATATCTTTCTGATTCGTTATTGAAGACTCGTTTTATGAACAGTTTTGTTCAGGGACCAAAGTGTCTATATTAAAGGGGGATGATTGCACACCGCCCACCAAAGTGTTAACTGCTGCAGAAGTGTATTCAATTCGACTGCACTAATTACCATTGGTCGCGATATACATATTATTTATCTAAATATTTTAGTTACCCCTGAATACTTTTAACTGCTATCGTCTTTTTAGTGTTCTCGGTGATACAAAAAGGCCCGCCGAAGCGGTGTAGGGCGCTCGACTGCTGTGCCCAAGGATTCGGAATCGAATACCTGCCACAGCGGCCGCGTTTCGATGGAGGCGAAAAGAGGGCGAAAACAAGTTTTGCCCTTATCAAGGGAGCTCCCACAAAAGCCACTTTCTTCTATTCCTCTTTCTGTGCCACTTTGTCACAAGCTGCCTCACGTATAGATCGGAAGTTACGGGATCTTCTGCCTCACATATAGAGGGGGAGTTACGGGATCTCCCCGAGTATGCTTGGGCATGACTTTCCGGGGCAGCGACCGGGCAGCGCGAAATCTTGACGATGGGCCGCAGCGCAGCCAGCCGAGAGTATAAAAAGGCAGACCGCAGCACACCTGCGGCAGTGCACTCTGTGAGATGCAGTCTTCCAGGCCACTCTCGCAGCCACTCGCTCAAGGAAAATGTATTTTGTTTTTCAGCGAGCCCGCGATCAACTCATCGTTTCTCATCTTGTACGGCCGCCACTAGCGATCAACTCTTCGACTACGACACCTCTTCGAACAAGAAAGCCGTGAAGATTCCTTTTTGCCACAAGAATTCCTTTTGGTTAATTGAATATTGTTTTCGTCCTTGTGCAAACCTTGATCCGGCTTAGTATTTTACGCTCTGTTTTCTGTGTAACTCTGGCCCCTACTTACTATATCTGGAATACTTGCTTCGTTATTTCATACCTTTCTTTTATCGCAGTGTTTGTTCATTATCGGTTTTTCCATCTTTTCATTTAGCGAGCCGTTTTTTATCACTATCGTGTCGTGGCGTTTTACTTTCGTTGTTGTTGTTGTTGTTTTTTTTTTTTGTTCTATTATTATGCAGTGTAATTCAGACTATTAGCTATAAATCCCACTGTTTGAAAACAAAAAAGTGACTTTCTTGAACTTATCCTCAATCACACACCGACACACGTACTTCACGGCTTGACCGGCCTAACTTTTAACAGTGTTCTCAAAGCCTCATAGGGAGACGACGGGTAACCGTAAAGACGATCCCGCGCCCCTGTTAAAAAAGGCGGGGGTTTGTGACATACTTCTATATCTAATTCCGCTTGATCTTGATTATTTCAATTCAAATGTGAATCATGGGGCTTGATGACGCATATGCCATGGCGGAAACGGAGTTCCAATAAATTGTTCGTTAGCCATGGTATTGTCAGCGCTGCGTTAATAATAATCGGAATAAGCAATGCACCGATGCACTATAGTCACAAAAAAAGTCCAAGATTTGTATATTTATTTTGTATCATTTTACAAACTTCATCCCTTTGTCTTGCGATGTGCTCTTAACACAGAACTAAAATTAGCATAGGTGAAAAGTACATTTATAGTACACACCCGCCGCTAAAGTTATTAGCTTATAAAAAGGTCACATTTTCTATTACTTTTTTTTCTTTACTTTTACTTCTTGATATGTCGATAATCCGCTCTGCCGCCCAGTACAAAACCCGGCTCGGAAGCGTTGAGTAGCGCCCTTGCAATATTTTAGACTTTCGGCGAGTGCGTCACGGGAGAAGGATATTTTAGGTTCGGAGCTTCCGCATGTCTACGACGCCTTCCTGCCGCAAACCTCGCACCACTGCGGATGAGTATTCCGAGCCAGGAAGCCGGCACCGCACGGTCGTGCTTTTTTTTTTTTTAACACTTCCTCCGGGTTTTGGCAAATGATGGTGAGTTACTTTATAATAGCACGACCGCATGACCCAGTGTATCAAATCATTGTCATATGCCGTTTGGACGCTGGGACCGCATCATCGTTCACTCCTCGATTTCATTGCATCAGCCAACCTTTTTTCATTTATTTGACCACACTCTTCATTAATCATAACATTCCTTTTATGTGCTAAGGCAACAAAAATCGCAAAAAGAAATCATTTTGGAGCAACCCTGACGGAAATAAATACACGGTTTGGAAATGTTTATTGCCCATTTTCCTCGCGTCCTGCTATGTATTTCACGGGTACCGGGGTGGAAAAACGAACGCAGAATATCGGAGACGCAGTTGAGAGTATGAGCCTCTTTATACAATTATTTACAGCATAGGCAAGGCGGAGAGCAGGACGGCAGCCTGCTTCCGTTCCGAGAGTCTCTTGAGAACTCACCGTCCTGCTTCCCTCCAAAGCGACACGCTCGTGTCCGAAGGAAAGAATTACGGGGTCTCTTAAGATATTTCTTCAGAGGTGAATGGCGAACCCTACTCTCTTAACATTTGCCTCTTTCTCTTGCCTCTTCTCTTTACCCATTTCACTTTAGTTCTTTCTCTTGTCCTCTCATTTTAGTCATTTCTAGTCATTCTTAGTCATTTATTATCAATTGCAGTTGTTACAATTCGTCATTAGACATAATTGGTCATTTGTAGTCATTACTGGTCATTTCAGTAATTTACTTCATGATAAGTTCAAGGCGCGAAAACACACACGGACACAAGAAAGCTAACGGGACGGAGCGCCACTCACAACTGCATAGTAATGAGTAGTGAATGAGTAGTAATTGCTACTCATTGCTAAGCCGGGCCTCTCGGCCTGCGTACACTGGAGCCGAGGTAGCTTTCTCCCCGAAGTCGCAGGAGGAGGGGGTGGGGGGGGGAAGGAGCAACATCCATCCCGAGAAACGACGGCAGTCTGATGGAAGCTTGTCTGGCATGGCACAACAGTATGTCGAAGGCTCGCATCTCGGAATCACTACGTCGAATCTGCTACTTTAGAAACAGAAGTGGCGGGGTCTCATTACCGTCGCGTATAAAACGAATCGTAGCTCCGCGCTGATGAAATAATACGAACAATGTCGTAGCTTCAATGGTTAGGCGATAGCAATAATTTTGTTGGTAACTGCACGAACATACGCAGTCCAGACACTGATACATGTGGGATACACTGCTTCACTTGAACGCCTTCTCGTGAATGTTACTGTTTTAATGAACGGTTTTCTCTGAAACTGTAGCTGCCTCTCTCCTTGTACCTAATATGCATCGGAAAGGGAAATTAATTTCGCACAGCGCGACACAAAACGCTCAGTAACGCTTTTAAGGCGAAAGCCTTTAATGGCTGTCGTAGACAAAGTGTGTCCCGCTTTTGCGGCCTCATGGTTGGCCGAGGAACACCACGCGGCAGAATGCACCGTCCGAGCTTACACTTACCGGAGAAAGTGGGACAGATACTGCGCCTTTCCTTTCCTGTAAAACAATTATAATTATATGTAGCACTGCAACGAATACCGACAAGAGGCTAACGGTGGGAGGCAAATTATAGGATATGAAGGGTAGGCTTTCATTATTCTCCTCTTAAGAGACATCTAAGAGACCCTATGATTTTAAATTGGCCACCTTACACATGGAATAAGAACATTTAGAGCAAGGTTCCCGATATAGCTCCCACAGCACTCTTGTTAGTGCAGGTGTCAGCAGAAGGACTACTTTGTAGCGCCACTTCTCACCATCCGGTGCAGTTTGTCTCATGATGTGTGGTGGCAGCTTGGTGGCACTTACCTACACAGGAAATAGAGATATCATTCTGAACGAACTTTTGCAGCAACGTATATGGTACCACCCAACATTAGACTGATGTTACAAAATTTTTCTCTTAGTTGCAGTAACGTTCAGTTCATTTAAGTTGTTCAGTCGTGTCCGACACTTCGTGACCATATAAACCATATCACTACAACGTTTCCGGTCTCCTACTATCTTTTAAATATCACATAGATGCATTAAAACGTTCCGCCGATGTCAAAAGCAAAAAAAGAATTAAGATTACATATTATATCTGAATTATTACATTGATGTGTAATCTAAGAGACGCAGATTTTGGTGAGTTGGTATTGAAGCAGACGACATTGAAAAGACGACAAAAAAAGAAGGAGGCCAGACAAGATAACGCTGAGATGTCAAGACTCTGTACGTCACCTGTGTTGTGCTTCAGAATTACTAAACATTATGCTAGCGCTAAATAAGGTTCTAAATAATATCTTAATTTTAAATCATAACTGTTAAACAAGACTACAAATTCTAAATATCACCATTATGTTTTACCAATACATTTCAGGCATTCTTTCTTAGAACTTTTTCACCGCTTTACAGTAGTGGTATTTTTGCATAACAAACTTTTAAAGATAAGTGTCACAGCCAAAAATTTCACGACAGAACTTCATTCAACCTCTAATATACGTCATATAAGTTTGACGCATGCTATTTATTAAAAGACGAACATGGGCATTTCTTGCATTAGTAGTACTTAATTGTATTGCGTGTCGTCCGCGTTCTCACATTTCAAACTGTTTATTGTCGTCGCTGGTAGATTTGGCGAATTTGGTATTGCAGGATCAATTTACTACTTTGGCGAAACTTTCACATACATTCTTTAAATATTTTTTAAAAATCTTTTTGAAGGTAATTTATTATGCTACAGAAATGTTATAAAAGGAAGTAACGAAAACAGTGTACGAGGGTAATCCCAAAAGTAAGGTCTCCAAAGGGCTGCGTCCGCAGGGAAACTTCTTGCGGGGCTGGTCGCCATACTGCTGTGTTCATTGTTCCCCATCTTCCAAAGACTCAGTGCCGAAGGGATTGTCAGTCTTGGCATGAATGGAGCTGCTGTTCGTCGCTATCCCCAGGTAGTAAATTCGCGCAGTTATTAGATTTTTGAACGCATAAGGCGTTACCCCATGAGAAATTGATCGCCAGTTGCAAAAGCGTACGGAGAGTCGTGCATGAATGTTAAAAACGTCCGCAAGTGGTCTAGGGAGTTCGCAGCTGGTCGCACTGAAATTCCTGAAGAAGAAGAAAGAAGCAGGAGACCGTCAATTTCTGTCGAGACAGTCACGAAGGTCAAAGATATTATGGGCAAGATCACACTCGACGAACTTTATATTTTGGTTCCTGGCTTTTCTCGAAACACTACTCATAGGATTTTGACGGCTAGGTTGCAATATCGGAAGGTGCACGCAAGATGGGTTCCGCCAGTGCTCACCATCAACGGCAACTCGTTGACTCTTCCCGCGAATTTCTTCGGCGTGATGGAGATGAAAAGGAGACCTTTCTGAATTCCATTTTTACGGGTGACGAAACCTGCGCATTCCATTTCACACCTGATAGCAAACAAGGATCACGTGAATGGAAAAAGATGTCTCGCTAAAAGGCGCTTCACCGATGATGACGAAGTGAAAAATGCGGTGAAATGCTTCGTGAACGGCATGGCGGCGAGCTGGTATGACATGGGCCTACAAAAACTTTCCCAGTGTCTGCAAAAATGCATAAACCGCAACGGGGATTATGTGGAAAAATAGAAGAATGGTCTGTCTTTTATGTAATTTGTAAAATTCTTGAAATAACTTTTTTTTTCGATTTATAAAAGAACTCGCGACCTTAATTTTGAGATGACCTTCGTATGTCAAAAAGAACCTGCAATTATGTGTTCCGGATAAGTACCTTGCGTTATCGGCATCATTCTCGCAAAGGAGGAATGGCCACATCTATTCAACGACAGCCTCAAGCAATGACCACCAATTTGAACGATTGCATTCATTCTGTTTATTATTTTTAGCAGTACTACAGCAGAGATTAGGGCAAGTCGGGACATATTATTTAGGAAAGGAGACAGCCTGTCGTCATGTTCTTGCTCATGCCGTTTACTTATTAATTTTCCTTCCTGGTTGTGCAACCTTACTGTATAAAACACCACAAAAAAAATATTATTCAAATAAATGTGCCCAAGCGGCCTACATTTTCGCTTACGCAGATACGCTCGCACTCTTCGTACCGACCTGAATCCAGAAGAAAAGGACGGTCTGGTTAGCTGTCGTCCTCGAGGATTAAGTTAAGTGAAGAACTCACAGGGTATCACGTGGCATGTGCCAACTCAGAAGGCGAGCGCAAATTTTATCTGGCTAAAGACGCTGGCTCTGCACCGATCTATGTTCCCGATGTAAGGGCAAGCCAACATTGTGAGGTATTTCTAATCCATGTTTAAGTGTACCTAAGCCTAATGCAGACTTCGCTGATCTCACCTTGCGCCGAGTACAGCAGCTATTTCTAAAGTGCATCCGTGACACTGCGCGAATGACACCGGCCACGAGCGCTACTCTTTCAATACGGCACCAAACTTGTCCTTCCGACACAGGTAAAATTAAATCCCTAGCTAAAGAAGATCGCTTCTGCGTGTCAATATTTACATCTTATTGAGAAATATCGAGTGCCGAATTGGCCAAATTCACTGTGTTTACAAGTAACGTGTAAGTTTTGTTATGAATCTTCACTATTGACCAGATCATACAGGTGGAAGTGTGCAAGGATTTTCGCTGTGTTAGTGCATATGATACAACCACAAAATTGTCGCAGCACAGCCGGCGAAGTGTACGCGTAACCACAACGCCGGTGAATGTCGCACAGAAATCACTCATTGTTCCACATCTGTTATAAATAATAAACACTCCTTCAACACGCCTGAGAAGCAATGTCCTACATGTTCGAGCACCGTGGAGTCAAAAAAAAAGAGCTATTAGGCCCGAGAGTTTTTCGATTCAGCGGAACGCGTTATGGGGATGCCCCATTTCATGTGCCCCATCACAACAGGACATTTCTAATCAAGCAAAGGAGAGCACGCGTCTAGTGTTTTACTCCAGCCCGCACAGTTTACTCACACTCGACGGTTCACAACCTCCGGAGTCTGACGGGTGCGAGGGGGTAAAAGCGTCCAGATTTACCACGCGCCGGACGCGCAACAAGACGAGAACCCCAATCGCAACGATGCATCCGGCGCGAGAAGCTCGTTCGCTCGCAACGAAATACCATAGACGTGAGAGAAAGGAGAAATTTGGAGAAGGAGATGTGATCCCTCCACCTCCGTTGTTTCAGACAGAGACCCCGCATGGGACGGAAGCTAGGCAGTGACGTAGTGCAAGACCCCGCGGAGGCGGGAAGATACAACTTCCTGCTCGCTCTCGCAGCCGGAGCAGCGTGCCGCCGAAGGCACCCCGACAGCCAGATGTTCATTACGTCTGCCTCGCATCGGTGACCGACAAGCTATGGTACCTCAACAATCTGGGGTGCGACGACGTCAGGACAGGCCCGGATCTCGGCGGATACATCCGAGTCCTGTGCAGGAGACCCCTAGGTTTTCCCCACCTCCGCTATTCGGACCTCTTATAATGGTGACCGAAGCAATGGCAGATCACACAAGTAAAGCTCCCAGGAAGATTGACGGCGAGCACGTTCATCACTTCTTCATAAGTTACCATGACACTCGTCTTCACACTCCGGAAGTTATTCTGCGTAGCCTTCGATGTGCGACGAAGCCTCTTTCGACTGCCGGTAATATTCTTCATCTGTGCATTGGAAGCTTCAGCGCTCCTATCGGTACACGGCGCCCCGACCTGCGATAACAAGACGCTAACGGACCTGAAAAACATAGTCGACAGAAGTCGAAACTGCCGACCTCGAAGCGGAGCTAGCTCCAAAGGCGAGCTTCATACGCGGACTCTGTGTGCTTCCTGGACCAGCATCGACAGCGACCCCCTCCGAGAACCCCAGAACCTGACCACGGTCCAGTGCAGCTGCCAGGGCCAGCTGTGCCTCTCGATCGGCGACTACCGCTGTACCACCATCCGCCACCGTTTACGCGTGCTGTACAAAAACGGCACGACAGCTGACATCGTGTTGCCGGTGGCCTGCGCGTGTGCCACCGACATAATCCGTTCAGCTGACAAAGGAGAGGAAAGAACCAACTGAACCAGCCGTTGGAAAGAAGCATTTTCTTCGGTTGCGCCGTCCAGTGCCATCGACCGCGAGCACTGATACTGTTTGGTGACTTGCAGGTGTATCATTTCAAAAAACGTCACTTATCTTGCAAGGCCGTCCACACCGGAGACATATCGTACCTTCCTTAGCCTCTACCAAAGATATTGCGCGGAGCATTTAGACGCGCCTCTGGTTGTCATCTAACAGCAATAAGGCAAGTTTTAAGCTGTATTTTATTGACAGTCTGCCTACTCTGTTGTAGCTGGTGCCTTTTATCAACGTGTAATCTAAGTCAGCCCACGACCCACGTATTGATTGCAGCTACTGTGTATGTAGTACAGATAATTATTGAGTGTCTGGACCTTAACCGCGTACGGCAACAAGATATATCAAAGCTGCGCATATATAAAGGCACAGTATGAATTCAGCAAGGTTTTCGGTTGCTACTGCTTGCAACTGCTTTGAATTCCGCCCGCGTTGTGCTATTTCGAGCTGGAGTGTAAATGACATGTGGTTCCTGTAGATCCTCAACCCAAGATCCCTTTTGAAAACCCTGACTTCAAGGCGAAGAGCCAAACTTGCTGCTCTGTAAATTCGTCCATTTTGCATGCACACACAAAATATTAATGTAAAGCAGTTTTTTATACATATGGCGCACGTTAGACACATGCAGTCATAGCAATGTGATTAATGTCACAAACGTTTCTAGGAACCGTGTTTCTAGAAATAGGCTCGTTCTCATAACAATCGACTGCCGCATATCATGTTTGCTTGGAGGTGTTTTGTGTTTCATGCTACATTCCACATGCAACCCACGAGTCAAAAGCCCTCTCAACCTCATAAAACGCACATAAATCAAGCACTCTGCCTATTTCATGATCTTAGTCATGAAATATATCTGACAGCCTTACATTTGCTGCTCATTGCGTGTGTAAGTCTCTCCGCAACAATTGTGATGGTAGCAGACCAAACCACGTACTTTGTACAAATTGTGTGTTTCTTGTGTGTTAATGTGTTTCTTTTATTGTTTGCATGCGCCCAAATGTGTAAAATGAACGCACACAAATCTGGTATGCAGTTTACGTCCTTCGAAGCTAATTGAACAAATGGGTTCCACCTTCTTAAGGTGGGATTAACATCATTGCTTCTCCTTCTTGAGTACATTGTACACATTTTAGTCAGCTACTCTCGTTTGGTGGCCTTTCATCGGCCATACTTTACCTTCTTTCCGATCAATAAGAAGGAATCGCTAGTCAGCATCACTTATTAACCGACTTTCTAGTCATTTCTCAACGAGCAGACTTTTTGCCCACAGCATTGTTCTCCATAATTCATTTCATCTTATTTATATATTTAGCGCTTTGTAGCCGAGAGTAGAACAAGGTTTGTGCATTTTTCGTTGATGAATGTTTCTGAGTGTATGTATGTTTTATTGTGCCATACTATCTCCCGATCTCCTCTTCTGTATATAGCGTCTGTAAACATGAATCTGAGCACTAGTCATCCGTCGGACATCCATGGGTTTACTTCACATGTTCTCGTCCTGTAAATATGTACAGCTTGCAGTGTTCAAGCATGAAGACGCGTGCGACAGTGCTGGCTAGTTATGAGTGTCCACTGTACAAATTTTGTCCAGTGCTCAAAAGTGAGAAAATATAGTTATTAAACTGCTCACTACGCTTCCTCTAGTTTTTGACTACCGTGATCTTTTCTCGAACTCGTAGTACACACACCTCTCAGCATATTCAATGCACATGCGAGAGAGCTAAAACAAGACTAGTCGATACCATCGTTAAAGTGAGCTAGAATGGGGTAGTGGGCTCACTGGGGCTCCTTCCCTGACGCAGTCTGTGTCACATGCACTAGGTGGCGCCCCCGCAGACTTCAATGTAGCGCTCTGCTGGTTGAGGGGTTGCGTTCGTGCGACCGCAGCCTTCTCGCTTTAGAAAAACGCACCGTCTTCGTCCACACTTTTTAGATTTGCATGTGGCAGCTATGCAGAGGTTGGATATATTAGCGAGTTGTGCGACTACTGGTGCTATAAGATGAACTAAGAGGTTTCTAACTGCAAACGCGTGTCCGATTTCTCTCCGGAGTCCTTGGCGAAAAGTGAATTAAGGCGCTTGTATGAAAATGACTGCGGCGCTCGATTGCCCAATTTTATGAGGTTTGTGATTCACGGCCGCGATGATAGAGTACAGAGACACGTAGGTTTACGTGTGTAACGTGTAAAGCTGTATCCGTATTCCTAATAGGCCGCAGCTGTCAGCACCTTTTTGTCGCGCCTGCCTTCTGGATCGTGAATTTTAATTTACTGTCGACGCTGTTTATGGAAGAAAGGTGCATAAAAATTGCCACAAGTCATTATTGAACACATCTTAAAAGCTTGCAGTTGAGCATCCCCCGTCCATTATCAGCAGTTTAATCTGAAAATTTTCAGATAACTGCACAATTGCGAATTAGCTATATTCGTGTAGACAGCTGTTCTGATCGATAGGGAAGGACCTGACAGGAGCTCTAGGAGTGTGAAAACAAGCATTTAGTAGGCATCTCGGGCTGATGAACGGCGGCTCCACTGCTAGCTTCCTTGACAAAACGTACACCCGTGTTAATTCCATAGCTGATGAGAGAGGCGAGGCGTATATGTTGTAAGCATCCGATTTCTCGCGGGAGCGTGTCTTTTACTACTCAGAGTGCATCAATTAATTTGCTGCCTGAATGCAGTTTATGGCACGAAAAAAAAAAAAAAGACTCCGTGAACATATATTTTCGAGAACCACTGCATGTATACGGCGCAAATTTAAGACAACACAAGAAAGAAAAGGACAGCACATGCTAACATGGCGTTCTTTTATTTCTTGTGTTGTCGTCTTTGCGCAGTTTACAGTGGTTTTCAAGTCATTAATGATCGCCCCACAGGCCGTCATTTTTCGAGCTTGCTCAAGATAGCAAAAGCTGAACTTACAATAGCTGAGTTCCCATTGTCGCGGAAGTTTGCGCCGAGTAAGCGGTTAGCAGGCTTGTACAAGCTTCGCAATTCAATTTCATTAGACTCTATTTAGCAACATATATCCAGTAGTGTGAAGTATTAGCCTATAATCACGCACTTCGGCTATAATATGCTGGCTGTGGTCAACAGATATACCAGCGTATTCTTGACGCTTAGTAATGCGTTGAATAAAGTTGTTTCCTAACTACTGGTCCTCCTTTTTGTTCACATTCGTGTCTGGCTTTGTGCATCCTTGATGCAGCATGTCGACAATCCGGCTAGCTGGCCCTGCTTGCCCTTCCCCTGGCTTATTGTGTCCACAAGGCCATAGAATGAAATACAACTGAAAAACTAGGCTGGTGTACGTGTCATTGATGTGATCAGGTCATCGTGTATTTATATCCTTTAGGGAGTATTTATATTCGCCCCCATTATTTTCCAAGAGCCACATATCTTTCGATTCGTAGCGCCTTTCCCTTAAGCATGTCCGGCAGCCTAGCACAATGGTTTTGTCATGGGGTGGCTTCTTCGTATAAGAAGTCACATCGCCCACCGCAAAACAAAACCTCCGCAATGGCAAGAATACAGCAGCGAAGGGGAAGGCAGGCAAAGGCAAACGGCGCGCAGCGCGCGGTGCCGCGCGCTGCTACATTGAAGGCGGCGGTGGCGGCCCCCTGCGGAGGCGCGCAGAACTAGAATCTGCTGACATAGGCGGCGTCATCGCAATGTATGGCGCCGGCTGAGGAGTGAGCCCACTACCCAATTCTAGCTCACTTTACCATCGTCATCACACTATGTCTACTGCCGACTTTGCGTTTATGTCCAGTTGGCATTGCCACGCGCAAGCTGCAGCCATTTACCCCCGCGGGCTTTCCAATGTAATTCGTTAACCTGTCGATATCGTCGCCTATCGTAACCCGCTCACTATTTCAATTCACTGCGTTAGCTTAACAGACCAAAGGTTATCTACCGTTCGCATCACATTCTGTGCCTAAGCAAGAGCAGTGCCGTACCAATAAATGAACGATGCACAAAACCCAAGGTCACGTTTCCTCCTTCAATGCAAGCATGGAAAGCGGGTCTCTGGCGGCACGGTAAGTCAACTTAACAAGCTCCGTCTAGCAGCAAGGTAGCTGCAACACATTCGCTGAAGGGGAATACAGCTCCGAGATGGCGCTTTAGGAGACTTCGAAGTTCTGTGGCAGCTTCTGTTCTGGATACAGCCGAGGAGATTGCGTTTTTTTTTATATATTCTTGACAGCGTTACAATGCGACTTGATCATAAGGAACGAAGTTGTGCGGGTACGGAAAACATTATCTCGAGCTTTCGGAGGGTCGCGTAGCTGCGAAAATCAATGCACCAACTAGGCGCCGCTTACAAACCTTTACGGCAGTCCGATCAATGAGGAAAGAAATGGGTGGTTCCTTGACGCAGTCCACGAAACTTGAATATATTATGGGACAGGCAGAGCTAATGTAATGATTTGCTGAAAAAAGCAAGGCAACGGCACACTTGCTGCGACATAACTAAAACATGCAATACACAACACGTGAATAGTTTGGAGGAATTTTCTAGCAGTAACAAGCACCATAGTAGACCAAACAGATGAAATAATAAAACATATTTATTCGTCTTCAATTACGTGACCAGTGTGGTTGCCAAGGATTTACCAGAGCAGTCTTTTTTCACCGGCATTGATACATTGCGGCAGAGTACTGCGAGCTATGTCTGGTACGCGGGATTACGAACAGAGCTTAGCTCTGGTACATAGAAGGACTATCGGTCAGCTAGTCATTTTATTCAAAGTAAAAAATGACAATAAGTAAAAGAAAAACCATCATCACCAACTTCCTCAAGGACAAGCCCTCATTCTTATTTTCCCATGAGTGCCATGTACCGACAATATTGCTCGTGCATCCTCAGATAAAAAAAGAAAAAAAAAGAAACAGCATCTTTATCTTCCGCTTCGCGATTCCTCTTCCAAGGGCCGCTTCCGCCTTTCCCGCGCTTGGCCTTCATGACTCATCCTCTTTTGCGTACATATCGGCGTTACCCCACGGATAGTGCAATTTTGCTCTGCTGGTTGATACATTTGTCGGCAAAATGCTTATTTTCCTGTCTCACTATTTATAGCTTATTGGAAATTCAAAAAAAAAAATCTTGGGGTCATTTAAGCCCCGCCTAAATGCTACTCAGTTAATCAATTTTCCTTTAATTTTCACCTCATAAATGCTCACTAGCATACGCTCGTAAGCTGCCACATTATGTGAAATGCGTACGTCCGGATAAAAAGGTAAATCCTGTCATAACGATGCCATACTTGCCTGCTATGCGTGTCTGAACAGGTTGTGCCTGCTTTCTCGTGCTAGCATGAAGGCTAACCTGCGTCCACACTCGGAGTTTGCATGGTTTTCAGAAGTGTCGTTATCTCCCTGACCTCGAGTCGCTGATTGGCGGGAACACTTGAACCGGATGTCAGTTCCACTTCCGACTCATGTGTTTCCACTAATCAAACAATTCGAGGGCAGGGAGATAGCGACACTCAGGAAAACGATGCAAACTCGGAATTTCCTCGCTTCGATTGGCTGACGCCGAGTACTGCCGTGCTCAGCGACATGAACAGCAGCGGGGAACACGACGGCCGCAGTGGAAGACAACGGGTCTTAAGGTTGTGACCCATCCGGCCAAAATAAGGAAAAACCAAAGAAATAAGTGCTACTGAACGGTATTCCGCGCTAACTATTTATATGGCGAAAACGTTTTTCAGTTTTTTTACGCGCTAACGTTAAAGGTCCCCGCTCTCAGAAAATCCAGCGTTGTCGGTGTCGGCGTTCACGTTGCAAGCGAAAATTTTAGGACGTGCCTCTGACACGCGGTGGATGTCAGGTAACGTGGCCTGACTGATCGTCGATTTATGAGACGTCACGTGATCACGTGACACGGCCGAATCGCGAGGCGCTGTCAACTCCGGCTTCGCCTTTGAGATCGGACGGTTGCATCAGACTACCGCCTTCAGGACCCTTGTATCCTGAGTTAGACGCTTTGCCCCTAAGCCATACCGTCACTAGACAGATATGTGGAATTAATTAAAAGGAAAGGCAGAGAGGTTGCCCGGAATGATAAAAATTTGGCCTGCTACTCTGCACTGGGGTAGGGGAGAAGAAAGATCATGGTGGAAAACGGTGTAGCAGAAGGCATATGAAAAATATTTATAGGCACGGCAGCTTGCTTTACAAGCGCAAATCAAGTCCGGTGGCGCACAAAAAACGGCAAAGAGCCCGCAGTGCCTGGACACCCTTCCCCTTGTCCTGCCAAGCGCCCAGGAGCAGTTCCTCCGACAGAGGCCTCTTGTCTAAACGCTTCAAGGAAGCGACTAGCACATTTCTTTCACACGCATACACTGAGCACACCAATAATATATGCTCCACAGTCTCGGGGATGCCACAAGTTGAACATACCGGGGAGTCCACATGTCCAACTAAATGTAAGTACCTGCGTGTAAAAGCCACGTTTATTAGATGAAATTTATGTAGCAAGCACGCATGGTGTAACGGAATATCACGCGGAACATAAAATTTCGACAACTGAGGATTCGACGGAAACCCGTCCGGCGAGGGAAATTCAGCACATTGAAGAAAACGGCACTCGCCGAGGTCACAGAGGAAAAGAAATCATGCAAAGCATTGACGTTTCGGCACCGCTACTGGTGCCTTGTTCACAATGGAAATGAAACGAGTTAGGCCGTTCGTTATGAAGTGTTGCGTACAAAGCGCATGTTCTACATCTGATTTCACCGCGTCCTGTTCATCGCTTCGCTTGTCATTTGAATGTGTAATGATTCCTTAAATAGGTGAATAGATACGTTTTTCTCTTTCAAGTATCCGTAAGCAATCCCAGTCAATCAGGTGGCCCGTGTCTTGATTATTATCTGCTATTCTTTACGTCACGCTAGTGTTCCTTCAATCGTCTTTTGAAATCGCCAGTCTCGCCTATGCAGGAAGCGCTGCGATCTTCCACAAGCCACTTCCACAAACAACCTCAGACCGCATACATAATCAACAAATTTTCACGTGGCTGTTTCGATGTGCGAAAGCATTTAATTCACCATGTTTGTCATGTGCTGTAAAAATCTGAAAAGGACTTGCTTATCATAATAAAAGGTTCGCGCCTCAGCTACTTGTGGGAAAGCAATCGCACTTATATTTCCCAAAGTTTCCATCTTTTTGCGCACTTTCTATAAATATTGCATGATAATGATCAAATTTTGTATACCTTAATACATCCTTTTGGCGTGGTATTGCTATCACTTTTATACCTTTGTTTCTTTCGTTAATTGACAACTCTACTGTTCTCATTGACGGAATGGTATCCAAAGTGGAGCCTGTAAGAAGCTTGTATAAAAATGAAATAATTCGTGGTCTTCGTTGTCTGATCCCTTGGCATGGATTCACAGCTATTGCTCAGTTGCTAAAGCGTTCCACTGTCGAGCCCGAGGTATCGTGGGCATAAAGCACAGGATCCGTGATCACAAAGTACACACAAAGGAAAGGGGCACGGGGCAAAGGTTTCCTGACATATGTGACATGATGCAATATTTGGCTTATTTGGTTTATGGGGGATTAACGTCCCAAAGCGACTCAGGCTATGAGAGACGCCGTAGTGGAGGGCTCCGGAAATTTCGACCACCTGGGGAGTTTTAACCTGCACTGCTATCGCACGGCACCTAGCTTTTCGCCTCCATCGAAAACCGGCCGCCGGGATTCGATCCCGCCTCCTTGTGCATGAGTAGTCGAGCCCCCTAACCACTGCATTGTGCCCTATGCAATATGCCCAATGTAAAGGCATGGAGCTTGGAGCAACGTGCCGCAGCCTCATTAAAAACAAAGTGAGTGTCCAAACAAAATTAGATCACGACAAGGATGGGGAGGGCGCTCGTTTACTGAGAGAGAATCTTGAAATACTGTTGTCTGCCAGTGCCGCAAAACACCACAACTTTCTTAAACGCTGTAATACTGGCAAATGTATACTACTGAAAAAGCGGAAACTTACCGACGCATGTCGGTGAGAAGCAGCGAGGTGAACAACCTGTTGCAAACGAGCAATGAAAGCTGCCGCCCATCAACTCATGCATGAAAACTTGCGAAACCATCTCCTGAGGTTTGAATACAATGCATAAGCACAATGTAAAGGCGGAACCGAAGAGATTGTAATTATTATTTCATTTATTTCCATCAACAGCGGGGGAAGCGAGGCACAAAAGCTGCATCAGCAGCTTGATCAGTCCTCGCCCCTACAAAGCAGCAGAAGTACACGTCGTACAACCCGACATACATTACTTCGAAGAATAGAACAAAAAAGTAGAAGGTACAATTTGTACAAAAATGGTATTAAACACACATATAGATTAACGATTATGAAGGTATGTACACTAAACTCATTTCCTTCCATGTGAAAAAGGGAATACAAGCCTCCAAGTAGAAGGAAACATAATTATGCCTTATTAGACAAGCAAGCATGGCTTATTCGTTTACAGGAAAGAAAAGGCGCAACATGTCACTCGCGGAAGGCAAGAAGCGCCTCCCGGCGGCGTTGGAGCGCACTCTTTCCCGCTTGGTCCTCATAGCTGACGGCAGATGGATGACGTCACATCCTTGACGTCACCCTAATTGAGTGACTAAACTATTTTAGTCTGGTACTTTCAAATTGCGCGCCAATCGCAGTATCTGCCAGTCATGGAATCTCGCTATCATGTTCACTGTAGACAAGAGGAATTATGAAGAGCGTTTCACGACCCGGGGCGTGGCTAAACTCTTCTTGGCTTCCATGTCGAGCTCGTCTAAGTTCAGCGGCGTTATATAATTCATTTACAGGAAAGAAAAGGCGCAGCATCTATCACTCGGGATGGATGGATGGAATATAGGAGCGTCCCCTTTGAAACGGGGTGGTAGCAGTAGCTATCATGCTCATTTTTCTTCCTATATCTTAATTATTGTTTTAGATTGGTTAATTATGCCATCGTTCTATTTATTAAATTTTTATTTCTACATTACTAACATTATGTCACTTTTCTGCTTTTAAGCCACCAATCTTCCAGTCGTTTTATTGCGAAAGCAATACTACTTTCACTTTCAGCTCATCGCGTGGCGAGGCCGCGGTAGCTACCATTGACCTTTAGCTCTACCTCTGCTATGACGTCATACCATCTGCCGCAAAAACCAGGGGCCCAACTTGTGCCGTCGCGAGGCGAGGCAGCGCGTGGTGGCTGCCTAACTCCTGCGCCCGCCGCGCGCGGCGCGCCTAGCGGTGTGACGTCACAGCTGCAAGAGCAGGGCTCCAACTTGTGCCGTCGCGAGGCGAGGCAGCACGTGGTGGCTGCTGCCTAACTCCTGCGCCCGCCGCGCGCGGCGCGCTTTGCGGTGTGACGTCACGCCATCTGCTGTAAAACCGGGCGCGCGGCACGCGTTCATATGTCGTCCAACGCCACGTCTTGCAAGTTTTGCCTTGGCTATGACACCAACGCCCGGCGGACATTGAAGCCACACTCTACAGGGCTATTCCTGGACATCGTATTCAATGAGCTTCAATGTCCCCACCATGCCATTCACAAGAATGTGTCTTTCATTTGCAAAACAAAATGGCCGAATCTTCAAATTGCCCCTTAAACCTACATTTAAAGCACCGGTTCGAGTACAGCCTTACACACCTAGAGTAAAGCCGACCTCGCTTAGTGTTCAGCCGAGCGCACTTGTAACTGGAGGTTTAACACATCCTCATGCACGTAGTAGAGGTGGGTTCAACAAGATTGTCGGCACTTCGGTTGCTACTTCTGTAGGCGCTGTAGCCTTGCAGTCTATAGCAGATGAACACACCAGGGGATGTACAGCTACTAAGAGTGTTTCTAATGTGCTCTCTACTGGTGTAAAGAATGCCGTTGCAGCCGGTGCCGGAGCAGCAGTTATGCATTTTGCATTAACCTCGCCTATAACCAAGTATATTATTGCAGCCACAGCAATTCTCGCATTGCTACTAGTTGTACACGGAAAAACCAGGTAATATCACTGCATAACCACAGGTCCAATCACAAGCATCACCACCAGCAACACAACCAGCTGAACTAAGCGTAGCTACGGTATTGTTTTCGCAACCACCAGGCTTAACCAAGCTAAGCCTTCATCCAAATTTTTTTGCTAGCTTCCACCGCCGGTTTATTCACCCGGCCACTGGTATTTCTAAACCCCAAAGCTTCAGGAACCTTGACTGCGCCTGCATCAACTTCCGGATGGATACCATTACATTCAAGTATAGTATGGTCAATTGTTCCACTGGAGCTACCACATACAGCACATTCAAGGCAAGGTAGCACAGCAAGGCAAGAAGCGCCGCCCGGCGGCGTTGGAGCGCACTCGTACCCGTTTGGTCCTCATAGCTGACAGAATATGGATGACGTCACATCCGTGACGTCACCCTAATTGAGTGACTAAACTATTTTAGTATTTGGTACTTTCAAATTTCGCGCCAATTGCAGTATCTGTCACTCGCGGAATCTCGCGATCATCCTCACGGTAGACAGGAGGAATTAGCGTTTCACGACCTGGGGCGTGGCTAAACTCTTCTTGGCTTAAATTTCGAGCGCGTCTAAGTTCACCGGCGTTCTATAATTCATTTAAGGAAAGAAAAGGCGCAGCACTTATCACTCGCGAAAAGCAAAAAGCGCCACCCGGCGGCGTTGGAACGCACTCGTTCCCACTTGGTCCTCATGACTTACGGCAGATGGGTGACGTCACATCCTTGACGTGACCCTAATTGAGTGACTTAACTTTGGTACTTTCAAATTGCGCGCCAATCGCAGCACCTGTCACTCACGGAATCCCACTATCATCCTCCTGGTAGACAAGCGGAATTAAGAAGAGCGTTTCACGACGCGGGGCATGGCGCAGCGCTAAAGAGCTCGGCTATCCAAGGTATGGAGGTTCGATTCCCGGATGGAGATAGGAAGGCTCATGGCCATATTGGGGGTAAACGGGAGTAGGCAGAATCTTCTTAGACTAATTTTTTTAATGAGGAGGAGTCGCACACCACTTAAGCGTTGCTAGGCAATGCCGGCACAGCAGCTGTGATGTGATAATTTTATTATTGCGCCAGATAAGGAGGCCCCCTTGTCCCCATCCCCGGCACGCAGGCCTAAGGGACGGGAGCCGGGACCTCCGCGATCAGAAACAGGCAAAGAGGTCTTGGTTCTTCGCGGCTTTTCCCGCCAGGCGGATGGCTTGATGTGAAGCAGGGACCTCGCTCCGCAGCATGGCTTCCCAGGCTTCTCTACAATTTATATTTGCTTTACCCCTGAGTAGGTAGCACATTCCCAGATTATGTGGTCGAGGGTACCTTTCTCCCCACACTTCCACTTATCGCTTTTTCTATCGTTCATCTGGACATAATATGGCCAGACCGGGTTTGCGAAGTTTCCCAGCTTGCAGGCGCCACCATGCGACTACCTTCCTATTGTTCAGGCTTTTATCCGGTGGTGGCACCAGTCTCCTGCTTAACCTGTAATTTTGGAGAATCTCTGTATAACTTTGCAGACGCTCGTCCATGTTCCGGCAGTCGGGCGGCTCCACAGTTAACCGGAAGTAGAGAGCTCGGGCTAACTCGTGGGCCGCTTCTTGCCAGGAACGGACGCGTGTGCAGGGGTACAAATTAGGCTAAATTTTCCTGTTTAGTCGTCTACTGGCCAGAATCTTTGCCGCTCCGGCGAGACCCTTCGGTTTCCAAAATTTCAGATGGCCATTTTGCTATCGCTAATTATGAATTTGGCTTGCGTTCCGACGCAAGCGAGCGCTGTTGCGACTTCTTCAGCCGTTCCCGTGTTGCGGCTTCTAATGGTGGCGGCCGATACCGCGGCACCTTGGCTGTCGACCACCGAGGCGACCGCCGCCCGCATTTTGCCAGTTGCCGCGTACACGTACGCAACCGATTTGCTGTCCATCGAATCGAAGCGCCTGATTAGCGCTTCTGCCCACTTCTCCCTCCTCTCTATGTTGAATATGGGATGCATATGTTACGAGGGAGGGAGGAATGATTATATTTTATCTACACTCCTGCGGGATGCTCGATTTTTCTCGTAGTCCCCTATCTGTCTACAGGCATACCGTTTCGAGTATGTATAGTTCTGCCCGTGGTCATTCGAGTTAATCTTTCAAGCTGCGAAATTCTGACAGCCTCCGCTATTACGTCCCAGCTGTTGTGCACTCCCATAGAAAGAAGCTTCTCTGTGGATGTGGTAATTGGTAAGCCAAGGGCCCTCTTTATGCCCCGTCGAATGAGAGAGTCTAATCTCCTAGCTCTTCTCCTCCGATCTGATATTTACGAAAGGCTGGCATAGCTCACGCTGCTTGTTAAGTAAGCTTGGGTTAATTTAAGCAAGCTTCTTTCCTTCAGGCCTCGTCCTTTCAGCGCGATCTTTCTAAATATGCAAATAGCTTGCGAAGCGAATCCCTCTAACTTTTTGATCGTTCCATCATTATATCCATTCTCCTGAATGAATAATCCTAATATTCTGATTTTATCTTCCTTTGGAAATAGTTTCTCTTCTACTTTAATGTCAAATTCCGAGCTACACTTGCATCGAAGTGACTTTGGGTTATACATGAATAATTCCGATTTTCACGGCGAGCATTATAGACCCCTACTCTGGCAGCATAGTCTACGACAGTGTCTGCCGCCGTCTGCAGGCGCTCCTCAATGCTCGCATCGCTACCGGGGTTAATCCAGAGATTGATGTCATCAGCATATATACTGAAATGTGGCCCCTTTATGTTCCCTCGGCGGCCGCTTTTCGATGGAGGCGAAAAGCAAGGCGCCCGTGTGCTGTGCGATGTCAGTGCACGTTAAACAACCCCAGGTGGTCGAAATTTTCGGAGTCCTCCACTACGGCGCCTCTCATAGCCTGAGTTGCTCTGGGACGTTAAACCCCACAAACCAAACCAAACCAAACCTTTATGTTCCTCAGAGCTTCTGGGAGGCCCCTCATCGCCACGTTGAAAAGGAACGGGGAGAGAATTGAGCCCTGCGGCGTTCCCCTGCTCCCTAACTTCGCTGTGGGGGACTGAATGTCTTGAAACTTCATGCAGACAGTTCTGTTTGACGAAAATTCCTTGATGTACTGGTATGTTCGTGCACCTACACCGATTTCTTGGAGACCGAGAGAATCGTTTCATGTTTAACTTTATTAAAAGTCTGTCAATTCCAGGCCGAGAATCACTTTGGCGTCTCTGGAACGTGAGTCGATTATATCGTATTTGAGTCGGAGCATCGCGTCCTGCGTGCACAAGCCCGGTCGGAAGCCGACCATCTCGTGCGGCCACAGGTCGTTTTTCTCCATAAATCGCGTCAGTCGTGCCTGGAATACATGCTCCATCAATTTCCCCATGCATGAGGTTAGAGAAATAGGTCTTAGATTTTCTAGGGCTTTTTGCTGGGCCAGTTGGTGCAGCATTTTTTCAAAAATGAACGGAGTGCTAACAATACATTCACACGAAAGAAGACACGGACAAGCGCTTGTCCCTGTCTTCGTTCATGCGAATGTGTTGTTAGCACTCCGTCCATTTTTTATTAGATTTTCTAGTTTCGGGGGTTTGCCTGGCTTTGGGATTAGAATTATGTTTGCCGACTTCCACTGCCGAGGCAGGGGGCCTTTAGTCCAAGTTTGTTGCATATACTCAGTAAGAGCGCTAAAGGAGTCACTATCCAGGTTTCTTAAAGTTCTATTAGTTATCCCGTCAGGCCCCTGGGCCGATTTTGTTTTAGAGCGCAGCTCTTTGGCGGCCGTTCCTGAGTTTCGCGTCGTCGTCAGCGTCGGCCGCGTTGGCCTCGTAACCAGCTCCGCCCCCCTTTCATTCCCCCAGTTCGAGCCGGCGCTTCGGCAACCGGAGCGTCGCAGGAGGAGAGGGGGAGGGGGGGGGGGTACACTCAGCGGCGAACGATGGGGCAGGAGCGCGAGCAGCAACCGGAGAACACGAGGAAAGGAAGGGGGAGGGGGGTTGCCGGAGGCAGCACTAGCAGCGACTTACTGATGCCACTGACGCCGCTAGCGAGTCAAGACAACGTGACTACGTACTGATTTATTTATAGGAAGGAAAAGGCGCGGCAACTGTTTCACTTGTTTTCTGTGGACACCGCAACCGCGCCGTAAGGAAGGGAAGGGAGGAAGATGGGAGTGAAAGTGGAAAGAGAGAAAGAGGAGCCGTAGTGGAGGGCTACGGAGTAATTTCGACCACCTGGGGATCTTTAACGTGCGCTGACATCGTACAGCACACGACGCCTCTTCGTTTCGCCTCCATCGAAACGCAGCCGCCGAGGTCGGGTTCGAACCCGGGTACTCCGGCACAGTGGTCGGGCGTCTTACCACTGCACCACCCCGGCGGGGCCGTGACTTAGAACACCGTCGCTGCCATGCAGGAGGAAGAGGAGGGGGGGTCCCCCTCCCCTCTTCCTGCGTGGCGGCGAGGGTGCTCTCCGGTTGACGAAAAGTCGGCTCGCTATCAGCGGATCATGGTGCGTGCATCCCGTTCTCACTCGCTTCACTCGCTAGCGGCGTTAGCGGCATCAGTCAGTCGCTGCTATCTGTTCGTCGCGCAAAGTTCCTATGGGCCCACGCGCTGCCTGCCGCAACCTCCCGATAACTCAACTGCTCTCTTTTCTCTAACCCCAAAGCTTCTTTCATGACAGCCAAGAACGGTTAGTGGAGTGTTTCTGAAGGAATACGTGTGAAAATGAAAAACAAAAGTTGTTTGTAATTGCACATACGTGTCTTGCTCGAAACCTTTGCCTCAATCTATCGAAAAGGTTAAACAGCTGATGAGCTGCGCTCAAATTTCGCATTAAGAAATTACCTTATCGTGGGCATCTTTTAGTCCCAATGTTGCTGCCTTGACCTCCGCCTCCGTGATGGGTGCGTCCAGCTCCTCATTGGGAACTCCGTCGTACTCTGGGAGAGGGGTACTATGAGTATCACCAATGTAAGTACATGTTGATTAGTGAGTCCGTAAATTCCGCGTCTCTATACGCTTAACGCGTGCCTGTCTTTTTATAATCTAATTTTTTTAGTTGGTCGATTAAATAGGTGTCTCAGCAGACCCCACGTTCTGGAAAGGCCGATTTCCCCTTCCATCTCGTCGCATCTGCTGCACCAATTTTGTTCGCATAATTTGACAGCATAATTTTCAATTTCTTATGTCTAGCTATTCTTCTTCTAAGGTATACGGTTCCATTTTTACTTCTTTAGTCCGCGCTCCATATCATGTTTTGCCTCCCACATGTGAAGCAGTTTGCTGTTAGCAATCCCCGGGGCATCGTCCCCTTCAAGTCTTTGTTGCCTCCCCAACGTGACGCATGAGGGCCTCGGTCCATTTTTCTGTTTGTAATCCACCGTCCGGAAGCTTTCTCTCGCTTTTCCCTAAATATTTCCCATTGCGTAACACTCGGTTGACCCACATGGCGCGTCTTTACTCCTTTTTTAAGGATCGAGGCCAGAATGAAATGGCCGCTGCCGACATTTTGCTTTGAATTTTGCAGTTCAGATCTGTCTCATTTTTGGAGAAGGTCAAGTAAGAGGAAGTGTCTCCGCAGACGCTGTTACCCACCCTGGATGGAATACAAGGGTCCGTGTGCAAGGTGAGTCCCAGCTCGTGCGCGTCCTCCCACAACTGCCTACCCATGTGCACTTCCACCACCAAACTGATGACCCTGGGGATCTCCAACACAGTCGACGAGCTGATTGAAGCGTCTCTAACTTCCCATAATAAGCGCCTCTCGCTGACACATGTGGGCCGTGCAGTACTGAGCCAGGTAGGAATCACCCCTCTGAGGGCGACTTCTACGTATATGGACCTCACGCCTGAGCAGAGAGACTCAGTCTTCGTATACCTCCGCTTCCCAAACGTATGCATCCAGAGTATCATACAGAGCGCAGAGCCGACCAATCCCGGCAACTCCACAACCATTTTACCGGTCGCCCCGACGTTACATACACAGATGCCTCCCACCACCCCTTTGCCCCGCTATGGTTGCGGTTGCATTGGCACCGCACCGAAACTGGCACAACGCCCGCGGAAGAGGTTGTCATCGCGTTAGGTCCGACCGACCCCTCCACCAAAGTAGTCGTTAGCGATTCCCAACAGGCAATTCGTAACTTCGATGCAGGTCGTATATCCCGACAGGCACACACTATCCTCCGATCTCTCCCCTTACCGTCTACACCTCGCCTTCTCATATCGGCCCCAGCTCGTGAGGCGCTCAGCGGGAACGCACAGGCGCATGCTCTAGCCCGAGAACTCAGCTACCGGGCGGAGCACCCTCTTCAGCCTGCCGCTTCCTCTGACACTCCCCAAGGCACTCATTTACGCCTTTTTACATACACGGACATCCTCCAGCATTATCGGCTCGAACGGTGTCTATACCCCCCTGCACACCGGGAACTATCCCGGCGCGAGGCCGTCAATTGGCGCAAAATACAAACAGGAACCTTTCCAAACCCCATGGCTATATAGCAAACTTTTCCGAAATCTTATTGCACCTAGTTGCAAACACTGCACACAACCGGCCACATTCATTCACATGGTGCGGACATGTACACGACACAACGCAGACAATACAGCTACAATGGATGCGTGGGAGTCCTTCCTGCGTACCACCGAGCTCGCCCAACAGCGCCAGCTCATTTTGCGCGCATTGGAGGCCGCAGAGTCCCAATGGATCCCTGCTGACCTTCTCTAAGCAGTGCAACCAGTCTTTCGGCTGGTTCCCCTTCTTTGGGAGTAAATAAAAAGCTTATCATCATCATCATGCCTGCCTTTAGGATCCTGTTTAGTGTAACCCCATTCCGAGTGCGCTGCATTGAAGTCACGGACTGTTAGCAAGGGGTTACTCCAGGCTGTCATTATCGCTTTACGAAAGAGGGCCCTGAATCTCATCTTTCTCTGCTGTGGGGTACTATACGAATTTAAGAGGAACACGCTTGATTGCTCTTTTCGTCCGGTAAGAATTTCCAATAGCAATGCCTTAACTTCTTTCGAGTTGAATTCGTCCACAATTGCCGAAATGTGCCTCTTAACCAACGTTGTGACACGAGATTTCTCACCTCTGTCTCTTGAAAAAGCTTGATATCCGAAGAGCTTTGTTGCTAAACCCGTCTCTTGCAGGGCTTTAGCTAGCGGTTTCTCATCTAATAGCGTCAAGTACTGTTGCACTAACGCTCGCTTGCGTTGGAAGCCGCGGCAGTTCCACTGCCAGATTAAAGACTCACTTGGTGCGTCTCTGGCCAATATGAATCTGGTCGAATTTTTCCTCAGCTTTTAGTTGCCATTCTCTGATGGCAAATAATTCTGCCCTTTGCAGTTGTGCTTCGCCCGTAAGGGTTTGGAGCTGGCTTTGAATTTGATTTATTGCTCCCATAATTTGGGTTATGAAAGATTCGAATTCAGCTTCGATTTTGGCTTCTAATCTTTTTTCTAGTGCCACCAATGGATACGCGTCTTCCCCTTTGCGTTTCATTGGGGGTGGTCTAGTGTCGTGACGCTGGGGCTATGGCGACCCGGCCTTCACTTGGTAGCGTGCAGAGACTC
>JAJIZL010022453.1:38758-59973 GCA_023969395.1 Amblyomma maculatum | reverse complement strand
CACACAGGAAAAATCGACACAGAAAGAAAGAGGCTGGTTCTTTCTTTCTATGTCGATTTTTCCTGTGTGCGTCTTCTTGGCCGGTTAGTCTTACTTCATGCAATGCACCAACTAGCCCAGCAACGTGTTTTACAGAATAGGCACGCTCGGAAAACATACAGTGATTAGGTTAAGGGTGTCATGCAATTCGTCAACAAAAGTCTGGCTCGAAGACTGGGGACGGTAATATATGCCCAAATTCATCCTCTTAAAATGTGCACAAAGTTCTACCCAAACCAACTCTAAGCTATTAGAAAAATTAATAGGTGATGCAACAAAATTATCTGCGACAGCTATTAAAACTCCTCCGCTACATCCCTGACCTCTATCTAATCCAAACACATTATAACGCTTTCTACAATTAAACAGTTCCTTGTTGGCTATCATGGAAGAAAGCCATGTTTCCGTTAATAACACAACGTCAGCATCACATGAATCAATGACAGAATTAAGTTCATCGCGCTTAGGTAATAAGCTTCTTATATTGGTAAAAAGAACAGAAAGCGAGTTTACAATACCAGGCGCCGACCCACCGCCCCTCGCACATCCCTACGACGCGGGACCTGTCAGGTCAGGTGTATCGATACTTGAATGCTGATTGTGGTCGGGCGAAGAATCCAAGCGATCAGCATGCTTAGTATGCGACGAGCCAGGTGTGACGTCACTAGTTTCACCATCAAGAAATGGTGTAGGCTCCCGAAGATTACTTTCAATGAAAACGCAATCGCGAAAAGGGTTATGGCTATAGCATTGGCCAATAATATGCAGTTTGTTGTACCTAAGTTTGTAATACCCGTCCTGTCCCTTAGCGAACTGAAGCAACTTTTCCTGGCCTGGCGTGTTTGAAACGAGTAATCTTCACTTACGGTGATACTTTTATCTTTTAGTTTGGTAGACTGAGATAGAACCTGTTGCTTCGTTTTAAATGAGCGGAACTTCACGATAACAGGGCGGCATTTTTCGTATGAGAATGCACCAAGTCTATGAGAAAGTTCAAACGCATCCTTTGTAAGCATTGGACTAAAGCAACTGGAAATCATGTCTAACAGCTTTACTTCGGTTTCTTCCCATTTTTCCGATGGACTGTCAGGCAATCCAAAAAATATTAAATTGTCTCTTCGCTGCCTGTCTTCCAGCTGAGATTGAGAAACCCACAGTCTACCATTTTCACGAACCAGGTTGTCCGCGAGTTCACGCAGGGTTAGCAACCCTTGTCGAGCTACGTCAGCGGATGATGTTTCGGTTTCCACCGCAGACAGCCTCGCATTAATATCAGAAAAGCTCTTCTTCATAGTTTCCTGGCATTCTTTAATCTCAGTAATGGAAGCAATTAGACGTGACTGTTCCGTTTCCATTCTAGCAGTGCGTGCGTTAACACTTTGTAACCAATTCAACATATCTTTCAGCTTTCCCTATAGTGTTTCATCTCTTTCATTGTCTCTAGACCGCGTAACAACGCGAAAATCACCGGAACCAGGACCAGGGTTAAGCTCTACGTCTCCCGACTGCAAGAGCAGCTGGCAACACACATCAAATGACTGCACAAGCAAACCTAGTAGCACTCGTGGGCGTGGGAACAGCAGAAGACAGGCATTACTGGACTTCTTAGCAAACATGGAAGTGTCATTACTGACCTGCATAAACAAACGCATCGGGTCAAACAACCGTAGAATGATGCTGTTCACACGCCCACTGGAAGGCGCGGGTCGCTGGCGTCCGTTTAAATCCAGAGGAAATGGTGTTGCCGTTGGTGATGAGCTGTATTTGTGTGAGGGAGCAATGGTCCAGGATGGTTGCCAGGACTTGTTAAATCCAGCGAAGTCACCATTACGGCCGAAAACTGCAGGCGTAAATGTGGGGATGACACCTGGGGCGTCCGATGCCGTGTAGATTTGAAGACATCCCACTATCTGCATGAACAAACGCATCGTGTCAAACAACCGTAGAATGATGCTGTTCACACGCCCACTCAACCCTTGAGTGAGCTTATTAATGATATATTTAAGCTCCCAAACTTCTTTCCTTAATTTCATTGGGAAACCCCCCTCCCAAAGCTTACATTTTTACGATCCCTGCTCGGGCTCCGCTTCTAAGTCCAGGGGTTCTCCGGGTCCGTGGAACTCGATCTCCCGCTGCGTCTGGATCCGGAACGCCCCCTGGAGCAGGAGCTCAACCGGCCGCGCTGCTGTCGCCCTTCGGTAGTCTCCTCCAGCCTCAGGAAGCAGTCGTTTCTGGCGCGAACGCCCTCGTTTCCGCGGTTGGCCTTGGAACGACCTCGGTGATCCTCCTCAACAGTCGCTTCGACTTGCTGTTGCTGCTGATGAAGTTGCGGCTGTTGTTGCATTGTTACCTTGCGTTCCCATCGCCTCTTCACCTCGTAAGAAACGCGGCAGAGTTCTCGACGTTTTTTGTCACCGAGCGGGTGTCCTTTCCCGCACAGTTGGCATTTGCTCTCGCATAAATGGTCTTTTGGTGACTGTTCCATGCCACAGCTACGGCATTTCACACTTGCGGGGTCCGGGCAGACGTCTTCGCGGTGT
This sequence comes from Amblyomma maculatum, assembly GCA_023969395.1. Lineage (NCBI taxonomy): Eukaryota > Metazoa > Arthropoda > Arachnida > Ixodida > Ixodidae > Amblyomma > Amblyomma maculatum. The sequence continues at coordinate 57,394 of JAJIZL010022453.1, read as the reverse complement.
CCGAGCCGGACACACGCGTTCCAAACTTCGAACTTCTTCCGGGAGAAAACGCAGCGTTGCGCCATGGGCGTCAGTATCACCCACCGCGGCACCTCTTTGTCTTCAAACAGTATTAAAACTGTCCAAGTTTCTTCCGAGTCTTCGCACTCCCTGGACTGGAGGATTCCCTTGCAGCCTTTTCGAAATATCTTCGTCCGAAAAGGACAAAGGGACTTCATGTATGACGCCTTTCCCGCAGTCCTCCGGCATTGCGATGTTCAATTTTTCCCCTTCGGACACGAGGCGACGTACTTTCTCTTCCTTTCCGCGCTCACGGTGGCGATAAAAATGGAATGTTGCTTCAAATTCAATGAGATTGCATCCTCTTCGGCCGCGCCTGGACTGACGCCAGCCGTCCTATTAAACCAGCCAAATATGTACTTGCGTATTTTATCAGACGTACGAAACCGCCGCGCGGCCTCATGACTATTTTCTCGGCGCCGTCCGGAATATGGGCAAATTTCCTTTCCAGCGAATGCCGCCATCTTCCTGCCTGCGAGCTTCTCGGCGGCTCGCTGGCGTTCCATACTGCGTGCCTCGTTGTTCACTAGGGGGCCGCTCTCCCTTTCTTCTTACTAACGTTCCATTGTCCTGGCACGTTCGATTCTTCTGGATTGATCTCCGTACCTTGTACGGTCTCTCTCATGACTAAGGCAGTCTTGAGCGGAGCCTCCGCCACCGGTGGCTTCTCGCCGCTAGGCCTAACCTCAGGCCGAGCTCACCTCGTGGCTCATTGAACACTTCAATGTCCCCAAAATTGTAAGAGACGAGGGCCCACCTTAGAAGAATTGATATTCTCGGCGTCTGTTCGTCGAATATCCAAAATCCGCCGAAAGTAACTTGCGCTCGAGCGGCCGTAGTCGATGGAGCCCATCGAACGCACCTCCGCGCGTGTCGGCTGCGCAGCTGGCCTTGGCTGTGACGTCACCGCATACGGCACACGGCATACGCGAAGCTTGGTTCCGATTCTCGTAGTGAGTGAGTGAGTGAAAAAAACTTTATTGAGGTCTTTTGGTTAGTCTCGGAGAGTCTTCCTGCAGCCGCTTCTTCGCCACCGTTGGAGACTCCTTAGCACGGGTGGTTCCCTCATTCCAGGGATCCACTGGTCCTGGCTACCTCGCATGCGTGCTGCACCAATGCCCTTTGGGCGGTGAGCTCGCAGCTGGTTAGCAGGCCCTCCCATTGCTCCGCACTCGGGTTAGTTTGTTTGTGGAAAGTGTAGTTGTGTTTACATTCCCATGTGACGTGGTATAGGGTCGGACTGTCTCCGCACCAGGAACAGCTATCTCTATACTGTGTGGGAAACATTTTGTTTAGAATGTATAAGTTGTGGAAGGTGCCAGTCTGCAGTCTTCTCCAGCTGGTCGCTTCTTCTTGTGTGAGTCGCTGGTGGGGCGGAGGGTATTTTAACCTGCTGCCTCTGTAGTGATTTAAAATATCTGCGTACGTCGGGTCCACCATCACGGGGTCCAGGAGGTCTTCTGTCAGCAAGGCTCGGTGCGTGATTTCGCGAACCAGGCTGTCTGCCCTCATGTTGCCCTCTATGTTGGTGTGCGCCGGTGCCCAGAAAACTACTTGTGTTGCTTTATAGCCCGAGGCTCCTGCGCCGAGGAGAATGCGTAGGGCCTCCCTGCAGATCCTTCCTTGTTGGAACCTTCTGCAGGCTGTCTTGGAGTCTGTTATTATAACCTGTGATTCGTTTCTTCGATAGCCCTCGGCCGCTGCGAGTGCCACAGCGATCTCCTCTCCGTCTACTGCCGATCTTCCTCTCGCGGATGCGCAGCTGATCGTGTTGCCTGAGCAGTCAACCACCGCTGCTGCTATCCTCGTGTTGGTGCTGTATCTGTCTCTCGGGTATAGCCCTGCGTCTGTATATACTGTATATGCCTTTTTAGCTAGGTGGTTCTCCACGTATTCTGCTCTTGCCTGTCTTCTGGTCGCGTGTAGGTTGGGATCCATATTTCGTGGTATCGGGCGAATTCTGAGGGTGCGCCGGATTTCGTCTGGAATGTTTTCGTTTGGGTCTGGCGTGTTTTCCGCCTGGTAGCCTAGTCTTCTCAGTAGTCTTCTGCCTGTTTCTGTGAGTTCTAGCCTTTCTAGCTGTGCTTCCAGTTGGGCCGTCGCCAGCTCCTCAAAGGTGTTGTGAACTCCCAGTTCTAGTAGCTTGTTGTTTGGGGTGTTTCTTGGTCGATTTAGGGCCGTTTTGTAGGCTTTCCTTATCAGAGCTTCGGCCTGTTCTTTTTCTTTCTTGATTGCCGGGTGGTAGGGAAGGGAGTATGTCACCCTGCTGACTACCAGGCTTCTGACTAGTTTAAGGGTGTCGTCTTCCTTCATGCCATGCCTTCTATTGGAGACTCTTTTAATCATTCTGCTGACTTGTTCGGTTGATTTTTGCAGTAGGCTGATCGTGTGGCTGCACTTTCCGCTACTCTGCAGCCACATGCCTAATATCCTTATGACGTTTTTTTCCGGTATGTTTTGGCCTTCGAGCTTGATTTCCAGGTTCGCCTTCGTAGGTTTCTTCGCCACCCTGAGTAGCTCCGACTTGTCTGTTGAACACGCTAGGCCTCTTGCCCTTACATATTCTTCTACGCATGTTGCGGCTCTCTGTAGGCTTTCCTGCTTCTCTTCTAGCGTGCCCCGGTTGATCCATACCGTAATGTCGTCCGCATACATGGCATGCTGTATGTCTTCGATTTCTTCCAGTCTTTTGGCCAAGCCGATCATGGCTAGGTTAAAGAGCATGGGCGAGATCACCGACCCCTGTGGGGTTCCCTTGTGGGGGGTGCTGAAAGGCTGACTTCTCACCTCCCCCAGCCCTATGGTGGCTGTTCTGCCTGAAGCCTCGTAGTGAAGCTTCTCGCTTCAAAATTCTAGTGGGAAATGGACCACTGTCTCCACACACACCCAACACATCGAAGCAACACAAGATACTTCTACATTAGACTCTAGACTCGCCCACCTCTTGGAGGCTTATCACAGCCTCCTAGAGAGCTGGAAAAAGAACAAACTTAACCTGAAGCTGAAAAAGCTGAAAAAGAGGCTGGCCGCACTGCAGTCACAGATCACCCAATATGCAGAGGAGCTCTGCCGGTCCAACTGGGGACAGGTTTGTGACAGCATGGCCAGCAATCTGTCCACCAAGCGAGACTGGCAACTCCTTCGACATCTCATCGACTCTACACAGTCCAAAACAGCTGCGCAACATCACGTCACTCGGCTCATACACAAGACGGACTTAACCCCGGACGTCCTTTTGGACAACCTAAAACAAACACATACATCACCCGGCACATCCGACCCCCTTCCTCTCTATACAGGCCAACCAAATACTACTCTCGATGTTGAGATTACGGAAGCCGAGGTCCGAGCGGTCCTCCTGACTCTCCGCACCTCTTCCGCTCCTGGTGTTGACAAAATCTCCAACTCCATGCTTCGCAACCTGGATGATCAATCAATCACCCAGATTGCGGACTACTTTAACAAATGCTGGGCGGAAGGTACCCTCCCCCAGTCTTGGCGTCATGCCAAAGTTATATTTATTCCTAAACCAAATAAACCACTCACACTAGCAAACCTCCGACCCATCTCCCTCACTTCGTGCCTGGGAAAACTTTTCGAACGCGTCGTGCTGGCGAGACTCACTCAGCACATGACGGACAATGACCTCTACCCCCACAGCATGGTCGGCTTCCGCCCCCGTTTGTCCGCCCAGGATTCCATGCTGCAGCTCACTACCGACATTTTTGACCCGGCTATCCCGGGCCATACAAAGGCCATTCTGGCTTTGGATTTATCTAAAGCATTTGATCGAGTTGATCACACCGCGATCATGACAGCCCTCTCCTGTCTTGATGTGGGTGTGCGTACGCACACCTATATCGGAGCTTTCCTTAACAACCGCACGGCTGAGGTCCACTTTGGCCCACACACATCACCTCCTTACTCCCTTAAAGGGGTCGGTACTCCCCAGGGCTCTGTCCTCTCCCCTTTCTTGTTCAACGCAACAATGATCTCACTCGCCTGCAAACTTACCACGATACCACACCTCCGGCACATCCTCTATGCCGACGACATAGCGTTGTGGACCACCCACGGCAGTGAAGGCGACATAGAAGGCACACTACAAAGCGCCGCCACATTGATGTCTGTAATACGTGTAATATTGTGTGTTTTACAACCAGGCTAAGTGCGTGCTTCACAAATAAAATGCTAGTCATTTTTACATTTGAGAAATGTTCACCTATACATGTGCTAGCATAATTTCAAGTGATCATTCTTAGTAGGGGTTGGGCGGCTACAACGTTTTTCTGCAAGTACAAGTTCGTGTGGTCGGCACTCCTACCATATAAATTGCTTATGCGGTAAAGTTTCGCAGCTAAGGCTAATAAACCTGTTTAAAAAATTCAGAAGTTTTTTTACGGCTGAACCTAGTTATCCGAACGAAAGCTAACACAAGAACACGCACGAAGCATCGGACTCTCATGCTCCCCAGAGAAGTCCGAGCTCCTCATCCTCCGTCCCACCACCCATAACCCTCCCAGTGCCCCCATAACCGTTGCTTTGGATGATCGCCCCATTACGGAGGTGGACACTCTCCGGGTCCTGGGGCTTCATATCCAAAGCAACGGTAGAAACAGCCTCACAATAAAGGAACTAAAGCGGGTGACACGTGCGATCTCGCACCTCATCCGCAGAGTTTCGGGCCAACATAGGGGCATGAGGGAGCACGATCTATGTCGTCTCATCATGCCTTTATCCTCAGCCGATTTTTATACACGCTCCCTTACCTCAGACTTAGAGGTGAAGAGATCTCCACCTTGGACGCGATGCTTCGTACCGCGTTCAAAACCGCCCTCCACCTACTCCTCAACACTTCAACAGAGAAATTACTTCAGCTGGGTCTCCACAATACTGTTGGGGAGCTTGTGGAGGCCCACAGACAGACCCAGTATATCCGATTGACACAGACTGGCACCGGACGTCACATCCTCAGAACTCTCGATGTTCACATCCCAGCTAACGACCCCACACTCCTCTCCATCCCACGCTCTATCCACTCTAACCTTCTTGTCAAACCCCTTCCCCGTAACTCCCATCCACAACACCACGAGCCCCGCCGCCGAGCCCGGGCAAAGGCGCTCCACAAATATTACGGCTCCGAGACGGATGCCGTATGGGTGGACGCCGCATGCTCGGGCGATGAGGCGGCGGCAGCCGTGGTGAAAAATACCTTTCAGTCCATTGCAACTCTCCCCCTCCCCTCTGTTACCTCCTCAGAAGTGGCTGAGGAGGCAGCGATCGCCCTTGCAATTGCCCACACGGAAGCTAAATATATACTCACAGACTCAAAAACTGCACTACTAAATTTCGCACGTGGGCGAGTTCATGTTTCTGCTTTTTGCATACTGACCTCGCCCACTGCCAACCCGCCCCGCCACGTGGAGCTTATATGGGTGCCTGCGCACTCGGGGAACCCTGGCAACGAGGCCGCCAACAGCTTAGCCCGAGGTCTAATACGCCGGGCACGGGCGGTCCCCACGTCGGAGTTCTCCCGGGAGCGCATGCACACGTTTAAAGAGATGACTCAGGCCTACCGGGTCGAGAGACAGATCTACCCCCCACCTCACTCCTTCCTCGGCAATCACCACGAAAAACTATGGCGCCGCCTCCAGACGCGAACCCTCCCATCCCCTTACATTACGTCCCGTTACCACCCCACTCTTACCGACCCCTCCTGCACCCTTTGCAACCACCCCACTGCCATCCTCGCCCACATTCTATTCCAATGCCCGGCGGATCCTCCCCGCGGGGTCTGGAGCACTTCACCACATGGGAGGAATGGGAGACCCTGCTACGCTCTAAGGACTCGGTCCGGCAAAAGACCGCCACAGACCGTGCTGCCGACGTCATGAACCGTAGGAACATGAACGTTTGAGTGTAGTGGGGCCGTGCGGAGGCCCAGGGGCCTGCGCGCCCCGAACTCCTCTGTTAAAATAAATGATTTTCTACTACTACTGGACCACTAAAGCGCTATGAGGCGAAAGCCATTATAGCGCGGTGGATCGTAGCCGTCCACTACGGCACCTCTATCTCCCTCTCTTCTTTCACTCCCACCTTTAAGGCGTGGTACATGTGTCCGCGGAGTGACAGATACTGCGATTTTCTATCCTGTAAATCAATTTCAAATGCTTCTGATGATGCCCCGCCGGGGTGGCGCAGTGGTAAGACGCCCGACTACTGTGCCGGAGTACCCGGGCTCGATCCCGACGGCGGCGGCTGCGTTTCGATGGAGGTGAAACTAAGAGGCGTCCATGTGTTGTGCGATGTAAAGCGCACGGTAAAGATCCCCAGGTGGTCGAAATTATTCCGGCGCCCTGCACTGCGGCTCCTCTTTTTCTATTTCCGCTTTAACTCCCACCTTCCTCCCTTCCCTGACGATGCGTTTCAGGTGTCCACAGAAACAAATGTGACAGATACTGCGCCCTTCCCTTCCTGTGAACCGAGATATAACGCCGCTGATGCCTGCTGTACTAATGCCTCCTTCTGCTTCTGTTTGCTCTGTGGTGCGACATTCGAGAAAGCGGCCAATCAAAGGTGCTGCACGGACGCCTGGATCGGACGGCCGGCGGGGTCAGCTTCGTATATGCATGTGTGTGAACTTTTATTTCGACCAGAATGGATGCCCCCTTATCCCGCCACAGCACGCAGGCCTAGGGGACGGTGAATTACCTGGTGACGTGATGACCTGTCGTGAAGGTGGGATTGTGAGGGGCAAGAGGGTGACTGGTCTTGGGGCTGGGATAGGAAGGTCACCGCCGCTTGCAGCGGCGGGTATTCTGCCACTGAATTTTTATTTGTTGTAGGCCATTATTTCACCCGCCACCGTTTCGGTGGTGGACGACGGCCGTGGCTGCGCGCGTCTTTCTCTCCCTCTTCTTTTTCTTGTCTATTTTTTCTCCTGTCCGCACGAGGCAGCGGAGGTAGCTCAGCTACAGAGCCAGTAGCAGGCCCGTGCATGTTCTTTTCCTTCTTCCTACAGCCACAACAACCTGTCGTGACGGTACATCGCGCGCCCCTTGTCAAACACAACTAGGATCAGGGGGACGAGGGTGGCTGATCCTGGCCCGATGGGGCTGGGGCAGGTAGGTCACCGCCGCTTGCGGCGGGGGCTAGCCTGCCACCGAATTTTTATCTGTCCTGCCACCGAATTTTTATCTGTTTATCGGTTCCGCCTTGCGTGGAGTGCGGACACGCTTCACGTCGGCTCCGTGCGAAGACGGCGAAATTCGCCAGTCGCCCGAGACAGTGGCCTATATTTCACCAACAAGAGCCCTGTGAAGGTGAGCGCCACGCGCAGGCCACTTTTTGGCCCATTTCGCCTTGAGCCACCGCGTCGCCCGAGCTAGGCCGCGCTCCGCTGGGAGCTAGGCCTTCTTCAAACGCGACCTCCAAGCACAAAGTCATCATGAAGGTGCAAGTGCCAGGCGAGCTATTGACCCTCAGATCAATCCACGGGACTGGACTCACATCCTCAGCGTTCCCGCCCGCACCCAGGAGCGTCTACTAAGCAGAATCACTAGATCTCCGCCATACAGAGCGATGAGGCAGACAAGCCTGCCACAAACGCTGGAGCTGCATCACCTGCCACCCAAAATGCTATCAAGGCCCAGGCATCCGAGCAGCTGGGCGCTGCCGCACAAAGGTCACGACAGCAGCCGCCACTACCGACTGAAGATTGCATGGTGATTTTCCGCTCCCGTGAAGGACTTCACCGCACCTCGTAACCGCCACGACAGCTCCGCGTCTACATCTTGAACTCCACCGCTTCACTCCAGCTACGCATTCATCCCACCCATAACACGTGCACAATGAGCACGCCACACCAGACCGACGCACTTATGCTTGTGCAAATCACCAAAGACACCGACTACGCCGTAGCAGCCTACATCGCTCCCCCGGGCGGCGCTGTGAGAGGGGTAATCTCGAACGCCTACTGGAATGAAACCCCCAGGGCGCTACTGGAGGATCTTGTGAGCAGCAATCCCCGTGCTCCAATAGTGGACGCTCGACGCATGGGTGCCACTCGATCGATATTAATTACTTTTAAAGAAGGACCGGTTCCTCGCACAGTTCTTTATGGCGGAGGACTCCACCGGTGCACCACAGAGGCCACATGGACGCTTGTATCAACTGCAGACAGCCAAGCCACAGGAAAAATGTGTGCATGCTGCCACGTACGAATAACTGCCCGAGGTGTGGCAAACCGCATCCCAAGGAGACTATCCCTTCCTGCACTCCCGAATGTATATTATGCGGAGAAGCACACATTACGGGCACGGGGAAATTCAAGGCTAAAGGGCGAAGACCTGCAACCAACCCTGCACCTCAACACCTCTCTCGTAAGGACAAGCCGCCCGGAGGAGGAGGACGAAAAAAAGTTACCGACGATTACGTTACTTCCTAATGCGAAATTTGAGCGCAGCAAATAAGCTGTTTCGAAAAGTCGATAGATTGAGGCAAAGAAATCGAGCAACACATGTATGCGCTATCACAGAATTTTTTTTTATTTTTCACACGTATTCCTTTAACAAAGACTCCACTAACAGTTCTTGACAGTCATGAAGGAAGCTTTGTGGTCGGAGAAATAGACTGATATATGTTCGACTTGGTACACCAATGCTTGATTCTCAAAGACGAGATTTATACAAGTGCCTCGCGACGTTGTCACAGCCGTGGGACGCGTTACGAGCGAGAGGAACGGGATACGAAGAGGCGTCCGTGTGCTGTGCGATGTCAGCGCACGTTAAAGATCCCCAGGTGGTCGAAATTACTCCGTAGCCCTCCACTACGACTCCTCTTTCTCTCTTTCCACTTTTACTCTCGCCTTCCTCCCTTCCGTTACGGCTTGGTTGCGGTGTCCACAGAAAACAAGTGAGACAGTTACCGCACCTTTCCCTTCCTATAAAAAATAAATCAGTTTTGCCGGTGTGGTACAGTGGTAAGACGCCCGACTACTGTCCGGAATACCCGGGTTCGAACCCGACCTCGGCGGCTGCGTTTCGATGGAGCCGAAACGAAGAGGCGTCCGTGTGCTGTGCGATGTCAGCGCACGTTAAAGATCCCCAAGTGGTCGAAATTACTCCGTAGCCCTCCACTACGGCTCCTCTTTCTCTCTTTACACTTTAACTCCCACCTTTCTCCCTTCCCTTACGGCGCGGTTCAGGTGTCCACAAACTCGTTTGACAGATACTGCGCCTTTCCCTTCCTGTGAACCAATTATTATTATTATCTACGCGGTCACGTTGTCTTGACTCGCTAGCGGCGGCAGCGGCATCAGACAGTCGCTGCTAGCGCTTCCTCCGGCGACCCCTCCCCCCCCCCAAACCCCCTTCCTTTCCTTGTGTTCTCCGGCTGCTCCGCGCTTCCTGCGAGGCTTCGGTTGCCAAGCGCCGGCTCGAACTGGGGGGATGAAAGTGGGGAGGCGCTGGTTACGAGGCCGACGCCGACGCCGACGCGAAACCCAGGAACGAGCGCCAAAGAGCTGCGCTCTAAAACTTTATTTCACGAGCGAGTTTGGACCCTTCAAGGGCCCAGGGCCACCGCACGGCCCTCACATTACGCGCATGTGTCCAGGTCACGTAGGGCCATGGCACTGGCACCCCGGTCCACACAGCGAAGTTGGATGTCCAGGTCCTGCGAGGATCGGCAGGGCAGCCGAAAAGAATGTGAAAGGAGAACGCGCAAAGAACCCAAAAAAGATGTCATGGGCCGACTGAGCAGCTGAAGTCATTTTCAAGCAAACCCCGCCATCCAGCCTTACCAGGAGTATTCACGCGACAAGGAACTCAGGGCCCTGCGGGAAGAGGTAACCCGCCTTTCCTCCCTTATACAGACCCCACAACAACATTCCTCATCCACCCTCGTTTCCCAAGCCGTACCTCCCGCCTTCTCTCCAACATCCTCAACCACGCAACAGCCCCCAAAAAGAAACGTACATCAGAACCCCCACCTTTCACACATGATGCCCTTGAGCAAGTTGAGGCAAATTTGAATCAAAGCTAAAGGCTTCAGAAACCCGAATAGATTCCAAAATCGACTCCCTCTTTACCCATCTCGAGAACAAAATTGTCTGGATGTTCTCACGCCTGGTTTATATGCTTGACATGAGAATGACCAACATATACACCCGCATTCAAACCTTAGAGCACACGCAAACCGTTTTCCTGAAGCACATCAATCTACTACCTCCTCTTCATCCCTCACAACCACCACCCCGTCGGCGGAGATCCCTTGAGATGCCGTAGCCTCCACCGCGTGCTGGATAAGCCAGCGTTGGTCTGCTGGCTCAGATGAACGCAGGAGAGACTCCCACGTCTCTGGGGTGTTTGAATTGTCTGTGTTATAGTGTGTAAAAGTCCACGCCATGTGTATGAGAGTGGCCGGAGTTGAGCAGTGTTTAAACATGGGGGCTATCTGTTCCGGAAAGATCCTGCTGTATAAGATGGGGTGTGGGAAGCTGCCAGTTTGTAGTTTGCGCCATTGGACGGCCTCGCGTCTTGTTAGATCGCGGTGTGCGGGAGGATATGTACATCTTTGGAGTTGGTAGTGCTGGAGTATGTCCGTGTAAGTAGGGAGTAGACAAGCGCGTGAGATATTAGCGTCAGCGGAAGCAGGGTGGCTGATCATACTCTCGGCTTGGCAGCTGAGATCTCGAGCGAGTGTGCGCCTGGGCGTTTCCGCTGAGCGACTCGTGGGCTAGAGCCCAAAGAAGTAAGCGAGATGTGGAAGAGGATGCTGTAGAACGTAGAATGTGTAACGCCTGGCAAGATATATGGCCAGCATCGTAGTTGCAAATAGCCAGTTGAGAATCACTGATGACGACTTTGGCATTAGGTTCGGCTAGCGCTAACGCAATGGCAACCTCGTCAGCTGCGGTGACTGTTTCTGCATTGCGAATGCTGCAGGCTGTGTACCAGTTGCGATGAGGGGCGAGAGCTACCGCCTCCATCGCTGGCCTCGATGGATGGTAAGAGGCGTCCGTATACGTGACGTCCGGACGGCCGCTAAATCGTTTCTCGAATTGACGAGCCCGGTCGGCCCGTCTCTCGGCGTGGTGTTCCGGGTGCATCCGTTTGGGAATGGGAGGAATGCGGAGATTTAGGCGATATTCCGGTGTAAGTTCAGCGTAGCTTGTGGCCGATCTCGGCGGGGAGATCTTAACTTGCTGCAGTACCGCTCGGCCAGCGTGTGTGAGTGAGAGCCGCTCATACTAGGCGGCGAGGGTTACTTCGATCAGTTCTCTCACGGTATTGGAGATTCCGAGAGCCATGAGCTTATGGGTAGCTGTGGACATGGGAAGACCTAGGGCCGTCTTGTATCCTTTTCGAAGTGACGCCTCTAGCCGTTCGCTTTCGGTACGAGTGATATGTAAGGTCCAGAGTAGGTGATGCGGGAGCAGATGAAAGCTTGAATGAGGCGCAGGAGGTTGGACTCTCGCATGCCATGATGCCTGTTGGATATTCGCTTAAGGAGGCGTTCAATCTGTACCCCCGACTGGTCGATGCGTTGGAGCGTGATCTTGTTGCTGCCGTTAGCCTGCAGGTGCAAGCCTAAGATCCTGATGTTATCTGTTCGCGGAATCGGGCTTCCTTGCACCTGGAGGTTGATGTCAGGAAGTATCTTTGGAGGCTGCGCGCCTTTCAAATTACTCGTTCCCAACCTCACCCCGCCACCCCAAACCATCCTTCTCCAAAATACGGCCACTAGAGCATCACTGCTTAGTTTTATGTCCTACCACTCAGATGCCACGGACAAACCCAGGGTGTCGGCTCTTATTCACCGTTCAATCACCCACCAAACACACACCATTACGTCAGACACCCTTCCTAATCACGGAAATAATGCATTACGCACACACAGTACCCTCCATCTTCATTACGAATATATACTACCCCCCATCTCATCCAATGTCTTCCCTGGAGATGCTCTTTCGGGACCTCCACCAACTTGCTGGCAAGCACCCTCTCCTCATCGAAGGAGACTTCAGCTGCCAGCACACCGACTGGGGGTACAGCTATACTGTGGTCTCTAGTCCAGGACTGCGCCTCACTACACACAACAATTTCCACACACCCACGCGGATCGGCACCAGCGTCAGCATGGACACCAGTCCGGACCTGACGCTCAGTCGCTTCCTCGGTGGCGTCACCTGGACAAGAACACAAGGAAGCGATCACTACCGTCATTAACATCTATCTCCCCTTTAAACAATCCCGCCACACACCCATCACCCACAAACTGGTGAACTGGGACGCCATCCGCGCATTGCGGAAGGACGACTCAAACACACCTATCACGGACGATAGAAGGGTGGATAGAATCACTTATGACCGATGTCCAACACAATACCCGGCTGATTACAGCCACACAGGACGCCCCCACTCTAGATTTCCGCCTCGCCCCCTCTGAGAGGCGTACCACAACTTAATAGAGCATTGGAAACGCAACAAGTTAAACAGAACGCTTAAAAAGCGACTAGCAGCACTGCAGAAGCAGATACAACAACCACGCAAAGGAGGTCTGCCGGTCTAATTGGGGGCAAGTTTGCAATGAACTCGCCGGAAAACTGTCCAAGCGAGCTTGGCAACTTCTGAGACATGTCATAGATCACACAGAGTCCACATCCGCTACACAACACCACGTTACACGCCTCGTACACACACACAACAGCGACCCGGACGCTCTCCTTGACACACTTCAGCAGACATACACCTCATCGGGCACATCCGACTCCATACCCCCTACTCAGGAAAACCTAACCCGGAATTAGACGCTGATATTTCGGAAGCGGAGGTAAGAGCGGCCCTCCTGACCCTCCGCACAAATTCAGCACCGGGACTGGACAAATCAATCGCACAGATTACAGACTACTTCCACAAATGCTGGGCGGAGGGCACCCTCCCCCAGTCCTGGTGACACGCCAAGGTAATATTTATACCAAAACCGAACAAGCCTCTTAAACTAGAAAACCTGCGCCCAATCTCGCTCACCTCGTGTCTCGGGAAACTTTTCGAGCACGTCGCACTTGCGAGATTGACACTTCACATGGCAGACAACGACCTTTACCCACACAGCATGGTGGGATTCCGCCACTATCTCTCCGCTCAGGACGCCATGCTGCAGCTCACTCACATCTTTGACCCGGCTATTGCGGGCCACATCAAAGCAGTCCTGGCTTTGGATCTGTCCAAAGCTTTTGAACGCGTCGAGCATCATGCGATCATGACTGCCCTCTCTCGCCCTGAACATAGGTGTAGGGATGTGCACTTACATTCAGAGGCTCATTTTGGCCCCCTTGCCTCCCCACCCTACACCCTCAGGAGCGTCGGTACTCCACAGGTGTCCGTCCTCTCTCCTTTCCTATTCAACGCCACCTTCATTCCCCTCACCCGGAAACTGTCCACGATACCTCTTCTTAGACAAGCCCTTTATGCGGACGACGTCACACTATGCACCATACACGGTAGTGATGACGACAAAGCCTTCGCATCGCTCACTCAAGAACACGCCCAGAGCATCGGACCCTCATGCTCCCTAGAGAGGTCTGAGCTACTTATACTTCGCCCCACTACCCGCGGATGCCCCACCACACCCATTGCATTGAAGTCGATGGCCATCCCGTCCCAGAGGTGAATACGCTCCAGGTTTTGGGACTTCACAACCAGACGTTTGGCAAGAACACCTTAACTCTCAAGAAACTAAAGCGGGTGACAGGCACGATATCGCACCTCATGCGCCGAGTTTCAAGTCATCACAGAGGCATGAAGGAGAATGACCTATGTCGTCCGGAAGGAAGTAAGACACGGACAAGCGCAGTTAGCGCTTGTCCGTGTCTTACTTCAGGCAGGATACGGACGCCTTGGACGTCATGTTGCGCACGGCGTTCAAGACTGACCAACACCTCCCAATCAATACTTCCACAGAACGCCTTCTACAGCTTGGTCTCCACAACACTGTTGGGGAGCTTGTGGAGGCCCATCACCAAGCCCAATACTTGCGTCTAACCAAGATCTCCACCGGTCGCCATATCCTGGAGACAGCTTGGTCTCCACAACACAGTTGGAGAGCTTGTGGAGGCCCATCACCAAGCCCAATACTTGCGTCTAACCAAGATCTCCACCGCTCGCCATATCTTGGAGAATTTAGACATTCGCGTCCCAGCGAATTTTTATTTGCAAGTACTGTTAGCCCTTCCGGGCTGTTACAGGGTGGGCAATGTACATTTAAGCGACACAACAAATTTCCAACTCTTTCTCAAAAGTTTCTAAAGAACAAGTTTTTTCAAATACGCTTCGGTCAAGGTAGTTCCATTCAATGATTGTTTTAGGCGAATGACCCTACCCTCCTTCCCATATCTCGCCCCTTCCACCGAGACCTTCTCATCAAGCCTCTCCCTCGCAACATGCACCCCAGTATCACGAGCAATACCGCTGAGACCGAGCAGCGGTGCTCCACAAATACTACGGCTCCGAAACGGACGCTGTATGGGTGGACGCCGCATACACGAATGAGGGAGCGGTATAGGCCGTCACCAATTCCTTCCTGCAACCTCTTGCTACTGTCCCCCTCCCCTCGGTCACCGCCTCGCCTCGGAGGCAGCCGAGGAAGCAGCCATCACCTACGGGCTTGCACACACGGAAGCACGCTACATAATTTCCGACTCTAAAACTGCGATAGTAAATTTTGCGCGTGGTGGAGTTCACGTTTCTGCGTTCAGCATACTGAGCTCGATCGCCGCTAACACGCCCCGCTATGTGGAGCTGACACGAGTGCCTGCACACTCCGGGAATCCCGGTAACGAGGCCGCCAATCCGTTAGCCCGAGGTTCTTTAAACCGGGCGCCGGCGGCCTCCGATCCAGGATTCATGCGTGATCGCATGCACTCCTTCAGTGAGCTAAAGCAGGCCTATCGGGCCGAGCGACTTCTCTACCCTCCACATCACCCATCTTTAGACAACTACCACCAGATGCTCTGGCGACGACTACAGACGCGCACCCTCCCGTCCCCTTGTAGTGCGTCTCGCTACCACCACACCCTCACCGATCCCTCCTGTACCCTTTGCAACAACCCCACCGCCACCCTAGCCCATATCCTGTTCCAATGCCCGGCGGATCCTCCCCCGCGGGGTCTAGAGCACCTTACCACCTGGGAGGACTGGGAGACCCTGCTGCACTCTGAGGACCCGGTTCGGCAGAAGATTGCCACAGACTGGGCTGCCGACGTCATGAACCATAGGAACATGAACGTTTGAGTGTAGTGGGGCCGTGCGGGGGCCCAGGGGCATGCATGCCCCAAACTCCTCTGTTTTAGGTTATTGCAAAAACCAGCGTCTCCCACCGTCTTTCAGTGCGAAACCAGTAAGATCTTCGCGCTGGTTTTGCACTGGATCTGCTGGGCACGCTAGAGGTCTGCGATATTCACTGGAGCAGTAACGGGAAGACACTAGTTGCACTGGTACGATGGGGGGGAAAACGCTGGAATTTGTTTTTTTACGCTTGGTTTGTCGCTGGCATTCGCGATGCACTGGGAGAAGCGCTTTATGTGCGCTAGGGCCGCACTGGGGCCGCAGTGGTCCCAGTGCCCCAGTATAGCCGGTGCGGCCTGCGGCGTCAATCGGAGTAGCATCGCTCAGGGGCCAACATGGTAACAGCGTACTCGCAATCGGCCATCGGGGCGCATATCAAAAATATGGTTCAAGCAAGCGCTTTTTGCTGCGAAGTCGCTGCGCACCTGTAAGAAAGCAAAGGCAATATCTTATTTCTAGAGTTTCCATGTTTCGATAGGTCGCTTCGAGCGTTTCGAGAGAGACCAGGACCGCCGCGCCTCTGGTATCTCATGACACACTGAGATTAACGCACAACTAAAACTGGAATTGAATAATATGCGCTACCAAGCATAACAAACTTCACAGCTGATCTTAAGGGCACTCTAACACAATGATTACTGCCGAAATGTTCAATGCGGACTCAATCGCAGGCGAGCGTAGCCTGAACCACGGCCCAGTATAAACTGCAGAAAGAAAAAATAAAACGAGGAAGAGAGTAGTTTGCCGAGCGATGGGCCCATGAGAGAAAAAACAACATATAGCGCTTGTAATGAATAATATTTTGCGTGTTTCTCAGGCTTTTGCGCTCCTTCTTACTCTGCGCATAAAGCAGCCGAGCCCTCGGTCATTAGAACGCTTCCCGAAATGTTTGCATACAAATAAGGTTTAGTGTCGCAAAATAGTGTCGCCGCTGCTGCGCTTGTCGGTATTGAAGCTTGGTTGCACTTTTTTCCTTGAAGGTTTGTACTAAAGAATTCAGCGAAATTTACGCCCACGGTAGGAGAGCACCACCGCAGAGCCGACGTTGGTAAATTTGCCCGCGATGTCAAACTCAACATGTTGAAATGATTCCAGTGCACAAAATAGCGCGCATAGGCACCCAGAACATTAGTTGCAAGTCATGAGAGCAGGCAGCAAACTCCAATGATCAAGAAGTTGTAATTGTTAGAGCGGCAGCAATGGGCCTGTAGACTGCGAAACAATTCCCAACCTTATAAATGCGGGTCATTACATAAAATGCAGAAATGTTTCAGAGTTCCCCCTTGCGAGGTGGAGAGGGGAACTTCGGTCGGTGGTAGCGGGGGTCGCATGCCACCAGTCCGGTAAGCTTTCCCCCCCCACAATGGATCCCTCCCAGCTGTCGCTTCATTAACGTGGTGAGCCTTATAAAAACAAATAGGAAAAGATGGCTCCTCGATTTAATTAAGGAAAACAGCGTCGACGTTGCTCTTTTACAAGAGACCAAAATTTCAAGTGCAGATGATGCTAAAATTCTACATTCGTTACTTTGGAGCTCAGTTCTGGTGTTTCCATACAATCACGACTTCCAGAGCAGGAGGCACCGCAATTCTGATTAGGAAGAAAGATAACGTCACCATTGTTGACTGCGAGCTGGGAGCGGACGGGCGCTTTTGTCTCGTTGATGCCCTTGTGGGAAGGGAGCTGACTCGCTTTGTGTGTGTCTACGCCCCAAATGAGACAACGGCACGGTCCGATCTCTTTCGATCTCTCCGTCCTTTTCTTCTTGTCCCCGGAATCGTATACTTCGGAGGTGATTTTAACTGCGTACTCAGCACGAGTGATAGAGCGCGCGGGGGAGGCGGTGTGGGTGCGTCGGCGCGGGTTTTAAGAGCGGTCCTGCGCGATTCTGACCTGGTGGACGTGCATGTGCTCGGACGAACGGGGTCGACTGCGCGCTACACCCGCTGGCGCGGCACAGCGCAGGCTCGCCTCGATCGCATCTAGGTCTGCGGTGAGGCGCTCCATCGCGTCCGCAGCTACGCCGTCTCTCCTGTGTGTTTCTCTGATCATGGCCTGGTCTCGTGAGTGCATGGGTGCCGGAACATGTTGAACAGGAAAAACAGTGGAAAGATGGCGGATAATGAACTCGACTATCCTTTGCAACGACGAGTTCTTAAATAAAGTAAATGAGGAGATTGCTGGGCTAAAGTCTGGTTCGGTTAATGCAGTAGAGTGGGAGTTATTTAAAACAAAAGTCAAAACCATTGCCCCAGAGATCGGAACAAAAATTGTTGCGTCCGCTAAAACTAAAATCCGGCACCTCACAGGCACCCTTCAGGGCCTTGTCGAGGCCAACGAAGAGATGCCGGGAGAATTTTCTGATGACATTCGGAAAGTTAAAGAGGAACTTCGATCGGAACTGGAACGGCGTTATTGGGGCGCACTCGTCCGCAGTCGGGAGCGAAGAGTGCCGTACGAGGCGCAGTAATCAAAACTCTTTTGAGCCTTCGAACGGAAGCAGGCTGCACGGGTTACTATACGGGAGGTTATTCACAGCGGTACCGTTGCGCGAGGGCACGGCGAAGTGGCGCAGGCCTTCGATGAATACTGTCGCAAGCTTTTCCAGGCCGGAAAACCGCTGGATCCCGTACCATCCGAAGTCCTGACCGAACTACCCAAAGTTACTCAAGAGATTAGCGAGGCAACAAACTTCTCTTTGACTGCTGAGGAAATAGAGCGCGTAATTGCAAAACTCCCTAAGAATAAAGCACCCGGACCGGATGCGTATTTGGGTTTGCTCGGTACGGTGGCTCCGCAAGGGACAAAACGACAGAAGAGACGAAGAAAGCGGGCAGTTCCGACTAGCATCTACCGCCCCCAGGAGCCGAGCAGCCTAGCGATTAGCGGCGCATGCTTTTTCAATGGGCGTCATGTTCGACGCGGCACTAGCTTCAGAAAGCCTATACTACTACTACTACTGTTACTAATACTACTACTACTACTATTACTACTACTATTATTACTATTATTATAATAATAATTATTATTATTATTATTAGTAGTAGTAGTAGTAGTAGTATAGAGGAAGACTCGTTTCACTAAGTTGGCACTGAATTGTCTGTAGGTAACGGCCAAATTAACTGACTAAATATTATCATCCCAGGTTTAATTATTAATGATAATAATATTAATTGGTTCACAGGAAGGGAAAGGCGCAGTATCTGTCACACTTGTGTCTGTGGACACC
>JAJIZL010022453.1:21621-35123 GCA_023969395.1 Amblyomma maculatum | reverse complement strand
TTTGTTTGTTTGTTTGTTTGTTTGTTTGTTTGTTTGTTTGTTTGTTTGTTTGTTTGTTTGTTTGTTTGTTTGTTTGTTTGTTTGTTTGTTTATTTGTTTGTTTGTTTGTTTTTTATTACTGGAGAAAAACATTCGGCGTGGCCGAGTGGTTAGCGTGATGAGCTAGTGACTGAATAGGTGGTGGTGGTGGCGGTGAAAACATTTATTATAATACATAGAGGTATATACACTTGTTGGGATGCCTAGGCAGGCACTCCATCGGCGTTTGCCGCAGCTCGGGCGCTCTGCGTTAACACATTTTGGGCCTCTAGGGTGCAGCAGCCGGACAGGGTCGCCTACCAGTTCTCTCGGGTGGGGTTGGGGATAGGGGGCGAAGATGGGTTTTTCTGGCAGGCCCACACCATGTGGTAGGTGAAAGACACCTCCCCACAGTGCGAGCACAACCCGTCGAATTGCGGATCAAAATGTTTTAGAGTAGCCGGGCACAACATTGTATTGGTGAGCAGGCGCAGGAGCACCCGCTCGTTATCCTTTCCCAGCCTTTTGCACGGGGTGGGAAGAGTTTGGTGCGTAGATCTGTAATATTCACATATTTCTTTAAATTTGTAAACTGGGCTGAAATCAAAATCCTGGTCCGCGTCGGGTCCCGTGGGAAATGTCCGGAGAAAAAGCGCGCTGGCGGCGGCGTCGGCTGCCTCATTCCCTTGGAGACCTTGGTGACCTGGAGCCCAAACGAGGGATCGGTACGCGGGATCCGAATCTCGACTGCAGTTTTGGTATATGCGGTAAGCTAGGGGAGCAGTCCACACTTGCTGGACGTTCCGACAAGCCCCTCGCGAGTCGGTTATGATGTATTTGGAGGAGGAATCAGAGGCTGCGAGGGCGATGGCAACCTCTTCTGCGTGTGTTGGTGTTGAATAGGTGCCGAGGTACTGAGTTCGAAGCGCACTTGATGCCACTCTTTCTTTTTACTTTTTTAGGGTTTATTTATGTACCTAACTTGTTTCGTTACTATTGTGAAAGAAGGCCAGGTCCAGACAGCAAGGTTGTGAAGGCAAGGCAAGGTATGCCGTGTTAGCGTTTAATCTGATGGAGAAAACCCAAGCGCGTGCCGGAGCCGGCAGCATGGCAGGGAAGTTCCTTTAGTCAGCACGAGGGATTCACGGGAAGTGTTTGTGGCAGCTACTATCGCTGAGCTGCTGCGGAATCGTACAAGACTTGATGGGAAGGCGATTCCACGTGCAAGATGACGATGAGATGGTGCGATGAGTGCGTCCCCGTCAGTGATGTGTTCAGAAACAATGGTAAGAAGTGTTTCGCACTGTGGAGGCAATACAGTATCAGCTGCGGCAATGAGGGAATGATGCCGTGCAGAAATGTCAGATGAAAAATCACTGTCTGTCACATGGATGACACGGTCACCACAAGAAATTAACGCTGAAGCGGTTGACAAAAAATCCCATCAAAAATTCATCAAATGCGCACATGGTGAAAGCACAGCAAACTGCACATGGTGGCGGACGCCGTCTATAACAACTCGAACTGTACACTTTGCTGAAGGGTGCATGAAGGACGCCATTTGCTCCACGAAGCTCAGGTTCATCATATGGTGTCGTTACTTTCCGCAAACGGTGACACAAATCAGCGTGAATAACAGAAAGTGCAGCCCCTGTGTCAATCAAAGCTTCGACAGGTAATCCTTCAGCTAAAACGGAAATCATATTATACGGGCAATGATTTGTAAGTTCGCAAAGTGCAGTTTCACCTCCGGAAACTGCATCGCTTAGTTTTCCGAATTACGGACAGGGAGAGTTGTTGCTGGTCGAAGGGGCGAAACAGAGCAGCGGTATGGGGAAGGGGACCGGCGTCGGGATACATGAGCCCCACTTGGTTCAGACGAGGATACCGGCGGTGGAGAGATTCGAGGAGGTTGGCTGGGAATTGGCCGTCGCTGATAATATGCAAGTATGTCACTTTCGAAGGCGTCATAGCCACGTCGCTCGTTCTGAATGCGTCGGCGACAAAAGCGAGATATATGTCCTCGAATTCCACAATAATAGCACACTGGGCGAGAGGGGCGCCAAGGTGCGTAATAGGGTGGCGTTGGTTGAGCCGTCGTCATGGCGTTGATGTGGTTGTAGGGCGGTGCTTGGGGTGGGGGAACAAAAGGAGGAGGGGATGCAGAGACGTGAGCGTAAGTCGCTGCTGGGCGAGGTGCAGGAGGATCAGATGTGACAGGGTGGTTGATAGTGGTCAACTCTTCTTTAATGATGTGGCGGAGGCCGGCATCTTTAGAAGGAGGAGACGAATGATCGCACCCGTGCCGGCAGAAAGGACTGAGGGCTTGGAGCTCCTCGCGGATTATCGCTTGAATCATGGCTCGTAGATCGAGGTCAGTAGAGGTCGGGGCATTAGTGAAGCCGGGCTGCAATCGGGAGGACTGTAGCTGGTCGAGGCGTTGGCAGGTCGTAAAAATGGAATCAACACTTGATGGATTCTGGGCAACTAGGATGTTATAAGCCCTTGAATTGATTCCTTTCAAGACATGGTGTGCACGTTCAGATTCCGGCATGGTGGGACTAATACGCAGACAGAGTGCAAGCACGGCCTCTATGTATGACGCATAGGACTCATCGGGACCTTGACGGCGAGAAGCGTGCTTGTTCCTTGCGATCTCCGTCCGAACAGCCCGGTCGGCGAAGTACTGTCGGAACTGTTGCTTGAAGATGGGCCAGTTTGTGGTGTGGAGCTCGCGGTTAATAAAGCAATTTCTGGCGACCTCAATAAGGTAGGAAGATACGTTCAGGAATTTTAAAGCATCACCCACCGGCTGTAGGCACTGCAGCGTTCATAAGTGTCAAGCCAGTCATAGACGTCTTCGTCGCGACGACCAGCGAACAGCGGCGGGTCGCGTTGTCGTGTGGGCACCATCGGAGGCGGCGGTGTAGCCGAGGTAGAGGGTCCGGCCGGGTCGGGACTGCTGTCGATTGACATGACGATGGTAGTTGTTAAACGGCGACTGGAACGTAGCTCCAGCGAGAGGCACGGCACAAGGCAACGAGGAGATCGAATTTCACCTCCACCACTTGCGAAAAAAGGCCTGGTCCAGACGGCAAGGTAGTGAAGGCAAGGCAAGTACTCCGGCCACACTCATACACATGGTGTAGACTTGTACACATTACAACACAGACAACACAAACACCCCAGAGACGTGGGAGTCTCTCCTGTGTACTTCCGAGCCAGCAGACCAACGCTGGCTTATCCAGCGCGCGGTGGAGGCCGCGGCATCCCAAAGGATCCCCGCCGACCTCCTCTAAGTCAGCGAAACCGGTCCTTTGACTGGTCCCCTGTTTTTGGGGCGCAATAAATGAGTTCAACACCACCACCGTGTCAGCCTTTAATCTGATGGAGAAAACTCAAGCGCATGCCGGAGCAGGTGCCGCGGGGCGATGATGATGGTATGTACACGAGGAAGAAGAAGATCATGGTATGTACAAATCAAAGAAGATCCGTGGAGGGCTCACACTATTTACTTTTTAATTTTTATCCCACGCCTTTTTATCTCCGGGCGAACAGTGCCGCCAGTGCGAAGTGTGCCAGTATGCCGCATCCCAGTGCGCCCAGTTTCCAGCGTCATACTGGGACCATAATCAGGTATGGCGCTGGGGCGCTGGGACCCAGTGGCACTGGTTTTTGCAATAGGGTTATTACCACCTTATCTGTTGTAGGCCGTCATTGCACCCGCCACCTTCTTTTTCCTTCTTCCTACAGCCACAACAACACAACTAGCATTTCATTGTTGTTGTGGCTGTAGGAAGAAAGAAAATAAAATGTTCGGGCTCTGTAGCTGAGCCACCTCCGCTGCCTCGTGCGGACAGAAGCCAAAATAGACAAGAAAGAAAAAAGAAGAGGGAGGGAAAGACGCGCGCCGCAACAACAACCATCGTCCACCACCACCACTGAAGTGGTGACGGGTGCAATGACGGCCTACAACAGATAAAAATTCTGTGGCAGGCTAGCCACCGCCACAAGCGGCGGTGACATACCTGTCCCAGCCCCATCAGGGCCAGGATCAGCCAACCTTCACCACCTCAAACATTTCATTGAGCGTATCAAAGTTCACCGGCTTTCCATAATTTGTTTATAGGTAACAAAAGGCGCGGTATCTCACTCGCAGAATCCCGCTATTATTCTCACGGTAGATAAAAGAATTATGAAGAGCGTTTCACGGTCCGGGGTGTGGTGCAGTTACTTAAGCACTGGGCTGGGGATGGAGGTTCGATTCCCGGTGGAGACAAGGTTTATTAATTTCTTTTTAATCGCGCTCTCGAAAGCATGACACATCTGCTGACAACCTTCTGTCGACAACGATGAGGCATTAAAGGATTTCGTCATAATATATGAGACATTCTCACAGTAGACAAGGAGAATTATATGCGTTTCATGATCCCAGGCAGACAGTGAGTCATGTTGGAACGCGTAGGTTTTGGATGCACGTGAGAAGGCCGAGAGGCTAAAATAATTCGGTTGGTCTACTTGTGCACGTGCTACGATTTGTAATTTTTTCTTGTTACCATGGTACGCGTTACAAGTACTTCAATGTTCTCGAGTGAATTTTTGTGTGAAAAGGTACTTGGGAGAGCACCCGCCGAACCAGCTTATTTTGTCACACCCGCTCTGGAAGAGTTGGTTTGGTGCATTTGTATTTGCACCAGGTGGTTAACCGTTGTATGTCCTTTCGTGATACGAAGGATCGATTTTTAAGAACCATGTGTCAGGTTAGGTTGAGCAGAGTTTTGCCAAATTTAGCTGTAGGTTCGGGTAGCATGCAAGGGAGAATGGTTGGAATCCTTAAAGAAGAGTACATGACATGTCGTGTCTTGCAAGCTCGATTTTCGTTCGAATATTTATAAGCTGTATCGCGAAAGGGACATTATAAGCACTGGTGCGATGCTTTCTCCCGATCCCGTAGCACAGATCGTTTTACTGTGCAGGTCCATGGAATTCAGTCCTTAAACGAGTAAAAAATATGACTGTACCAGAGGAAGCAAAACGTTTTTTTTTCAAGCTCCATAGTAATAAACTGGAAGTTCAGACTTAATTAGAATTGAAGCGGTTTTTTTTTTGTATCTTCGTAAAATCACTGCTTCATATGCCGCAAGCCAGAAACTATCGAACACGTTTTCTTAGACTGTTGGGAAGCCTTTTTCTTCTGGGATATTCTGCAACGAACGATTAAAAAAGTCTACCCGTGGATTCATTCGAAATTAGATTTTTACCAGGTAAATATGGTGATGGACTACCGCTGGACATGATCGTGGTATTGAGCCTGCACATTATTTGGCGATCTAGAATGGCTTTAAAGCATACAGACATTGATGCGAAGAGAATATGGCAGTATTTTCGAGAATCTGTTGCAACCGTTATTGATGTTCTCAAGACACAAAAGCAAGTGCCCGAGTGGCTTCCGATAATGGAAGCGCGACTACAAATGCGCGAATTTTAATTGAAGAACAGGAAGCGGTTCACCGGTGCGTTCTTCGTGGTCCCGCCGTGCCCTCTGAAGCTCTGCTCGCTGAGGTGCTGAATATATGCCGTCAATGGTGGCGCTAAGGTTGCATGGGTGGAATCCGGGCTTGTCAGGATGCCAAGATTACCATGAAATATGCTGTTATCTTGATTGGTGAGGATGACGGACGCAGGCGCAGTTTGGATGGTAGTCTACAGCGTGACCTGTGTAAAGAACACGAAGGGGTTCATCGGTGTGTTCGTCATGGTCCCACCATGCCCACTGCTGCTACTACTACTACTATTTACTAAGGTATTCACTAATACAATCAGGACACCCTTAAACTGCAATCAAGCAAAGGATCAAGCAGGTTTTCGGAAACGGTACTCTACTTTCGATCATATCCATACCATCAATCAGGTGATAGAAAAATGCTCGGAAAATAACCAGCCCTTATACATAGCATTCATTGATTACGAAAAAGCATTTGACTCAGTTGAAACCTCGGCGGTGATGCAGGCATTGCAAAATCAGGGGGCAGACGAGCCGTCTGCGAAAATGCTGGAAGATATATATAGTGGCTGCACAGCAACCATAGTTCTGCATAAAGAAAGTAACAAAATTCCCATAAAGAAATGTGTTAGACAAGGAGACACGATCTCCACGGTATTATTCACAGCTTGCTTAGAGGAAGTATTCAGAGACTTGGAACGGGATCAGTTAGGGATAAGGGTAGATGGAGAATACCTCAGTAATCTGCGATTTGCTGATGGCATTGTCATACTAAGTAACCCTGGTGATGAATTGCAATGAATGACTGATGACCTAGACAAGAAAAGTAGAAGGTAGGCTTGGAAATCAATATGCAGAAGAATGAGGTAATATTCAACAGCCTCGGGAAGGAACAGCAGTTTACGTTAGGTAGCGAATCACTGGAAGTAGTAGGCGAATATTTCTACTTAGGACAAGTAGTAACCGCAGATCCGCACCATGAAAATGAAATAACAAGAAGAATAAAATTGGGATGGAGCGCATTTGACAAGCCCTCGCCGATTATGACTAGCAGCTTACCAGTAGCGCTCAAGAGGAAAGTACACAACAGCTGCATCTTACCTGTACTCACCTATGGGGCTGAAACGTGGAGGCTAACGAAGAGGATTCTAATTAAGTTGAGGACAACGCAAATGAATATGGAACGAAACATGGTAGGGGTAACATTAAGATATAGGAAGCGTGGAGAGTGAGTCAGCGAAGTAACTCATTATACTGGCATTCTAGTGGAAATCAAGATGAAAAATTAGCTGGGGCTTAGCTTGGTTAAGCCTGGTAGTTGCGAAAGCAATACCCTGTGCAATACGAATACCTCTACGGGTCAGTCTCTACGTTGTCGCCGAGCTGCATACTGGGCACGCCTTTTAGAAAGTCTTTCTTCACGCTCTTCTTCTGTCTCTGTAGCTCGCCGTTGCTTCATCCGTTCATTCCGGCGAGCTGCCATTGCGGTAGGCGGCATCGTTGATGCACACCGCCTCGTATGGATGAGGGCGTGAGCCAGGGCCCGATTTATCCAACTGTATGACGTCACTCCGTGTGTAGCGCTCCTCGCGGAAGGAGCGGAGGTTAGGCCGCCGTTGGAGTGCTCCGCCTCGCATGGCGACGGCGCGAGTTGGGCCCCCGGTTTTTGCGGCAGATGGCATGACGTCACTCCGTCTGTAGCGCTCCTCGCGGAAGGAGCGGGAGTTAGGCCGCGTTGGTGTGCACCGCCTCGCATGGCTGACGGCGCGCGTTGGAGCCCCAGTTTTTGCGGCAGATGGCACGACGTCACACCAGGGGTGAAGCTAAATGTCAATGGTATGCACCGCCTCGCTACGTTGAAGGCTTGAAAGTGCAAGTAGTATTGCTTTCGCAATAATAATTGGGCATGGGCAGGACATGTAGTGCAAATACAGGATAACCGATGGCCGCTTAGGGTAACAAACTGGATTCCAAGGGAAAGAAAGCGTAGCAGGGGGTGGCAGAAAGTTAGGTGGGCGGATGAGGTTAAGGCGTTCGCAGGGGTCAAGTGGATGCAGCTAGCACAGGACTGGGTTAATTGGAGAAGTATGGGAGAGGCCTTCGCCCTGCCGTGGGTATAGTCAGGCTGAGGATGATGATCAGAATGGCGAACACATTGTTTTCAGGTTAACATTTATATCGTTGTAGAAATACCTGATGTGAACATCAAGTCATGTGAAATGGCAAGCCGAAAGCGAAAGCTCAAACCATTTCACTCGTGATATGCGGAAGATTGCTCCGGACCTCTTGCACGTATGATACAATTGCCTCACTAGCACACAGCAGAGACTGCCGCATTCTCGCAGCAGCTGAAAAATTTAAGTAGAAGTATCTGTCATAATGATACACCTTTTTCCTAAACAGTGTAAACAGACGAAATGAGAGAAAGCAGTAAAGGGATGAAATTACAAACATGGTCTGTATGATTTATCGAACTTCGCGTACGTACCCACCTAAAATGCACATATCAAGCTACACGGCGAAGATCTTACCAGTAATTTCCAAGCATTGCTCCATTTCCCGATGTTAATATTTGGTTTTAAAAGCTGCATTGACAACCGACTACTCGTTTCATTCCATAAAAATATCTGATACGCGGGCGGCAACAACACAGGGGCTGCCAGCCAGACGTCCATAGTGTGCGTTAGGTGCATAATGCGCGGATGGAATGCATGTTTTCAGAAACAGAGAGGGCGGAATTATTGGCGTGCCACTTCTTTAGTATCAAGCTGTTTAGAAACACCTCAGCGTCTCCTTTTTTATGGCCTTTTTTTTTCAGGCACATTTCCTTGCTGCGCGTGTGCAATGCAGATTTTTCGTCCCATGTGATAGCTCATTCGACACACAAGTTTCTTGGTTTCCAGCTTTTTGTGCGCCACCATTTTTATTCCGGTCATCTTAACTATAACGGCCCCGTGCGTACGCAATGGCGCTCATCTGTAACGCATTAGCCTACTCTTTCGATGGTCGAATTTCACCCGGCCAACACTTATCCCCTAAAAGATATTGTGCACTGGTGGAGGCCATAAATAAACAACCCAGCGCGTAAAACTCAACCGAAACAACGCAAAACTAACCGCTAGGCAAACCAAGCAAAGAGCGTCAGGCGTGGGTTCGCTCTTATCTAACTGCGCACCAACCGGCGCGCGCCCTTCCTATTGAAAAATAAATCTATATATGAGGGACCTATTCATAACGGGTTATTGGACAAGGGAGTTGTAGGATAGGGATGGTAGGATGTAGTCGGCGCCCCACGTTCTGGGGAAAATGAGAGTGGAGGCTATAAAAACGTTCATGTGTATAAAATACCGTAGGTAAATAAAAAACATAAAAACAACGCTGGTGCCTGGAGTCGAACAATGATACTACCGCTCATGTCAGCCCAGTCGTCAGCCCAGTACGCTGACCACTACGCTACGGCGATTTGTTTTTTAACCAGGTCGCATCCCGCGACCTGTCATATAGAGTCACAGCTCTCACTTTGCCCACACATCAAAATTCCGGGAGACATATACATGCATCTAGTAAAGGTAACCAGGCAGGAGGTCGATCATGCGCAGTGTATACCCCCCGCACCATAGCGCACTGTGAACAGAGAGAGAGAAACAGCTTTTAATGCCAAAGAGTAATAATTAAGGCATGTCGGCCTGGCGTGGCCCATAGGTGGGGGCGACGCTCTGGGCCCACGAGACAAGCGCCAGCTGCGTCTTCTTGTCTGAGCGCGTAAGAGGTTGGTCCCAGCCCTCCTTGGAGGGAGCTGGCAGTAAAGTACGAGGGGGTGGTCTTCCCCTACATCCCCAAAGGGTGTGTGCCAATGTGGCCGTTACTGCACAGTCGAAATTGGGGCAAATCGGGTCGTAGTTCCCGTCCGTAATCAGTGCCAATCTCGAATAGCTGAGAATAGAATTTGTTTGAAGTTTACGCAGCATGGTGGCCTGCGCTCTGTCAAGGTCAGGATGGGGAGGCGGGAAGCGTCGTCTCGTCTCTCTGTGTAGGTTGGTGATTTCGGCAATCCCCCTCGGCGAAGGACTCTGGATCCGCGGAGCCGCCCACCCGGTTTGTTAGACCTCGGGCAGTCGGTCGACCCCTTCGTTCCCAGAGTTCCCCGCGTGGGCGGGTACCCAGACTAAGTGGATTTTATGATCGGAAGTGCGGGCGCGGAGTATGCGTGCGGCGGTTGGGCAGATAAGGTCTTTAGAATAATTTTGAATCGCACGTTTAGAGTCACTAAGGACTGTGCGCGTACGTGGGTCGGCGATGGCCAACGTGATCGTAGTTTCCTCCGCCGCGGTGGGAGAGGGAGCACTAACCGTGGCAGCAGTAACAAGTGTGGAGTGTGGCGTGGCTACGCATGCGACATATTGTCACTTTGTCTCGCTACATCCACGTAGCATGCGTGGTCGTCTGTAAGGTACGTGGTGTCAAGTGTCTCAACCTTGATTCGGCGGCGTGCGTCGTGGCGCCCAGCCAGCATACTCTTGGGAATGGGTTTAACCGTGAGGCGGCTGTAGACCCCTATAGGAAGGGGAGCTGCGTGATATGTATCCCCGATAGGAGTTACGTGTAGGCGGTCAAGTATAAGGCGACCATACCTGTTACGTGAGAGGCGGTGAATTTGATCGATTTTATGTGCTTCGATGAGTTCTGCAAGAGTGTTATAAACACCCAGGTGCAGCAGCCGCTGTGTACTAACATAGTGGGGCAGTCCTAGCGCTGCCTTATACGCGGAACGGATTACGCTGTCCACTGCTTCCACATGCTTCTGGCGTAGGTGGTGGTAAAGGTAGGCATAAACAGAGAGTTCGATGAACGTGATGGCTCTGCGAGGCGATCTGTCATAGGCTCTTCCACAGGCAAGACAGTCCCATGAGCATAAACAGATCACATGGCACCTCAGAAACCTCCACTGCAGGCAAAAATCTTATAATATAAGGCGTAATAATCATGTCCTTTCTGAGAGTCCGTTGAAGAATGTCCCAAAAAGAACACTGCATCACGACAATACACAAAGCAATGGTCTATAATTTCTGGCTGCTGACACAGGCGACAGTCCACTGATCATGGCACTAAGTCCCTTTGGTAGGAAGCCACGTTTTGACAGGTAAGGTTGACGTGTGAAGTTTAAAAAGGTATTTGCGGCTGACTGTGTATACCTCCATTGAACCCGCTTTAGTACAATATTGTCTAGAAAGTGGATAAAAGGCTGCCAATACATCGGTACAGAAAATAATATCACAATAAGAACTTTTGTCATCTGCCTCCTGGATAGACAGTATAGGTATTGTACGGAAAACCGTACGGTGAGGAAATGGAATGTACCAGCAACTTCCTTAAGAAAACCCCGCAAAGGACTCTCACTCCTATCACCAGTGGGCGCAAACATATTAGGCAAATGGGCACTTACTCATCTAATAAACAAAGCTAGGAGGAAGAGATGGCTTGCTGATTTAAAGAAGAAAAACCTTGAAACAAGCTGATGAACAAACCAGTGTTGAAGGCCAGCTCCACCAGGCTCCACAGTGAGAAACAAATTGTCTTGACGCATAGGCTCCCATTGAGAGCGCCACACAAATGTAGCAAAAATCCTATGCATGGACTGAACCCTAATAAAGAGCGCGCTTTCGACAGGAGACAGGGAGTTAGACACCACACAGCGCTTCACTAACAACTGAAGAAAATTTATTGCAGGCTTGCAATAAATAGGAAAAATGCCCTGAAAACGAAGCCATGAACCGTCCTCCTGTCACTCATTATCGTCGTTACTGGTCCAGATAGCTTATTTTCTTTTTCGTAGCGTTAATGACGGGGTGATATATGTTATAAGTGTATGAGCACCCCCTCATTAACAATCAGTCTTGTAGTGGCCGCTTTATAACATATTTCAATGCCTTCAAGCAAGACATCACCAATGTTTGCACTCTTTAATAGAGCAAATAAAAATCATAACTCACCTTATAAAAAGCTTTTGCCAGATCAATCTGAATTAAGGCCACTTGGCTGACCTCATCTGACACTGTCTCTATCACGGAACGTGCAATGTGGATATGGTTTTGGATACTACGGCATTTGTTCCACACACTTGGAGTGGTCCTAATAGATATAATGCCACAAGCTGCAGACGAGATGAAATAACCTTCGCAAATCTCTTATACGCCACGTTGCATAATGATATCGGATGATAGCCTTCAACCGTTTTCAACCGACCTGCATCTGTAGTTTTCGGTATTAGTACAGTGTGACCGGTACACAACGTGGGAGGCAAACCGCCTATGCCAAGCTGCACTGAAAACTTCCAATAAGGCAGGTTCTAAAGTAAGCATAAACGTTTTATAGAACTCACTACTTAGGCCATCCGGGCCAGGAGACTTCTGTCGCTGTAGTGAAGAAGTGGCCGAGTTGATCTCATCTAAAGTAATAGACTCCTCAATGGTTGCCCGCTGCTCATCCTCAAGGCGAGAAATGTCTTCTTTAAAATGACTGAAATCAGGCTCACTTATCAAGTTACTACTGCCATTAAATTGCCACGCATAATCGTTGAAGAATTTAGGCACCAATAATACCTGGCGTGTCAGTGCACGCATCAATTCCGCAACGAATTTCTAAAACCTCTTTGGAAAGAGGAGCTGGCCTTTCATCATTAAAAGCGCGGTGAGATGGTTGTTTGTTAACGAAACTCCGTCTTAGCGACCTGATCAAGGCACTCTTATATTTTTCTGCACTAAACTGTTGTAACTGCGCGTTAATATTGTTGACATCATCTAGATACGACCCCGGAGAAATTCTTTCCAACTCATACGGTTCGTTTAAAGGCGCTTTAAGAATGTGATCCGTGATGATGCTTTACTTGCAAGACTCTTAACCTCCTGCTTAAAAAGATCCCGCTTTTGAAAGACTGGGAGATCGGCAAAATATTGGTCTCATCCAATATCCATGCACAGTAGGTAATGTGCCAGCCGAACCGTAGATCCTGTCAAGTCGGGCATGTGAAGACGATTGGAAGTGCGTGAAATCACTTTTGAGTCGGCTAATGACAACAAGGTTAATCTCACAAACTAAGTCAGTGAGAACAGCAGCACTGGGGTCATAACGTCCGCGATATAATGATTGATTCTCGTAGTTACATACACTACTGAAATCTCCCAGCAGTAAAATTTCCCGATCCGTGCGCAGGAGGTTTGCTAATGACAAGAAAAACACTTTCCTATCTTGCTGCTTAACAGGCGCATACACACATTGCCACTGCTGACACGAACTGGCAAGGTCACAACGTATGAGCCGCCCCTCACTATCAATGCAATATGACAAATCAGTCATATCTAGTGTATTGCTCAGAAACAGCATACACCCTCCGAAAAGCCTTTCGAAAGGCTGACGATGATATTGTTACGTACTCGGTACGTAACGTGGGTGTTTATTTTTATTCCAGACATTGAGAGTTCCCAAGGCACTCCAGCTTCTCCTCCCTTTCCATGAGGCCCCAAAGCACGTGGAAATATTATATCGTGATACAAACAGTTTCTATATCCTTGTCCATAGTCAGTTTAGTTTCCTGAATTGCAGCTACGTTCACACGACAGATTCCAGACAGTTGCAACTGGCAATGGTGCCATCGATTCCGCAAGACTCTAACGTTAAGGGTAGCGACCTCAAAAGCTGTGACCCCACCATTTTTTCTGCGCACATTATTTGACTGCATCTGCCGAAGCGGGGAGAGTCGCCGACAAATTGGCAACTTTTTGAGCTGTAGCTGCTGCTGTCTCCATGGCCAGCAGCGCGCCTTTGAAGCGTCCTGCGGATGAGGAGCTTGGTGTCAGCGAAGATCCAAGCAAGGTAACAAAGGCGGAAAGCAGTAGAAGGTTGGCTTCTAAAAAGAGGGCAACTACACTACTACGACTTTTTTCTTGGAAAGCAAAATAGCGCACTTCAAAACACAGACACAGGA
>JAJIZL010022453.1:6228-21221 GCA_023969395.1 Amblyomma maculatum | reverse complement strand
GGAACGACAACACAGCGCTGTGTTGTCGTTCCCTTCCTGTGTCTGTGTTTTGAAGTGCGCTATTTTGCTTTCCAAGATGATTTACCAACTAGCCCGTTCTTCCACCCTTGCGACTTTTTTCTTTATTGGTAAATGTACATAATTACAAAATATACAACACAAATATGTTTACAAGTTCGCCAGGCCGTTTGCTGGCCTGAAACATGGAGTTGTTTCATTTGTGCTACCTTCCTAAACACCAACTCTGTTTCACCACCGCAGTCTACATCTCTCAAAACATCGTAGTATTTTACGATACTCAACAAATAATTCATACACAGATCTCGCTCCAGTGTCACCATGTCGATAATTCATAGCAATGAGCCATACAGAGTGCAGTTCCAACAAGAATATGGCACGCTTATCGATCACACGTTTCACTCGGGAGTATTTGCACATGGTAAAGAAAAAACGCCTAACGCAAGACCTTGTGGGCACGCTCTTTCCAGCCCCCAATACCGACAGAGTTTCAAAGATACGGCTGGTCAAGATGTGATGAAGAGGGAGAGAAAGATGGTGGGTCATGCCTTCCATCCACTGTTACCCTACCGGTTAAACCTTGTTACATCAAAAAGGGATTTATGCACCATGGGGGACAAATTGCTTCCTGTGTAACGAATCAGAAACAACTGAATAAATTTTCGTAGATTGTAATAAAGCTATCTTTTTTTTTTTTTTGGAATGTGTTACAGCGTACCATTTAGAAGAAGCTTAATTCCTCTTGCACCGCAAGGTATAAGGTACCACACTACTGCGACTGGTGCCCTGGACTAAGGACGCCACCCAGGACTGCACGGGTGTAGGTAAAAACGTCCCCGGAAAAAAGGTCACCGGAAGAAACGGCCACTGAAGAAGCGGCAACTAGGAAAAAATGTCCCCAAGGCAAAAACCGGTCCTAAAAAGGATTTCTTCCGGAACTCACATGAAAAAAAAAATTTTAAAAATACGCATTTTATGTAATTCTTTCTCTCTTTGAGTTAAATGTAATAATTTGGAACCTGCGTCCTCTGGGTGCCAGAAATGTTTACAAGAACTGCGTAAAAGCATGGTGAAAAAGCCATATAGCTCTTTACACGTTGCAAGGTTCCGAGCTTCGCAGCTCGTTATTCATACGGCAGGTCTAATAAGCTTGGCCCACTGAGAAAGGTAAAGCGAATCGGCGTATTTTGTTGTCTCGGGGAACCACCCAAAGTAGATGTCACTAGACTTTCTAGTAATTAGGCTCAACCGTTCCGCGCATCATAGCCATGCTAAAGCATCGCTCCAAGCTTCTCCGGTAAAGCCGGTGGTGAGCTCGCCTTTTCCCCGCAAACAAAGCGAAGACGAGGCGCTGTCACTGTATTACCGCTGCCATCATTTTTTTTTATTAATGCCCACATCAGTTCGATGTTCGCGGTCAATTCCAAGCCGACAAGTGAAACCGCTGTAATAAAGTTAACATGCATCATTCGTCATTGCAGCTCGCCACGGGGAAGCGCAGTATACTTCCTATAGCGCAAGACTTCAGTCCCCGTTCGGGGGCATTTTTTCCTATTCAGCAAATAGGGACATTTTTTCCGGGGACGTTTTTACCGGATCCCGGACTGCACCGATACCCCCTTCGAAATAACAAATATGTTGAACGAACGAACTTATGTTCACCGTGGTTACATTCTTCCTTTTCTAGCGTTACTTGCTCTTTAGCACTATCTTTTCCTCAAGCACGGTCGTCCTTCGCCGATTGCCCTGTAAACACGCTGAATCTTTTTTTCCCTATCACCAGATTTAGACAATGTCCTCCTTCATTCTAACCTTATCGGTGTTTCGCACGTAAATCTCACAATGTCCCAATATGTCATGCTCTGGCTGTTGTTTTCGTCGTCTAAAAGCGCATGTTCTTCTTTCTATTACAGATGTATCTCGTGCAATGCTGCATATCATAGAGCATCTTTTAGCTTCAAATTCTGTCAGCGGAGCAACGGCAGCGATATTTCACTTCCCACTACGCTTTTTGTATATGCAAACCCTGCAATAAGCATCGGTGTTGATATGCAGCAATCCATGAAAAGTTTGGCGGGCGGCGATGCGTTTCAGTTTTCTCGAGCATACTTGCTATGTTCCTGGGTAAAGGCTAATTTTTTTGTTTGCGAAGTTTATTGCCTCAGGGCGAAAAAGAAATGTCATGATGGATGAAGAGTGTGGTCAAATAAATGAAGAAAGGTTGGCTGGTGCAATGAAATCGAGGAGTGAACGATGATGCGGTCCCAGCATTCAAACGGGAAAGGCCAGCTGCCATCAGGTGCCGGATCCGCGTCGGCTTCAACGCTGGACATTGCCACAGCAGGTGATGGATGTCAGCTTCTATATTTCTAGACTTGCATACGGGGCACCCAGGGTGTGGATATAAATACCGAAATTGTGGCCATTTCGGATCACTGCTGGTGTTAGGGCCACCCCAAGTCTAATTCTCCGAAGCGCCATGCACCTCCTCTGCATGGGTTAGACCGCGGGGGAGGCTTACCGTACACGGAGGTATAAGAGCACGTGTACGGCCCCCGAGGTGCTCCTTTCTTGTTAAAAGCAAGAAAGCGTTAACCAATTTTATGAGGTTTAGCGATGTCAAGGTTGAGTTTGAAAGAGTCTATTCAATACGAATTGGATTTGGTATGCGAGCCGCTAACTGTGTATGTTTTGCCAGATTTCCGGGCGGGCATCTAACGCGTCTAAGTAGCCTTATCACCTGGAGGGCATCAGTACGTATGACAGTACTGGCTGTGGGAAGCATGGGAATGGCGGTCACAGAGCGAAGCGCCTCTTACACTGCAAGCAGTTCTACACAAAAAGATGGAGGTTCCGGTAATTGAAATGTTGATGTCTCGTTCATTGCAGATTTGCTAGGACAGTAAACTGCTGTTATCACTTCACAGGCTTTGATGCTTGCGTCGACGTAAATTATAATGGAACCATGTGGCAAGCGTGCGTCTTGGTCCATAATTCGGTCGCGAAGTGACGACGCCGTTTCCTGTGTTCTCGGGCGTCATAAATTAGTTAGCTTGTTATTGCTCAGCTGTACAAAACGCCATGGAGGAAGAACTGGCAGTGGCGACGGTAGTAGTGAATGTGTCGAAGCAAAAGCCCTCAGAGCGCACGTTGCGTGATAGAGTGTGGCCTTAAGCCTGCGTGCATCACGTCGTTGCTGCACCAGTTCACCTATAGACCATTTTACCGAGAGCAAGCCGGAGAGCAGGCAAATACTCTCTAACCAGATTCATTGCGCCGGCCGGCCCATTGTTAACCGTACCGAGTGGGCTGTGCAATCGTATGTTTCAAGTTTAGCAGAGCGGCCTTGCGCCTCGGTATATTGTCGTTTGAGAGACTTAAATATATTTTATTAGCGCCGCTTTTAGTGGTAATGTCACCGGAACAGCAATGCATGTTCGTGGACTGCACAAACAATCAAAGAAATCGCAAGATGATTGCCGAGAGCGTATGCGAGGAGCATGCAACGACAGTCCCAGTGCGGCTGTGATATGTTTCTGCTTCACCGCTTTCTCATCCATCCTGGTTTAATTCACCTATGAACGTTTTGTGTAAGCCAGACAGATTTAGTACCAATGACGGACTCACGAATATGATACCCATTTTACTTCCTCCACCGCAGTAATCATGCACGCCGAACAAGCCGTGTCTCCCGCAAGCCCTCCGCACCAACAATAAGGTGGATCTCTTCCGCCAGCGCCAGAAGAGCGTGCTAAAATCTGTTCTTCACTTTAACAATAAACCGACAGCAAAAAAAAAAAAAAGACATTCTTGCGGATCTCTGACCCATATCGTGTTGCTGACAATTACAATACAAACAAGTTTCTCAACACAGCCAGCTGCCGCTGGTAAGGAGCGCTGCTCATTGTCTGCACGCTGGCTCCGCTACTAAGGCGCCACCGAAATTTACATCTTTCTTTTACGCAGCGAAAGACATGCGCTGCGTTCGGCTCTGGACCATCTTGACAGCCGTCCTTTCACAGAGGAGAAAATCCTCGGCCCATGGCTACAGAAGGCGTCTAACGGCAAAGCCTTCAAAGCACTTATGTGTTTTATGAGAGACACAAACTTGATTGAGAAACTGTGACTGTGCTCCTCGCCGCCTTACCTTTCCTATCATTCTCTTCTATCTTTCTCCTTTAAACTCCTCATTCCCTTTCCCCAGTGCAGGGTAGCAAACCGGAAGCTTTCCTGGTTAACCTCTTTGCCTTCTCCCTCTTTCTCTCTCTCTTTCTCTTTACTGATACAATGGGATCAGCAGTAAGGCATTTCCACGAGAGACCATTTGCTCTAGCGCTGAGCAATTACAAAGCGCCGTCGGATGTGCCTTCGGATGTGCGCCGCTTTCGTAAGCGCTGCTGTATGAGCTGCGAAATTGGTTTCGTTCATGGTGCAGCTGAGAGCGCCCGTTTTTCGACGTTTTCCTCAACAATCCGTCGTGTAAACGATGCTGCAACGACGGGACGGGGATGCGATGTTGCTACGCCGCCGGACGTGCACCAAGGCTGCATAAAAACGTCTCGGCTGGTAGTTTAGACACTACTTCATTTATGTGCTGTTCTTGAACGGTTTAACTTGAAAGTATACATTGTTGAAGCAGGACAGCTCGATCATATGCTTTTCGCGCTCGGTCATCGGCTCACGACAGACACGCTGTCCGTACCTTTAATTCGAAATGAAAGCAGCGCAACATCCAACATAAATATGCACTGTCGAGAGGAACTACACAACATGAAATGGGTCGCACCTCACGTTAAATCAATGCGGCGATGGAAACCATCTTTCGTAGTAGGCTGTGTATTCCGCGTTCGGTAGCTGTCCCTACGGTTCATTCGCTGTGTTTGTGTGCACAGTAACAATTGCGATTATAAAATATAATTGAAAATGCACGTATCGTGAAAGATACAGCAGATACATCCTTACAGTTAACTCTGACGATTTCATGCAGCCTGCGGAAGCGGAGCGCAGTCCTTCGCAGTCGCCCCGGCTGCTAGCGGTTTCCAACAGCTGCCGCAATTCTAAACGGATGGTATACGGTTTCCTGGCGTGATCAAACGAAACAAAATAGTACCAAGGTGTCGGATAGTTTTCACGAGATCCGCGAAACAGCATTTTTACACTGCCGCATCGCAGCATCAACACGCACAGCACAGCCCAAGATGGCGTCAAGAGGAGCCAGAGCGAACTTTCCCAGTTTGGCCTATACGGGGCGCCACCATCAAACTAAGAAGGCTGCGCCCAGGCTTCGAAACTAAAATCGTCTATACGCGAGGCGCAAAACGCCGACAACGCCGCCTGTCGCCAAAGCCGCAAAGCGTAGACGGGCTCGATCGGTCGGGCGCTGTTCGTGTCAGCGTCTATGCGCGCGCGTCGTGTTTTCTTCTTTGGTCGCGGCTTAACGGATATAACGCCGCTGTCAACCTTTAGCAATGTCCGGGAAGAATTGCTGCGTAGTTGGTTTTTCGAACACACAAAAACACTTGCCAAGAACTTGTTTCTATAAGTTTCAGTGATGCTTCACGAGAACTACGGGGCCGTGAATCGCGGCTGTTCGACGCAGAAAGCAAGCAGTCACACCCAAATGACATTTGTTCAGGTTAATGTCATTTTTTCGACGCGCTGCTACACGACCAAAGCTAATGCCATTTCCAAATTATGGTAACTGTGATTGATATGCAAATATTTGAGTGCCTTCAACATGTCTCGAAGATTAAGGCGCTGTAAACGAAAGCAGGACTGTCAATTGCGAAGTTAGCGGCTGTGTCGGCGGAGTTTGTTTACGAAAGGGTACGGAAGGTGCGCACGTCTGCGCTCGACTGCGAAACGCGTACGAGTTTCAACAACGTACACATTCCGCACTAAAGCAAGTGTCAAGAGCAACACGTAAAATAGGGAGTATCTAGTGTACTCTCTGACGGCGATTTTATAGAACCTTCGAGTATCGCCCTACGGCGAAGCATATACTACAGCCCCGTTGACTCCCATACGTTTTCGCCAAATCGTTCGCTCGGCGTATTAAAACCCGTCGAAAGATGCTTAGCCTCATCAAGAAAGAACACCGCAAATTCGTAACGCTTGCTATCGGATGCCGCAAGCTTACCGCAACGACGCTGCCCGCGCAGGCGGCCGACGACGGCGCTCTGGCCATGTGCAAGGCCCTAGGCGCGCTAGGCCTAAACGCCTAAACGGTTTCGCATAAAAGCCGCAACTGGAAGTGCTTTAGAAATAGTAAATTTCCTTTTCATAAACTGCCTTACTATCACTTCAATTTTCTCACAAATCGTCTTACAGTACACGGAAGGTGCAACTTCGGCGACGCCTTAGCAGCGGAGCTAGAGAACGAAATCGGATGAGCTGCGTCCCACCGGCGGCAGCTGCTAAAAGCAGAAATTTGCTAGTATTGCTGTTATCACTTCTTCCAAAATCTCGTTACGTAACAGCGCTCCTCAGTCACGATAATTTTGTTAGATTCCTTCCTCAAATTAAGCGTGTATTATTTAAGATAGACAGAGCATGCTTTTCTGAAGGTGGCGAAAGAAATCCGCCGTGTCGGCGACTCGGCGCCGACCGCGACAGCAGAAGCGACCTGTTCCGCCCGTGCTGAGTGCGATGGCTACGGGTTGGCTGGCAGCGATGGGTGCCAGATTTTTTTTTTATTTTTTGTTTTACGATGCTATTTGGCATATTTCACATAGATGACTAGCTGCAAAATAATAGGAGCACAGTAGTATTTAATGCAGGTGGCACTTTTGTAGTTGATTTTGGGTGTATCCTCTCACCGAGTCCCTGGTGTTGAGATGACACATTTCCTCGTTGATTGCATTCGAATGAGTACCTCAAACTCATTCGATACCTAATGTCGTTTTCCTCGAATGTCATTACATTTCCTCGTATAGAAGCAAACAAATATCATTTTGAAGGAGCGTCATTCGAAGTAAAAGGCATTAAATTTGACGTGTAGCAGGGCTGAGTGATAAATATGTTTTCAGTGTTTTCTGCTTGTCATTGCACCTTCCATGAACACTCCTTGTTTAAACTTGGTCGCGTCCGCTAGACAGGAAGATACAATACGCATTAGATTTGTGAAACGCTTAGCCACACGATCTTTAGCGTGCATTGACATCGCACAGCACACAGTTGGATTTTGCATTTCGCCTCCAACTAAACGCGGGCGGCGCGGTCGACTTCGGTCCAGATAACTAGATCCTCCTCAGTAGCCTGAGACACTGCGGCGGGTTATTGAACAGATATTTGCCAATATGCGTTTTGAAACTTGTCATGTAATTACATTGAAGACCAGAGCCAGTGTTTCTGTTGTATGGCAAGATTACGAAAACATAACATGTCGCTGCACTTGCTATTCAGACTAAGGGCTCTAGAGCTTGTTGTAAAGCGCCCTGTAATTCTGCAGTTGGGCGCGAGGGGGATACAAATGAAATGAAGATGATACCACAATAATAAAACAGGATATAAAATTTAAATCTTATATTCTCTTGGCTAACCTGTGTTGCAGCTTTTCCCCCATCTCACTCCCGTATGAAATTATCTACCCGCTTTGCCTTTTTGATGACGGAATACGTGAAATCCATGCTGTACAGGCAGTGGCAAAGCGCAAACATGAAAAATCTGAACTCTTGCTACAGGAGCCCAATATGCGCTATTTTTCTGATGCTCAGAATGCTGCTTTGCAAGCTCGCTGGATTTTCCTGCGGTCGCACCGGTACGAAACTGCTCGCAGTTTCGACGACGCTGACTAGTTTACTGTAGCAATATTGCATGTAAACGAAGCAAGCGTGTACCATTAAGCAAAGAAAGGGCATTGGTTCATAGGTCAAGGAATGAACGAATTAGCGTGGCGTTGTAATGAAAGCGGAACACTCAAAATGAGCTCCACTTCATACGCAACCTTGTTGACGCTCGTCTGCAGCAGACAGTTGATGCATATGGAGGCGATATAGTTCCAGACGGCCGTGATATCGAACACATGTCCACTATAATAAAGTGCGATCCCCTTGCGCACATTGTCACCGCGGAAGTGCCCGCGAGACGCGCACAAACGGCAGATCGCACGCGCGCACCACGACCACGCTTGCCGCATGAGGCCCGCCTCGGGTTCCGACGGCCGCCGCTACGCGGATTTCAGTGGCGCCCCTATAGGCGCTGCGCATGGCGTATTGTGTTTAGTTGTGCGTTTTCTTGGAGCGCAATGATTGGTGTAATGCGAGGAAGGCAGGTGATGACCCTCATTGCTTCTCGATTTATAGCCTCAAGCCGATCCCATTGTGCCCTTGTCAAATGCTGAAATTGGGCTTGATAAACAAGGCGCGGTTGATCAACTTCCCGCACCAACTGTCTTGCAACATCTGAGCGAGCGCCGCCCGGTTTTGGAGCAATGCGTCTAATCAGACCCAGAGTCCGTAACGCCTGTTTTTTAGCACCAGATATCCATGAAGTTCCAGTTCCTGACTCATTAATTGTTAAGCGCAATATTTTTGCTGTTGAACTTTCCTGAAGTGGGGTTCCCGATAGATGTAGACTAATAGGTGTTGCCGATAGTTTGCGGCGGCCCCAGCGGTTGGCAACTGATATGAAGGTTGCTTTACTGGCGGAAAGTTCAAGCCCAATGGACGATGCATATTTTTTAACAAAAGGACAAAGCGCTAACGACACATTCACAAGAAAGAGGACACGGACAAGCGCTCACCTGCATCTGATTAGCGCCGCCACGGTGTGCCTATATATTGTGTGTTTTCCTTGAATAAAAGATCAGTTGTCAGTAAGCGCTTGTCATTGTCCTCTTTCTAGTGAATGTGTCGTTAGCGCTTTGTCCTTTTGTTAAAAAATGCTGCATCAACTAGCCCAACAAAAAGTCCTTCTTGAAGATGCATATGTACACGTAATATAGAAAGCTGATTGCAGGTAGGTCGGTAGGTCGTTGTATGTGCTCCACGCCATAATGTCATCAGCGTATATTAAGAATTTAACATCAAAAATTTCATGTAACCGCCATGTAAGGGAGATAAACGCAATATTAAATAATGTTGGGGACAACACAGATCCCTAGGGTACGCCGTGAAGAGGGACAAATGATCCTATGGCCTCGCAACTGAGGCGTATTGTAAATCTTCTACCTTCAAGGAAAGATTTTACAAAATTGCGTACTCTAATGGTAAATGGAGCATGTCAATTGAATACAGAATGGCAGCATGACTTATGTTATCATAAGCCTTTTCTACATCCATGGCGAGGACGGTGCGTACATTGTGGCTGCGGGTGGATGATGATAATACTGAGGACGCCAAGACAGCCAATCCGTCTTCCGTACCTATAGATGGTCGAAAGCCAATTTGAGCCGCGTGGTAGAAACCGTGATGTTCAAGCCACCACGAGATTCGTGTGGCGAGCATTTTCTCAGCAAGCTTGCAAATTTTTGGCGTTAAGGAAATAGGTCGAAAGTTGCTTAGGTCTGTTGGCACTTTCCCCGGCTTTGGAATAGAGATCACAATAGCCGATTTCCAGCTGTCTGGTACATCGCCGTCTAGTTATACCTTGTTAATGGTCAGATTGGTTTTATGCGCACAAAAAGACGACACAAAAAGACAAGGGAGACAGGACGGAGCGCTTGTTGAAGTTGTGACGTAACCCTCAAAAAAGGGGCCCACTGTCGAAGAAAGGTATTCCAGTAATATGAGTTGTGGGGCTAGTTGGTTCATACTCAGATTGGTTTTATGCGCACAAAAAGACGACACAAAAAGACAAGGGAGACAGGACGGAGCGCTTGGGGAAGAAGTGACGAAACACTCAAAAATGGGCCCACTGTCGAAGAAAGGTATTCCAGTAATATGCGTTGTGGGGCTAGTTGGTTCATACTCAGATTGGTTTTATGCGCACAGAAAGACGACACAAAAAGAAAAGGGAGACAGGACGGAGCGCGTTTTGGGGAAGATGTGGCGGAACACTCAAAAAAGGGCCCACTGTCGAATAAAGGTATTCCAGTAATATGCGTGTCGTCTTTTTGTGCGCATAAAACCAATCTGAGAATGAACCAACTAGCCCCACAACGCATATTACTTGTTAATGGTGGCAAGGAGTTGATGAAGTGCCTGAGGTTCTTGTACACCTCGTACGTAATGGAGTCCGGACCGGGCTCTGTCTTTCGATTGGCTTCATCTATAGCTGCAATATTTTCGGGCATGGAGAATGGGCTCGCGATTCCCTCTGTGTCGGCAGCAGATGGCAGCTTATCGACATGGTCTGGCATGCCCCACAAGTAAGTTCTTGTCACTGGTGCAAGCAACACGTCGTACTTGGGGAAAAACTTGCGCACTGCTTGTCTTGCGAAATCATCCGGAGATAAGTTTGCTGCAAAGCGTGCTGTAGCCGCTGCATCAGGACGACGACAACCGTGCTCCATGGCATGGAAAGTTCGCCAGAGATAAGCCTTCCGTGAATGTGTGGAAAACTGCTCGCACCCCAGATGCCATTGTCGTTGTGAGAGATCACGCTCATACCTTCGAGTTTTGTACGTGCTTGCGCAGATGTTGGTTTTCTAGTTGCAGTCAATTCCGCTTGTCGACGAGCAGCCCACAAAGTGAGCAGAGGCACATCCGGTGTTGGTCGACCAACCTCCACCCAGTTAGCCTCACTTTTTTTTGCGCTTTTTATGTGGTCTAGAAGCGATGGTGTTGACTCCACAGAGTGATTTTGAAGAATGGCGCGGAAATTGTCCCAGTGGACAACTGAACACTTGCGGCGTAATCGTCGGGCCTGTGAGGGATAGAGGCCGATGACGATAGGATGGTGGTCACTCCCCCAGAAGTCCGGCTCTAAGTGCCACAAGGGAGTGCCGGGTCCTGACCACCACGTAAGATCTGGAGCGTATTTTTCACTCCGAGTATGAAGCACAGTCCTTGTTGGTGTATCTGGATGGTTCAGGAGAATAAACAACGCATCCGTAAAGGCACCCCGCACTCGCCTGCCGCGAGGACTTAAGATGGAGTATCCCCAGTCCGGGTGAGGTGCATTGAAGTCACCACCAACTAAAACTGGACATCCCGGGTATTGTTGCCTGACATTCAGTAACCATCCCATTTTTATGCGGGAGGGAGAGCCACCGCCAGGTCCGACATAGACTGACACAACTACAACAGTTGCCTTACTAAATTTGACCGCCACTGCAACTACCTCCTGATATGGAGTACACCAGTTTTCCAGAGCAAGGCGGACCTGACGAAACCGTGTGTCAACATACACAGCCACCTTTTCCGGAGGAGTATCCGTGTGCACACGTCGGTCGCTCATGGTAGGAGACACGTATCTACAGAAACCAGGAATGGGTGACAACGCATTGGTCTCCTGTAGTAGCATGGCCCATGCATGAAGCTTGTTCATGCGAAGACGGGATTTGAGCTCTCCGACCTTTGTGGAGAGCCCTCTACAGTTCCATTGAAGCACACCGCGATATCTTGTAGTCGCCATTTTGATTATGAGTCCAGATGTCGCAAAAGCACAGATGTCAGGTTAGGTTACATCCAACATGCGATATACAGGAGTTACAGCAGCTTGGTAAAGAGAACACAGGACCTACATGCATGTCCTCTGCGTACTCCTACTAGTCCAGCAGACATCTGTGTGAGTCATTTATGCCCATTAGCTCCTTCATACTCCCAAATCTTTCATAACGGACCCATTTAATCACAAATAGGCTTTTTCAGTAGGGTTGTTGTGCCGTAACTGAGCATATGTAGGCCTCCCCTACACAACAGCGTCCGAGTGCTAAGCAGACTGCTTGAAATGCAGCGTAGTTTGAGTAGAAGTTATTTCTTACTTTGCATTTGCCGGAAGCTAATGCCGGGATATCACGAACTGGCTGGCCCATGACATGCGCACCGGTGTCTGTTCACGAGCTGCGCTATGCAAGGAACCGGCCGGCGTAGTCGGCCTAAACTACTTGAAATGCAGCATTTTTCGGCAAAATTCCGTTCCTAACTTGCCGTCCTGACAAACTGCAGTAGTTTCGCATCGAAGGCCAAGAAAGCTGCAAAAACACGCCGTCCGTCCTCCCGAACAAACACGTAACCCGCGTAGACGGTCCTGCCCTTCCAGAGAATGCTTTGGTCTGCGCATGCGGCACTCGCGCACGCGACTATTGCTGTTGGCTCCATCAATTTGGTAGTGCCGAACTAACGTTATCCGTCATGCGTCCTTTCCTGGGGCTAGATTTCGCCGAGTTTCCGCTCTTTAACAAATCATATCTCTATGCCAGCGCGCGCGACCGGTGCTGGTGGTGCCACCAATTGATGATGCTGAACTAACGTTATCAGTCATGCGTCATTTCCTCGGAAAAGAACTCGCCGAGTTTCCGCTCTTTACCAAATCATTTCTCTATGCCAGCGCGCGC
Organism: Amblyomma maculatum; assembly: GCA_023969395.1. Classification (NCBI taxonomy): domain Eukaryota; kingdom Metazoa; phylum Arthropoda; class Arachnida; order Ixodida; family Ixodidae; genus Amblyomma; species Amblyomma maculatum. The sequence goes on along the minus strand of JAJIZL010022453.1, from coordinate 8,764 downwards.
GACCGGTGCTGGTGGTGCCATCAATTAATAATAATAATAATAATACTTTATTTTTTCTTTATTACAAGGAAAGGAAAGAAGCAGCCGCTAAAAAGCTGCTTCGAAGAGCAGCTTGACGGGGCGGCTGCCCCTGCATATGACGGCATTTCACAGCAGACAAAGTAACGCCCACACAGTGAATAAACAATCAATGGAGAAATATTTAGACTACAAGAAAGCGCTAGGTAAATCAGGAAAAATACATGAAAAATAAAACAAGCGCCGCAAGACAGAACACCTAACTTAAAAATGTATTTATAGAAACATTTCGCGGATTAATTTAATGGGAGGAAGAGAGAAATCTTGATCACTATTAGCAAAGTATTGATTTAATATGGTAGGAAGCCTGAAGCGAAGCATCTGCCTGCCATAGTTCGTCCGGCACGGTGTAACGTGCCAATGCTCCGGGTTACGGGTGTCGTATGTGTTTATGTTGTGTTGAAGCGCTGCTATGAGTGTTAGTGTGTTGTCCTTTTTACTGATGCCTTGTTTATATAATCGCAAAAGCCTGTAGTTATACAAAGATGTTACTTTAACTATTTTTAGCTGCTTAAATATTGGTCCTGTATGTTCGAGGTAAGAAGCTTTAGTAATATTTCTTATTGCACGTTTTTGAAGGAGTAACAACTTTGTAATGTTTTCTGCTGTTGTTGTTGCCCATACTAGCAAGGAGTAGTTCAGAATAGACGAAAACAGTTAATTATAAAGCATAATGTTAATAGTAAGTGGAAATACACGGAAATGTCGGCGTAGAGAACCTATTGTGCGTGGTAATTTGTTGACTAAATATTCTATGTGAACGTCCCATGTCATGTGCTCTGAAAAGTACACGCCTAACGTTTTCACAGAGTGAGCAATTTCTATTTTCGTGCCACTGAGTACAAGAGAAGGCAGCTCGAATGCTTTATTTCTGGGATAGAAGAGAACGGCTCTTGTTTTACTGACATTGAGTTTTAGACTGTTTTGACACGCCCAGTGTTCAATTTTTTTCCAAGGTTATGTTAGCCCGACTGGATAGCTCTATGCCTGAGTGACCAGAGAAAAACAAACTTGTATCATCAGCGTAAATAATGTGTTCTGCAGATGAATCCATGGAAACAAGATCATTGATGTAGAGAATAAAAAGAAGGGGGCCTAAAAGACTGCCTTGTGGAACTCCCGAGATGACTGGCTTGACTGTAGAGGAGAAACCGTTTATTTCAACACATTGTGTCCTATTGGCTATGTAGGAAGATATTAAAGAGTAGGCTGTGCAACGTATGCCATACCTGTCTAGTTTATTGAGTAAAGTTTTGTGGTTGATGCTGTCAAAAGCTTTCGAGAAATCTAAAAATATGCCCAAAGACGAGTTTCTTTTCTTCAAAATTAGTTAATATATACTCTTTTTGAGCAAGAAGGACAAGCTCAGTAGATCTGTTTTTCCGAGACCCGAATTTATGATGCTGAACTAACATTATCAGTCATGCGTCATTTCATCGGAAAAATTCGCCGAGTTTCCGCTCTTTACCAAATCATTTCTCTATGCCAGCGCGCGCGACCAGTGCTGGTGGTGCCATAAATTTGATGATGCTGAAATATCGTTATGTGTCATTTCCTGGGGTCAGATTTTGCCGAGTTTCCGCCGTTTACCACATCATTTCTATATGCCAACGCACTCGACCAGTGCTGGTGGTGCCATCAATTTGATGATGCCAAACAATCGTTTTCAGTCATGCGTCATTGCCTGTGATCAGATATTGCCTAATTTCCGCTTTTTACCAAATCATTTCTCTATGCCAGCGCACGCGACCAGTTCTGGTGGTGCTATCAATTTTACAATGTTGAACTATCATTATTAGTCATGCGTCATTTCCTGGGACCATATTGTGCCGAGTTTTCGTTCTTTACCAAATCATTTCTCTAGGCCAGCATGCGCAACCAGTGCTTGGTGGTGCCATCAATTTGATGATGCTGAACTAAAGTTATCAGTCATGCGTCATTTCCTGGGACCAGCTTTCGCCGAGTTTCCGCTGTTTACCAAATCATTTCTCTATGCCAGCGCGCGCGACCAGGGCTGGTGGTGCCATCAATTTGATGATGCTGAACTAATGTTATCAGTCATGCATCATTTCCTGGGGCCAGATTTCTCCGTTCCCGCTCCTTACCAAATCATTTCTCTATGCCAGCGTGCGCGACCGATGCCGGTGGTGCCATCAATTAATGATGCTGAACTAACGTTATCAGTCATGCGTCATTTCCTCAGAAAAGAATTCGCCGAGTTTCCGCTCTTTACCAAATCATTTCTCTACGCCAGCGCGCGCGACCAGTGCTGGTGATGTCATACATTTGATGATGCTGAACTATCGTCATGCGTTATCTCCTGGGATCAGATTTCGCCGAGTTTCCACCCTTTACCAAATCATTTCTCTATGCCAGCGCACTCGACCAGTGCTGGTGGTGCCATCAATTTGACAATGTTGAACTATCATTATTAGTCATGCGTCATTTCCTGGGACCA
>JAJIZL010022451.1:607125-618499 GCA_023969395.1 Amblyomma maculatum | reverse complement strand
AACTCAAGGAATATCCCTTTGAAAATCCCATGTAAAAGTATAGGAAAGCCGCGTCATATATCGAACTCAATTTCGCCGGTCGTTCGATATATCGAACTCCGCACCACGCACTGGAAGTGTGCCTTCCCCAAAGACGATCGCATCACCCTCGGCAGTTTGCCGCGTGACGTTTTCAAGCCACGCGCGGAAGGAATGAGAGGGGACAGTTTGGCTAAGGCAGCGCCGCGCCCTAACCCCAAAAGCGCGCGCATCTGCGGTTATCGTTTCCCGCGCGCCAGCACGTGACGTTTGCAAGCCATGTGCGTGAATGAACCAGAGAGAACCGGTGGGAACGAGAGGGGGAAAACGCGATAGAGCGAAGCGTAAGGGTGTGCCCATTCTTTTGCCGAGCTATCTCTCTCCTTCCTCTTTCCCGGCCTTCGTTCGCAGTAACACGCGCTACGCATGCGCCAAGCAAGCTCAGCCCGTTTTCAGACAGAACGTCGGACGCTTTCTCCAGCGTGTGTTGCGAACCCTCTGCGCGCGGCGGCTGACGTGGCTATGGCGCCTGCGGAAGTTGAGAAGCGGGAGTATTTTTTTTTTTTTTTTTTGCGAGAGTCGTTTGTTCGTATAGTTGTGCTGTACACACGGCGTAGCGTAAGATAAGGCGTTACGAAGTGGCTTTTTTTTTTTTTTGCGAGTCTTATTTTTGCATGTATGAATTAACGAAAGCACGCGGTCAGCTGCGATCATGACACCGGCTTTAAGGACTTTTTGCTTCAAACAGCATTTGCAGCTACTTTATCACGCTTTCCAATGATTTCATGGCAGTAGGCTACGCCCGCCCCAAGCGCGGCGTGATAAATCGAACCAGGCTTGTGCAATCAAGCCATCACGGGCAGTCTGCCAAGTTCGCTCCCCGCCACCGTAGGAGCCATCAAAAGATAAACACGCCGCGACATTATCGCTGCGCAGCATCTTGGCACGCTGAAAAGAAATGAGCTGTGGATGAGACGACCGAAACGGAGTGCGACATGCAAGCGATAACGCTGGCGCGGTGGCTCGTACAGCGCAGTTCCAACAAGTTGGAAATTTTTTGCTCTGTCGCTGCCGCTCGTCGCTGAGATCGCTTAAAGGGGTCATGCAATGCCTAAAACGGGGTAAAACAAATCGGTCGAGAGATAGGTACTCCCTCACAGGTCAATTCACCGCAAGAATTTTTTAGCTAGCTTCATTAACACCAGAGATATCGGCGATTAAAAATGGCGCTCCTCCTCGTTTCCCTCAACTCAACACTCCGAGACACCAGAAAAAAAACGAAGAAAACAGCTCGGGAACTCCGCCCCGCTAGCCCCGCCCACGAAGCGCCATCGGGTGACGCTCGGTTCTCTGACTTCCGGTCGTCGCGCCTGTTTTCCCCCGAGCGTAGCCCATGCATTCACGGTCTGTCTTTTCCGTCCCGTCTGCGTTTGCATAGCTTTCAACCTTGCCTGCTGTCTTCCTCGGCCGCCGGTGTCTTCAGTTTCTTGACCTCTCGGAATTGTGTGCGACAGCAGCCCGAACGACTCGGGCCGTTCGCGAGCGCATACCTGCAGGTGGGAGTTCACACATACCGGCGGCCGCCGCGGAGGGAGCACTTCCCTTCATATCCCTGTCCCATTCAGCGCAAATTAGCGTGCACTCCTGCCGAGCACGGCTTTCTACAAGACCGCTTTCTTCTCTCGCGCTGCCTGGGTCAGTCTCTTTGGTACCGTCTTCTGCGGTTTGACCAACGGCGGCCGGTGACCCCTCGCGGAGTTGACGCGATAACATCGACTCTGCATGGATGCTGGCAGACGATCGAGCGTGCGAGTTGCCCGCGTGCAAACATATGTCGTCGTCACTTTTAGTCCGGAGCTGCTTTCATTATGGTCGGCGAGAGGCATCTCTTGTGCATAATGAATGGAATGTATACGCGTACGTATCACCGACGAGAGCACGGACTGATGGTCGCTACAGAGTTTGGATATCGGATGACAGGTGAGCACGAATTATTCGTCCGCGAATCTTAAAATTGAGATTAACAAAAAAGATAGTGTAGTGTTTTTTTTTGTTTTTTTTTTTTTTTGAGTCCTTTCGCACATCGTTTAGGAAGTGCCAATGCGCAACGTGCACGCGTGTTTACCTCATGTGTACGCATCGTCCGAGCCAGAATCGACGGCGCAAAACATCAGCAAAGCAGCTCGGCACATTCAGTTCGGCAGCGCAGGTTGTCACTGATTTCGCACCGACACGCAAGAATCGCGCACATGAGCATGCGAGCGGCTACGCTAGAGACGCAGCGAAGCGGGTGATTCCAAAACGCCGTCCGCCGTGGCTTCGATGCAAATAAGGCATAGCGACGACCAGGGAGCAGCGCACGATCGGAGTGCCGTCGGTCGCAGCGCCCGCGGACGGCATCTCTGCGGTAACCTGGCGACATCCGGTGCTGCACATAAGCGGTGCGAATTTGTGTACTTTCGCGATGAAGCTGAGGACAGACCTTTTTTGACGCACGTTTCATTTACACGAAGGTTGATGTTGCCTTTTTAATCGGTACGGTGTTGAATCGGACCTGCGTGCTCTTTTCGCACTGCTGCACCGACGCGCATTTTCAGTCGGACGCCCATAGTTTAGGAAGTGCCAGTGCGTAACGTGCACGCGTGTTTTATCTCATGTGTACGCATCGGCCGATCCAGAAACAACGGCGCAAAACATGAGCAAAGCAGCTCGCCACATGCAGAGTTCGGCAGCGCAGGTTGTCACTGTTTTCCGAAGCTACACGCAAGAATCGTGCACAGCGACTACACTAGAGACGCAGCCAAGCGGACGATTCTAAAATGCCGTCCGCCGTGGCTGCGATGCAAAAGAAACAAGGCCTATCGACGAGCAGGGAGCAGCGCACGACCGGAGTGCCGTCGGCCGCAGCGCCCGCGCCTGGCGGCATCGGGTGCTGCACTTAAGCGGTGCGAATTTGTGTACTTTCGCGATGAAGCTGAGGGTACACCTTTTTTTTTTTGACGCACGTTCCATTTAATTATTAACACGCCGCACAAATGGTCGATGCGGCAAAGACGAGACGGGACTACAGTACGTTGCTGCGCCGTCGGTCGGTACATAAAGGTTGATGCTGCCTATTTAATCGGTACGGTGTTAAATCGGACCAGCTAGTGCTCTTTTCGCACTCCTGCACCGACGCGCACTTTCAGTAAGGATTCCACCAACTTTTCGGTTAACATCGCGAACCGAAGCGCCAAGCTCGGGTTCACGCATGCATTGCAGCACTCGAGCAGACGACTTTCGCAGCTACCGGAAGTGTGTCAGTGACGTAGTGGGCGTCGCGGCTGCAGCCAATGGCAGCCTGTCGTGGCCTGTCACTCTGGGACTGGTGACGTAGGAAATCACGGCAGAATAGTCCCAAATTTCGCCGCCACGCGGAAATGGCGCAGCCCGCGAATTTCAAAAAACGCTGTTTTTAAAAATTAATAACAAATCGCTGGATTTTTTCCGATGAGTTTTACTTTGAACGAATGCTCGGAAGCATTTGTTCTGCGCATTGAAAACGTTTGTCAGTGACCTTTCTAGCCGTTTCATCCCCCCTTTAAAGCCTGTTTCACATGCAAGCGAAAACGCTAGCGATTTCTGCCGCGGCGGCGCAAAAACCTGCTCGGAGCGGCGGGGGCAGCTTCTGCGGCGCGAGCGGCGAGGTTCGGGAAAGTTGGAATCCCATCGCCGCGAACGAGCGGCAGCACCGATTGTCAACCAATGAGACGGCCGCGCGTTGCCACGTGACCAGTGCGAAACTTGCGCGGGAAACCCTGGAAATAAGGCTGTGTTTATTTCCTCGCGTGCTGCTGGTGGTGCTGGAAAAAATTATATAAACAATAAAAAGTAATCATGATTTAATTCTTAAAACGCAAGATTTGCATTTATTTATACAAATGTTTAGAAGAAGTGACGAAATCATATTTAAAACTGAGCTTGTTCGTTCTTGCAAGTGCTTGCAAGCCACCGAAACCGACTGCGAGCGTGCGTTGTTTACTAGCAACGTTGGTTTTCGCAGCGATGAAAATCGCGCTGACGCGACGCGTGTGAAACGAAGCCTCGCGAAAAGCTTCGCAGCGCCGCGCCGCTGTTCGCTCAGTTCGCTCAATCGCTTGCATGTGAACCGCGCTTAACGCTTGCATGTGAGCGAGCTGTTCTTAACGCTTTATTTCCAAATTCTCTAATGCAAAAGTGGAGGGTGGGTTCATTATGCGAGTGAGTTGATTACGCGACAAATACAGTATCGTTTTTTCGCATCGTAAGTGCCGTCCCAAGCCGATTTCTGTATATCTAATTATCGATATATCGAACTATTTCGCGATCCCCTTCGAGTTCGATATATCCGGGTTCGACCTTGATCTGATTTCGAAGTCCTGTTCTGTCAGCCGGACGAAACATTTTTGTACTTGTGGTAGAAGAGGTTTTGCTCTAAACTAAAATTCATGTGAAATATTTTGTACCTGAAAAGCGCAGCAAGAAACATTTTCATTTACCTTCGGTGCGTGACAGATTTAGTTGGTTATGTGAAAATGAAAATATTCATTATTTTTTTCCCATCCTGCTCTAATTATCGGTCACTCATTATAAACAATTGGTTGACGTCTGTACAACCAATTAGAGCCTGTCACATCTGATGACAAAAAATGAGAGGTACTACTATATGAATTTTTAACGTTTATTAAAGTGAAAGCCTTTAATGCCTCATCGTTGGCAGCAGAGGGTGTCACACTTTCGAGGGAGATAGTTAAAAATAAATAAACCTTGTCTCCACCGGTAATCGAACTTCCATTCCTTAGATCCCTAAGCGAGCGCTTTACCAACTGAGCCACGCCCGGATCGTGAAACGTTCATAATTCCCATTGTCTACCGTTCGGATAGCGGGATTCCGCGACAGATACTGCGCCTTTAATTTCCTGTAAACGAATTATAGAACGCCGGTGAACTTTGATGCGTTTAATGGAATGCCGGTTGTGTTCGACAAGGGGCGCGTCATGTACCATCATGATTGGTCATAATGTCACCAGGCGATTCATGAATAGACTAAGCTGACCCCGCCGGGCGTCCGATCCAGGCGTCCATGTGGTGCCTTTCATTTGACGCTTCCTCGAATGCCGTACTGCACAGCAAACAGAAGCAGACCAGATGTCTAGGAGGCGTTAGTACAGCAGATATCAGCGACATTTCAAATTGAATTATAGGATAAAAAAGACGCAGTATCAGTCACAATCCTCCACGGACACATGCACCACGCCGTAAAGGAAGGGAGGAAGGTGGGATTGAAAGAAGAAGAGAGATAGAGTTGCCGTAGTGGAGGGCTCCGATCTAGCACGCTATAATGGCTTTCGCCTCATCGCAACTTAGTGGTGCGAAGTGCCCTGTAGAATTATTTATATACTGAAACAGGAAAAACAACCCAGTATTAAAAAAAGTGAAGAAAAAAATACACCCGAAGGTTTTTTTTTTTTCTGAACCCGCTTGAACCGGTTTGGGCAGGGTCGAACCGGAACAGAATGAGTCTCCGGAGCCGAAACCGAACCCGAAAGGCATGTACCCAAACCCGAACCCGAAAAAATTCCGATTGGACACCCTGTCCTGAACCAACAAGCTTTGTATTTGTGATTTCGTCAACTCTTAGCAAAACTGCAACATTGCAGTCTCTACAGCATGTGCGATGCTACCTCTACCCCCTTTTATGCGCCGACACTAAGTAACCACATAGAAGAGGTAAAATTAGAAGGGTTGCCTACCGAGACATGGCTTATTTTTTGCTGTGCACGGAAGAAAAGCCAGGAGCAATGCAGACACACTCAAGCCTTTATTTACTAGGGCGCAGCCCCAAGAAGCCATTAGCTGTAGAAAATTCTTGGGCTGCCAAAAGGGCAAGGCCAAGCCATGCATGCAGTGGGGTACATGCACTACTTGTCCCCACTAGACTTGTCCTTCTCTTCTGTGCTCTTGTCCTTTTCAGCAGCCTTCTTGGCGGCCTCCCCCTGAGTGAGCTCGCCCAAAGCATTGCGCACAGTCTCGCTCTGGGGATCCACGCCAGGAAGGTTCTCGAGGACATACAGGAGGAAGGCAGGGTCCCGAATCATCTCAAAGTCCTCGGCCTCATCCTGCACAATGGCAGTCACTGAAGCTTCAACGGGTTGAAGAGCACAGCTCAGGGTTTGGTAGGCTGTCGGTCACTCAATGACTGAGCTTGGCCTACCTTCTTGGGTTCCTCAGGCTCGTCCGTCTCCATTGGTTCCTCCTTCATGGCTGGGGAAGCCCCAGGTGCTGTCCCTGATGCAGAACTGTCAGACTCTGCATGAAATAAAAATATAGGTTGCAGATAGTTCTACTCTGCTCATGCCCCATGCAAAACGACATCTGTAGAGGGATGCCACTTTGTCAGTTTGGAATACACAGAAATATGAATGGTAACTAAAGTAGGGCCGCACTTACTATATTGTAAAGCCACGATAATTCTACCCCTATTAACTCGAAAATTCGAACCAGGAGCGTGATCCCGGCTGATGCCCGTGCAAGTTTATAGCACTGGACGCCTGTTAATTCAGACTTTGGTGAGCTCGCCCAACACCACATAGACTAGCTAAGGCCTCTCAATACCGCCTCTCACTTGCGCCTACGTCACCACACTACGACGAAGCTGCTTCACCGCACATTCAGCATAGCAGCTGACCCTCAAAACTGCCCCAACTAGTTTGTGACATTGAAGGTACTGTGAATGTGCCAACTAGAACAAGCGGCAGTATCGTATTTCGGGAAACGAACAGTAACGTTTTCCAGTCGTCTTACAGCACAAAAAAATTCTTTTGTCCTTAGGCGCTTGGTCTGGAGTCAAAAAATATTTTCAAACTTGGAAAAAAACAAATCTAATGCATAATGTCTCTTTTGTTCATTTTCTGATGCAGTGTCCGACAGGCAGTAAATCCACACTGCAGGGTCGTGCAGTCTGTGGAGTGTGCGACTGCTGTTGATCTCAAGCGTAAAGCACCGATTCAGTGATTTCAGTGATGGGGGCATAAGTGCGTCGATGTTAGATTGTGTGTCTCAGGCTGTGATAATGCCTGCCCATTGGAGAGTGCCGCAGTGGCTCAGATATTTCGGTCTTCACCTTTTCTTGCAATTAGAAGGGCTCAGTGGAGAACCATGGACGTAATTCACTACGGGAAAGCAATCGCTTGTAAGGCAAACTCCTCTTTTACTACCGTTGTATATGCTTCCATTGCGTTGCATGAGGTCGAGTGGATGCATGTTTAGAGATAATGCAATCGCCAATTATTCACTGAAAAGCCAGTTTCTGTAGCTATAATTCCCTCCCTCTCGGACTGCACGAATAAGTTAAATCCTACCGACACAGTATTGCTAACATTAAGTGTACACGGAACTTATAAGAAAGCAGTCATTGCAATGCCCCACGCCTTTGATCTTGGGTCTTGAACTTCCAATGTCCTTATGGGTTTTCTGTGTGCGACAACTATTGATTTCCTGAAAATCCCTGTGGCATTTTCTCTGTGACTAAAAAGGATGGGCGTATAAGGATGTGTGGAGACTTTGGTGTCATTATCAACTCAGTAGCAACAGTGGAGCCCCATTCCAAGGATCGAAGATCAGTGGACCAAGCTTGCTGGAGATGAGAAGTTCATGAAGTTGGACTTGCGCGAAGCGTACCAGCAAGTTTGAAGTTTGAGTTTATTTTCACTTCAAGAAGAAATGAGGGACCGAGACAAAAAGTGAATGTTACTTCACTTGACGGCACTCAGCCCCTATACATGGCAAAAGAACAGCGAGGTGTTAGTGATAACAATCTCGGTGCATCTAAAATTCAGACTGCGATTTTACACAAGTTACAAACATCGTCTTTCTTAACCCACATAATTCAGTCTGTGGAAAAACTCAATATAACTGCCATCAAAATGAACGCAGTATAAAATCCAGAAAATATAAAATAACGAAAGAAAACAGCACAGCATACCTGCATTTGTGGCATAAAAATAAATGTATTGTTTCCTTATTAACCTTTTCAATATCAACTTTATTTTTGCAAAGATAGTTTAACAGAGAGGGCAGAACATATGCAAACATTTGCTGGCCAAAAGTTGTTCTCGCGAAAGGCACAATCCAAGTATCTGTAGAATGTGAAGGGTATGTTCGTGTAAGAGCTCTTAAAGGGACACTAAAGAGAAAACTGAAGTGGGCTTGCATAGATAGAATGCCAATTTCTGATTACAAAAAATCCACTCTTACTGAAAACAGAGCTGTTATAAGGTAGTAAAGAGGAAGAACAAAAATACAGGTATCGGCGCCACAGCCGAAACGCGCAACTACAAATCACGTGACGCGCTAGGGATCACGGAGGCTGACAAATGCGAATTACGTTGCCCGTTTGAATGCGGTCGTAGGTTTTGTCTCGAATATAATAACACGCTTTTATAATAAGTAAACGACGGCGAAAAGACAACGTAAACGTTGCAAGGCAAATACAAAAGTATACTTGGAGGCGCCACAGGCGCCCACTTCAGTTTTGGTTATGTTTCGGCTCAGGAATTTCGTGCGCACTCTGATAGTTTGTTTGGACCTGCAGCGCCTGAATTACGAGCTTGGAGCAGCAGATGCGCCTTGCTGGTCCCCATTTGAGCATTCAAAGGCGCGAGCGAGTGAAATCCGCTGCCGCCGACACGCTCCTTCGTTCACACTATTGCGCCAACATATCGCCGCCGTCGCCGCTTCGACTGCGACCTGACCGCTCGACTGCAGCTACGTAAGCCACGAAAAGCATACATATGCTAAGTACCGAAGGAAAAACGCATTATCATTCAATTGTTCACTAAATCATGGTACATCTGACCAACATACTGCGTCAACAAGGCCTTCAACGTGCTATTTGCAGGTGTCGTAAACAAAAGGGGCATACTTGCCGCTCATACCAAGGAGAGCGTCGATATAGTGCGCTCGTCGCCCGGCGAGAAAAAGGGCCTCGGGTAAAAAGTAAAAACTAAAAATAACGAAGCACCAGAAATACATTACAAAAGGTAAAAAAAAAAAATCGATTTGTAGAAAAAAAAAAATAAAAACCGCCAGTAGCGGTAAGATTCGAACTCGCCACTGCTTGTTCCGTAACGTTCGGCGCTAACCGCTCGGCTACGCTGTGCCCCAGGAACCCTGCAAATATTTCTGGTCTTTACGTCATGGCCCCATTTACAATAAAATGTTTCTGCTGCCGGTCTAAAAATTACTTCTTGACTATTGGCGCATGCTGCCTGCTCTCACGACTTGCAACTAATGTTCTGGATGCCTATGCGCACTATATTGTGCACTGGATCCATTTTAACATGTGGAATTTCACAGCACTGGCAAATTTAGTGGTGCCGGCACTTCGGTCATGCTCTGCTACCTGGGACGCAATTTTCGCTGAACACGGAGCTGTAGCACAAACCTTGAAGGAAAAAAGTGCGACAAAGCTCTAAAACTGACAAGCGCAGCAGCGAGGACACTATTTTGCTGGTAACTAAATCTTATTTGTTGTAAACATGTCGGGAAGCGTTGCGATGACCGAGGGCTCGGTTTGTTATACACAGTGCAAGACGGAGCGCAAAAGCTTGAGAAACATGTAAAGTATTGTGCATTACAAGTGCTCTATGTTTTTTTTTTCTTCCTTTATGGGCCCATCGCTCGGTAAATTACTCTCTTCATCGTTTTATTTATTTCGGCTGTGGCCGTCATTTCGAGTACGCTTTTGCCATGTTGGCCCTTGAGGGATGAGGCGCCGCGGGCTGCGCCGGCTCGCTAGCTATCACGGAGTCTCCGCTTACGTCATAGTGTGCGTCACTCAACTCTGACTACGTAGTCAGAGGGCACAGTTTGAATTCGACCAGCAGGAACAAGAAAAAACCTCAACTTCTTATCGCAATATCTCAGCAATTATTAGATTTTTTGCTGCCGGATAGGCGGCGACAGTGTCACCAAATGTAGTTTATTAGATTTTCATAGCATCTTTGGATGTCTTTAGTGTCCCTTTAAATTGGCGATTGAAAGTATTTTAGACTCGGAGGTAGCTATGTGCTGTTTGTAGCGAACGGCTAAGTTTTACGAATGAAGATAGGGCACTGGCATTAACCTAAAATTCTTGAAAAGAAACATGGTATAAGCGTAGTAGTCTGCTCCTACTATATGGCGAACAGCCTTTTTCTGGAGTGGATATAATTGATCTAAATTTGTTTGAGTTGTTTTACCCCATACAAGGAAACGGTAGTTTAGCTGAGACAAGAACAATTAACTGTGTATATGGAGTTGAATTTTCGCCGGAAGAAAGAAATAGAATTTTACTAACATACACACTGTTTTTAACAAGCGTGAAATTGTTTCATTTACGTGGATATCCCAGGACATATTTTTGTGAAAAAAAACACCCAGTGCTTTTACTTCATCAACGATTTCAATAGGAGCCTAGCCAAAAGTTATATTATTTAACCCTTTGACTGTCTAATATTCCAAAAAAAGAAAAAAAACTCTGCCCCAGGGTTGAATTTTTTTAAACGCTATGCATTTAGCGCAGTACTCGTACGGCAAAAATGCCGCGGGATAGAATGCGGCCACAGTACCCGTACAGCAAAAACAGTAAAAAAGTTAGACATGATTGGCAACGATGAGTGCCTCGCGGAAAAAAGAATTGCTTTTGTTTTGGTTACAACATTTATTTCTAAACAATTCAATTTGCTCCATGTGCTCAAATGATTCAACAATTGATTTATGTCAGTTACAAGCTGGCTATAGTCATTGCTTCGAATATGAACACTCTCATCATCATCAGCCTGACTATACCCACTGCAGGGCGAAGGCCTCTCCCATATTTCTCCCATTAACCCGGTTCTGTGCTAGCTGCATCCACTTGACCCCTGCGAACGTCTTAACCTCATCCGCCCACCTAACTTTCAGCCACCCCCTGCTACGCTTTCCTTCCCTTGGAATCCAGTTTGTTACCCTAAGCGACCATCGGTTATCCTCAATTCACACTACATGTCCTGCCCATGCCCATTTCTTCTTCTTTATTTCCACTTGAGTTATTTCTCTGACCCATTCTGCACATTTCCTATCTCTTAATGTTACCCCTATCATTTTTCGCTCCATAGCCCTCTGCATTGTCCTCAACTGGAGTAGAACCCTCTTTGTTAGCCTCCATGTTTCAGCACCATAGGTGAGTACAAGTAAGATGCAACTGTTGTATACTTTCCTCTTGAGCGATAACGGTAAGCTGCTAGTCATAATCTGCGAGTGCTTGCCAAATGCGCTTCATCCAAATCTTATTCTCCTTGTTATTTCCCTTTCATGG
>JAJIZL010022451.1:570383-607115 GCA_023969395.1 Amblyomma maculatum | reverse complement strand
CCTAATACCTTTCTTTATAGGAATTGTTTTTTTTATGCAGAACTATGGTTACTATACAGCCCCTATTTATAGTATCTTCCAGCACTTTCATGTATGGCTTGTCTACACCCTGATTTCACAATGCCTGCATGAATCAATGAATGCTATGTATAAGGGCTGGTTATATTCTGAGCACTTTTCTATCACCTGGTTGATGGTGTGGATATGATCGATGGTAGAGTACCCTTTCCGAATAGCTGCTTGATCTTTTGCTTGGTTGCAGTCTAAGGTTGTCCCGATTCTTTTAGCGATTACCTTAGTAAATACCTTACATGTAACAGACAGTAGACTGATTGGTCTGTAATTTTTCAAGTCCTTAGTGTCCGTTTTCTTGTGAATTAAGATAATGTTTGCGTTCTTCCATCGTCCGGTGCCGTCGATGACATCAGGCACTGCATATACAGGGTGGCCAGTTTTTCTAGCGCGACATCCCCCTGTCCTTCAACAAATCTATAGTTACCTGATCCTGTCCAGCTGCTTTTCCTCTTTTCACAGTTTCTAATGCTTTCTTAACTTCGTCAGAACGTCTGACTGCATTTTCCTACCGCCAATCTCATTATTGTCCCGACTTCTTTGGCTACTGTAGATATATAGAACTGCTAAGCTACTTTGACAATCTTGTCCATATTCGTGATGACATTGCCTGCCTTGCCCCCTAGCGCATACATCTGATTTTTGCCTATGCCCAATTTCTTCTTCATCACTTTAAGGGGGGACACGGCTCTTTGCTGCCGAAAATCGGTCCAAATTTTAAATTTTTTTTTTTCTTCATTTTCGCGATCCTGAGACGTTTCCGCAACTATCTGCAAATTTTGGTTAAAAATACCGCCTATTTCGCACGTTACAGCGTTCCAAAGTTGTGAGTCTGAATGCTTGGCCCTTTAAAATGAGGTCAAATCACACAGTTTTGATTGGCCACAGATCGAAAAATACGCTCTTTACCGGCATCATTTCGGTCTCGTTAGAAATATCGTGATTCAGACCATTCCCATGTCACGACTGGCGTCCGTGAGCGAACACCCAAAGTGGAAAACAAAGGGACAAAATTGCACGAAACGCGCGTTGCTATTGGGCTCCGAAAGCATGTGACCCAAATGGCCACTTCTGGTTGGCTGCAGGCATCGACTGCTTGCGACCTGGCGCCATTTTGAAAATGTCACGTAGTTAGGCCTAGCTGATTTAGAGACGTTCCATAAAATGCAGAAAATTAAGGTTTGAGTGTCATAATGGCCCAAAAACGAAGAACGTTAGATAAGAGGCGGGCCAGTGACATGGCAATGCGGCATCCTGTTATCTGCAATCAGTGACGAAGCACCGACGCTCCGCGATGGGCCGATAAGGGCATAACCGGTGGTGCTCGGCACGACACAGGAGAGGACAGACAGGAGAGCGAGCGATTTCCTCGAGGCGATTCCTGCCGCTACGAGCATCGCGATTATGACAACGCAGTGGCGCGGCGGCGGCGGCGATCGCGAAACATCGCGTCATGCACAGCATGCGGAATCGCAAACCTTACTGAAATAAATTTTCTGAGTTGCAGGGGAAATTATCTCAACGGGAAATGGTGCATTCACACCAAAAACCAGTCAAAACTCATTTCATCGCGTTGCTGTTAGCCTTAGCAATTCTAACATATGCTAAAAACATTTTTCGCCAACTTCTCATCAAGATTGAATTTTGGACAGAGTAACCATTTTGGAGGAGTGGTATCTCGGCTTCTATAGCAGCTATCACTATAATTTGCCAGAAAGATAAAATCATAAGTTCTGCAGTAACACTGCTTTTTAACCATTGTTTGTTTGCCAAAATTATCAAAATAAATCATTTGTCCCAGTCACCAAAATGAGCTTTTTATTTTTGGCAAGTTTGACAAGCCACAACTTTCTTCCATATCATCCTAGAATGCCCATTTATGCCTTACTGCAGTCCTTTGCAATTCTAGATTATTTAAGGATCAAAATCTTCTCAATATCTGATGTTTACTAACCATGCTTCCTCCAAACAAAAGATCAGTTTTCCCTGATATATTTAAATATACCTGTATTAGGTAAAAACAGTTTGCAATTTTGGAATGAGCACGAGAAAATACACAAGTGGTGCAAATCCGGCCATAAATAAAAACATGATTCTAAGAGGGGTGTCCTCCCTTAAGGCTTCCCTTGTTATTTACAGCATGCTACATTTTCTCCATGTTATACTTCCTTATATCGGCCACTTTGCGCTTCATGGCACTTCATGGCAATTGTATGTGTGTCCTGCAATGTAAGTGATTGCCGATTTCAGTTCACTGCAGCCAAAACTATACCTGTCAGCCTTTTAAACTGTGCACACTCCTTTCCCATCTTAGTGTGAGCAGAGCCAGTGCAGCTGCGCCTGTGTGTATTCACAGACTAAAAGCAGACATCACAAATTTTGGACAGCTTGCTACGTCACACTGCTTACCCGTCTCTTGCACTAAACATCACAGAGCTCCTTACATCACAGCATCCTTACAAGGCCACAGAATAATGCTTTGCTGAAGCAAAGCATGCCCACCGCAGTGGCCTCCAAACAGTTGTGCCTTTTGAAGCAGAAGCTTCGCTACGACAGCCAACTCGAGCCAACGTCAGCGTCGGTGGGTGCCTGAGGGGGGACGCAGGTCTTTGGACCGAAAAGTCACCAAAAAATCGATTTTTCAATTTTGTCATACAGTGGACTCCCTTTAATCGAAACTCGACGGGGACAAGGAAATCTGTTTCATTTATTGGTAGTTTCATTTAAGGGTTGTGACCCCCAAAGAAACTGTGCAACGTAGTTTGTTTCAGGTTGGCATGCCGCTGCTTCACTAAATAGGCATTCATCTTAGCTAGGCTGCACGTGTGCTCCAAGCAGCCCTCTCGCTCAAAGTACTGCTGGAGTACTTGAACTGCCTGGCTAGCCTCATTAGTCGACACTAGAGAGCTTTGATCGTTATGATGTTCGGTCTCCTCTTCACTGTCATTATCGTTGGCTTCGTCGACTTCCTTCAATATGTCAGTCAAGGTGTCCTCACGGCAGGTGACAGCATCATCATCAATAGCTTCATAATCATCCATGGTCACAGTGCCACACTTGGGAGCCAGTACACTAAAAACAGCTTGTGCTTCAGCAACTTCATCAGGTTCTTCTTGGTCAGCGGCCACTGCTTTGGAAAAGCCCGCATGATGAAAGCAACGTTGAATTGTTGTTGCCGTAACTTCATCCCACGAGTGAGCCAAAATGTGGATGGCAGAGAGGAGGTCTACGGTGTACTCTTTGCCGCTGTCCATACACAGCATCATCCTTTTCAGGACGTGGCGACGGAAGAACACTTTAACATTGCGAATCACGCCCTGGTCCATAGGCTGGAGTACTGCTGTCGTGTTCGCGGGAAGGAATTCCAGGTGAATTGAAGTCAGGTCTCGCACTTCACCATGCGCGGGGCAATTGTCAACAAAAAATACGACCTTTCTGCCTTTTCTAGTGAACTCTGCGTCCCTCTGCCGCAGCCAGGTTTCAAAAATGGCCTGCGTCATCCAGGCCTTGGTATTCGCTTCATATAAAACCGGCAGGTTTTTGACACCCTTAAAAACTCGCGGTTTCTTTGCTTTCCCGATAACCAGAAGCTTCAACTTCTCGGACCCGTCCATGTTCGCTCCCACAAGTACAGTAACACGGTCCTTACTGTGCTTACCCCCCGTGCACCTCTCACCTTTAAAGCTGAGAGTCTTGTTAGGCAGAAGCTTATAAAAAAGTGCCATTTCGTCCACGTTGAAGACGTCGCTCGGCTCGTAAATTGCAAGTAGGTCTTGAAGCTTTTGCTGCTGCCAGTCAGAGCAAACATCGTTGTCTACCATGGCACTTTCACCTGCTATTGTGCGGAAAACAAGGCCGTGGCGCTTCTTGAAACGGCTTAACCAGCCATCGCTGAATTTGAAGTCTTCAATTTCCATCTGCAGTGCAATGTCTCTTGCCTTCTCCTCCAAAATAGGGCCGGTCACTGGAAGATTTGAACTTCGAGCACGCTTAAACCACAGGAAAAGTGCCTTCTCGAGGTCCTCATGCTCGGCCAGACGCATCCTTTTCCTATCGGGGGCGAAAGCGCCGCTGTTGTATGCTTTTTCAATCTTGTCGCGATCCTTCACAATCCTTGAAAGCGTGCACTTTGGGATGCCATGCCTTTTCGCGATAGCAGTTTTCGACTCCTTGGCACACTTCACATCGTCAAGAATTTTCATTTTGGCCTTTAAAGACAAGGCATTATGGGGACGCTTTCTAGCAGCTTCTTCCATACTACACGCCGGAAAGAAGTCACGAAACACGAAGTCACGGAACAGAGAGCAAAATGGCGCCCACACAACAAAAAACAAGGCGTGCAAGGTACTGGATTGGATTGGATTCTGGATATCGACATCAACAAAGACGACTCATGCACAGTTTCGGTTTCGTTTATCCGAGTTGCAAGCAAAATGGGGTTTCGATTGTCGAGCGCGACTCTGCACAGATTGTGTATGAAACCAATTACTTTTTTTGAAATTGTTTCATTTAAGAGGTGTTTTCGTTTATGCGGGTTTCGTTTAGCGCGCGTCCACTGTAGTTGGATGCATCTCATCATTTTCCATCACTTTGACAAGTTTGGTGACCCAACACTGCATATTCATCGAAAAATCGTAGATTAAACATGCAAACTCGACAGAACTGCTCGCGTAAAAGCATCGTGAAACGCCTATTTTGCGGCACCTGTCACTTCTTGAATATGCTTTGCAGCGCTGCGATCTTTGTCTCGTTTGAAAGAGCCGCGCCTCAACTTCCTTTCTCGCCAAAATGAAAGGCCAGTCATGATTCGCAGACGAGAAAAAGATAGAAAGCAAAAAGTGAAATGCGGCCATGCTATTGGCTGTAGGCAGTCACGTGGTGAAATCTGCGTCTGCAATTGGCCGGCCCCATTTTCTTCGCCACTTTGAAAAAAAAAAAAGCACCACGGGGAAACCGTATCAGAAGTTTCACAGCGTGCACAAATTTGGAAAAAAACGTAAAAAATGCCGCCGACACGGGTTCGTCTCCAGCGATGTCGGCCAGCGACAGTGTTGTGCCAGAACGTCAACCAGCGGACGAGGCGACCTTGGCAAGTGTTCCGGTGTTCGTCGCGGGCGCAGAGCACGTTGAAACGACAGCGGAAAGCGGCGAACAGCAGGATGATGGACTCATTGCATAAGAAGAGATTTTAACAAACGCAGTGCTGGAGCGTGAATCGACTGTCGTGACAAATGCTTCGACGTTGAGTACGGCGTCTGCCTTCAACACGGAGCAGCCCACGGACTCGGACGGGATCGGCGATCAGCGGCAGCGCATTACGAGTCGACACAAGGTTTTTGACCAGCGCTGACCAAAAGAAGTTGCAGAAGGACTCCGATGATAAACTCGCGAGCCTAACAGCAATTTTGGCGAGCCAGAGGAAGATGGGGATGTTCGCATCAGAAAGCACACTTGCCGGCCCGCCAGCGTCTGCAGCTACCTACGCAGTCATCGATTTGGCGGCGATAAACAGGCTGCTTCAAAATACTGTGTCAGACTTGCGGTGGCAACGTTGTCATTGCAAAAAATGGCGCGGAGTACGGGATTGCCGTGAAATTGTGCATGGAGTGCCGCAATCGTAGAGCTATCGCCAACGAATGGAGCTCTCGGCGGGCAGAAGGCGGTGCAAAGTGCAGGCCGTTTGAGATAAATATTCTCGCAGCTCACGCTAAGCAGAGCGCAGACAACCGCCAGACTGCCCTCAACGACATTTTTTTCGGCAATGGGTGTGTCCCACAGGGGTCAACACCATAAGAGCTACCACGGCTACCTGAAAACAAAGCTGAAGCCAGCAGCAACAATTGCTTCAAAAAGGTGCTTTCCAGCTGTGCCTTGTCAGTGAAGGGCTTATACCAGGAGCTATGCTTTGACAGCCCTGGAAATGTGGCTGTTTCGATGGCACATGGATGACTAGGGGTCCCACATCCCATATTGGTGTGGGCACAGTAATAAAACTTTTCTGGCTATGGTCTAGACTATGTGGTTCCTTCAAACTTTTGTGCAGGCTGCACACGTGCACCACCAAAGGAAGACCCCAACTATCAAATCTAGCTGTCTAAACATGCCTGTTAGAGGAATACTAACAGTAAATCGAGGAAAATGGAAGTTGAGGCTGCCGTTACTCTTTTTGAGCGTTCGCTTTCCCGCCATGGCCTGCGCTACACAGTGATGCTGTGTGATGGCAACAGCCGATCGTTCCGCGCTGTTGAAGACGCAAACATTTATGGATACATAGGTGTCCAAAAAGAAGACTGTGTTAATCATGTTAAAAAGCGCATGGGGACAGCGTTACGAAACATTGTGCAGAAGCACAAAAGCAGTGGCGACTCCCTTACTGGAAGAGGCCGCCTGACGGGCGATCTCATTAAGAAGCTTTCTAAGTACTACAGCTGGGCCCTAAAGTCCAATGTTGGTGATGTGGACAGCATGCAGCAGGCGGTAATGGCCACCTATTACCACGTGACTTCGACAGACCAGCTCTCTGATCACAGTCTGTGTCCAAGTGGCCCAGACTCTTGGTGTAAGCATAATGCTGCTGCTGCCAGAGGAGAGACGCCACCCAGCCACAGTTACAACCTGCCTGACAACGTAAAGCAGGCGCTGCGCCCTGTGTACGAGCGGCTATCTGATAAGGAGCTGCTAAAACGCTGCCAAAGGGGCAAACTCAAAATTCCAATTAATCGCTCCATTCTGTCATTTGGTCCTTGATGCCTAAACACAAACATGCCTCACTGTTTGCCGTCGAGGCTGCAGTCGCCGAAGCAGTTATGCGTTTTAATTCTGGAGTGAAGCAAGCATCTGTACACATACTTCAAGAATTTAAGCTATTGGAGAACTGCACCAGTTCTAAGAGAGCGGAAGGAGAAGACTGTCGACGATTGACGAGTGCCATGCGAAAGCACGCAGCCTCGGACACATTTTTGCGGTCATCAAAGCGACGCCAGCGATACAAACGTGATGCTGACTACTCACCAGGTGCCTTCTAGGCTGTTTGCTTCCAATAATAAAGTACTCTGATGTGTTTCCTATGCTTGAATATGTTGCATTGTTTGTTTTGTTTGGAAGCTCAATGTTTGCTGCTTGCGATAAGGTCACCAAATATAACCTTACCTAGTTGTGAAGTTTTAGAAAACAAGAAGAATATAGCACTTCTTTCTTGCTTTCTATATGTGAACTTCAAACAGTTGTAACTTTGGTTCTAGGAGAGACGGAACAGTGAAACTACCCTTATTGCAAACATTGATAAGAGTAGAATCTGCTGATATAAAGCTTGTTTAGATGGATGCAACCAAGTTTTTCAAAAATTTGTCAGTAAACAATGACTGATATTTCTTTATAAAAAATAAAGGAAGCATTTGCACAAAAATGGATACCATACTTGAAATCAGCACATTAAAATACAGAATAGTTAAGTTTTTGATTCTGCTAAGCCCAGTATTAGAATTTTTTTTTTCTAAGACCCTCTGCCCCCCTTAAGGGCAGAAGTGCGCTATGAGAGTCACCAATCTGTCGGAGGATGGAGTCCTTCTCCTCGGGATGTGCTGCTACTCAGATGCTTTCACTTTTTCACTCTCGTATGCCTACATAATTTCAGATTCCATCTTCCCGTATGTTGACAAAGTGCTCTTCTTCATGTCGTATTTGCGCATAACTTCTTAGCGCGAGAGCCCCTCTTTCAAGACGTTCAAGATTTCCAGTTTTGTGGCCAAGTCCTTCGCTGGACAGTATTTCGGTCGCTTCGGAGAGGCCATGATGTCAAGTTCTAGAAGAACTGTGCTTGATAAGAATGGGCCTGCCAGACGATGCAAATGCGGAACCATACACAACAAAACGAGACAAGTGCGTAGCCTTGGCGCGCTGGAGCACGAATCACATGAACTAATGCCACCAACGAAGCGCGTGCGCAGGCCAGTGAGTGTCCAAAACGACCGGCAGCTCAGCAAGCAAGTTGACTGATCTGCAGCCAATAATCTCTTCCGGCTCTGACTGGCGTGCTTTCAAAAACAAACTATGAGTCGGACAGCCCTGCGACCGCTGTCATGCTCACTAAGCAAGTCGCGAGTGCGTTGCAATAAATTCATCGTGCATTTCGGATTTCCGGAAGTATATTTTCGTGATTATTTGAAGCCACACTTCAGCACGCTTGTGTTGCAGAAGCTAGGCCGAATTAGCCGGCACGAGAGAGTAGCAGCGTTTGAATTATTGAACGCCTGACTCCGTACAGTTCTATGGACCTGGCAGGGACCAAGCCGGCCGTTCAAATTATCCGACTTTCCCAATTAACTGGGATCGAATTAACGAGATTTTACTGTACGTAGAAAGAAAAACATGCGCTCTAAGAGGACGATGAAACAACCAGCACATGGTAAATTAGGATATTCTAAGATGTGCCTGGAAAAACCCGATGCATTATAATTAAGAAAAACATTGGCTACCTCTGGTGATAGCAAAAAAAAAAAAAAAAGTTCAGCGTGTTTAGCGGGCAATTGGCGAATGACAACCGCACTTGAGAAAAGGATACAAGGTGCGAAACGGCAAATTCATGACTCGTTGGGCGAGATCCTGGCTCAATGACCCGTTTTCTAGAAGATGGGGCCTAACTATTTACAACATGAAGGTACAACACAAAATCTGATGCCCCTAGCCCTTTTCCATCCTGCGGCTGCAATCCAGCATGTGCACTGGCCCCACGTGCAGTTTATCTTTAACTTTATTTTGGAATGGCATCACAGTGTTCCAATGCTTACACATACATCCCTCGTGTACATCCCACATGATGCTTCCGGTAAGCTGAAACTGCACGCTAAACATGCACAGTTACCCCGCTCTGCGCTTCCAAATGATGCTTCACCACATGGACTGTGAATTGAATCATTTAAAACACGACGGGGCTATTCATTAGTAGGCATCACTGTTATTGTGTCGAACTGCAAGAAGGGCCACAGATGTACTACATACGATTTTCATTCAGTTCTTTGACATTCCCAACAGTGTACACAAAGCAAAGCACTTGACGTAACAGGGAAAAAAAAAACGTTTTTAGCTGGCTTTCATCTCATACGCAGACAACCATTACAGAGGTACTGCAGTGTTTTCGTGCCCATTCCACAATGAAAACTTTCGGTTAATTCAAATGATCTCTCTAGTCATTTGAAGGCCGAATTAATGAGTTTACTGTATATACTCCTAAAATAACTGCACTCCCAACTTTGACAACTAGTCATTCAGCCAAAAAAAAATTATCTATCAAGTGTGCACAATTTTGGTCGCATGGTTTGCTACACTTGAAGCTAATAGAGGATAACTGCCTGTGATGCTCGGCCCAACCACAGACAGACTTTGACCACAAGGGGCATTTGGCTCCAGCGAAACAGTGGCAAGTTATAAAGCTGTGCCCTTCCAAAACGGCGAGAGAAGGTAAAACCAGGAAAGAATGAGTAAAGCCAATGACTGCAGTAGCTAGCAGTGCCCAAGGGTAGAGGGCTGGTGGCCGTTGCGGCAGCTGCCTGCTTTTTGTTCTGTGTAACCTCCAAGACTTGCAACTAAAAGCTTGTTAATTCGACCCCTGGAAATGCCTATCTGGATAAGTCTTACTGTCGGCATTCACTTACGATTAGTACAGCAAGCGATCGCTAAAACAGCCCTCCTTAAACCTTAACTGCTTGTCGCAAGGTCGATTGCGCACTTCTGACATGTGCGCAACAGCAGGTGTGACAAAAAATGGGTGGCTTCGTCTCTAAGAACAGGCCGGCTACTAAGTTTTGGTTTCACCTTCAAGAACTTTGCGCTGTTTGCACCAATATTGGCTGCGCATCAGCTAACTAACCGATAGCAGTTTTGCAGCATTTTGGACTGGCAGCACTGGGCGTTTTCTGCACTTGACAGGGTGGTTCTTCCATTGCTCCGAAAATGTAAGCTCGAACCAACACTACCGTGTCACACTGTGAAGGATACCGATGTGTGCCTTTACCATTTTCGAATAAATTCTGCTTTGACGCTTCTGACAGCTTGCATGCAATAACGCATAGATAGGAATGCAAAAAATAGTCATTATTATGCTGTTCTTGTCTAAAAAGGAAGAGAACATTGCTAATTTTTTCGCTAAATAAATTTCTTATAATGCAAGTGGTTCTTGTCAATTTTTTTAAGGCCATTTGATAATTTAAATCTTGGATAATGCAAGCTTTTTTTTAACCAGTCCCATGAAATTCAAATTACCAAGCTTTCACTGCACTGCGAGGCTTATGAGAGAAGAAAAAAAAAAAAAAGTGCCTAAAGAGAAAAGACACTCACGAGCCTGCTGGAGGGACATTTGCATGGCGTAGGCGATCTGTTCGTCTTCAGTCATTACTGAGAAGTCTGGCAGGCTAGAAGTAGTGGTCGCTGGAGTGGGCTCTGTCTCCATGGACATGGCCAGGGCCCTCTCCAAGAGCCGTTCTTCACTTGAGCCAGCTGCACAAGCCCATGAACAAGTCCTAGCTTCCGAGAATGCAACGCCTCCTCACAAAACTGTCACTTATTCTGAAAGTGCTGCACACACTCCTTACTTCAGACTGCCGTGGGGCTCTCGTCCATGGCAGCCACGCCGACACAACACACAGGATATGACGCTAACATGAAATGGGGAAAGCTAAAGCTACACTGATTGGTATCTCTTCATGAGAACATCACCTCTGCTGTGCTACAAAGGAATTCGGTTTGCAGGATTAAAGGGGCAGTGAATGAGTGGAAGAAATGGGTCTGCGAGGAGGAGGAAGGAGAAGGACACAGCAAAGAGGCACTGTTTGACACATACACTCTCTAGGCTGTAGTGGGTGGATGAGTGCAGTGAGCAGCATGCACAGATTTTTCTGTCAGCTGTGTGACAAATATCTGTGCACAGCTGCACAGCTTGGACTAGGTGAGAGCCCTGAGGTCTGCCTCATCAAACCCACGTAATACTATGGCCACACGGGTATTTACAATCCAGAAAGAGCCAGTGCCACCTATAAAATTCAAGTACTGAGCACTCTATCCCCCTGCTGGCTTCGGCTCCTTCAAATGCTCGGTGCTTTAGACATCCAAGTGAAACAAAAGCGAGATTCTGAACACCTGGTTAATTTAAATATCACGATCCCGATGACTGATGTTAATAAGGTTTTACAGTGTTACGATTCTGACGATCTCTTTGGCCATTCGGGCATCACAATATCCCATACTATGTCCACAAAGAATAAAGGTCACATGCTTGACTAATGCTGCAGGGCCCCTAAACCTTTTGTGTTTTCTGTACACTGTCGTATCAAGATAATCCTGCAAGCATACATTCTGCCTCGGTGGAAGGAGGAGCTTGGGTGGCTTGGTCTACGAAGTTGGCAGCTGCCCTCCTGGCCTCATCTTCTTGACGCTGGCGCTGTTCTTCCATGGACACACGTAGCGCCTGCAAAGTGCACACACTGTAGCAGCTACACACTAGAGAGCAACAAGCTCACTTGAAATGACCATGATATGCTTTCCCACCGCATAGCAATATGCAAAAGTGACTATGCTTGACGCTGATTACTAGCAGATATTAATTTACTGCTTTAATCTGCGTCTCTCAAATTTGCTCTTTTTGGTGTATTTGTCCTGTACATGGTAAATTATATGAAGTTTTATGGCTCATAAGCAACTGTGGCTATGATGCACCAAACAAAAGGTTAGGTGATTTGTAACATGAAGTGCCTCAAGTTCTGATACTCATATTTGATTGAAACATTGGCTTTGTTAAGAAATGTACAAACAAGAAAAAAATCGACAAATGCTTGTTCACCTAAAAGCAATGCAGGATGAAATGGAATGTGTTCATTGTAATATACAATGTCAAGCACAAAAAAAAAATAAATAAAAAAAAAAAAAAGAGACTGGAAACCAGTTGAGCGCCCTTATCTCTGACGACAGGCAGACTACCCGAGTTGCGCCTTTTTCCACGTGTTCTACTGTTTGCATTTCATTTGATGCAGTCTTTTTACCGGAAGATAGAACTATGTTTATTTCTTGGAGAGCAATTAAACTATTAAATGGCTCATTCACACTCCCACTTACTGGAAGCTTAAGTTGAACCACTGCGGGGGATATGAAGGTCAGAATGAGACGAAAAGATATCACATGATCATACTAAGGTGCACAGCAACAGTAAGCACACAGCGCTTCGACTGATAACCATACTTTCGATTCCTAATATATGTGCCAGTATATCGGCCATCAAAGTGGGACCACCCCCAGGACCACCATTTGGATAAAATTTGGGGATCGCCAATTTGATGCAGAATATTCAAGCTGGTGTCAAGATCTGGCACCATCTAAAGAATAAAATCGCCCATTAAAGAAGATCTAAAGTATGTGTGACAGTCGCACCTATGACCTTTCTGCCTTGAAACCGTGAATATGGCTGTCGTTTGGGTGGCCATTATGGCCGAACTGTTAGTCACGTAGGGTTCCAAATGGTGTCAAACGATTTGTCTCGTTGAGATGTACACGTTTATATCATAGAGCTAATACAAAGACTCTAGAGGGAAAGCTGCCTGTTCAGCCAATGCATTCGAGTGGTGACAGCAGGGTTGCCGCCATCATCATACCGTTTAATGGTTGCCAGATGATTTTTACTCGCTAAATCTGGCACATGAAGATGGTTTGAAGCTGGCCATGTAAATCGTGGGAAGATGGCGATGTGCAGTTAACCGGCGGCTACTGTAGAGTAGGTGCTGTAAACAACGGCAGAATCGTCGCGTCTGGAGCATTTCTGGTGGTATGTTGAGTCGCGTACCTACTGTAACATCACATAGGCGTTCTGCTTCTTCTGACTTGTTATCGTAAGGCCGGCTATCCCTGCAATTGTTACGCGCTTCGCATGCATTTCGTCTGTCGAGCACACAAGCATCTCCTCTGTGCCCGATCACCTGAAAACACGTCAGAAATTTGCTTGGCGCAAGACAATGACCACAGTATATTAAAAAAAGAAAGTGATGAATTCCTCAGCAATTCTTGGTCTATCCGGGATGGTTAGTGCTGCATACAATAAATGTCAAAGGATGCTCGTGTGTTGTGTTGGTTTTTATGGCGCATAAGCAACTAAGGCTATCATGCGCCAAGAGCAATGTTAATGTATGTTTTGGTTGCAAAAAAGGAAATGGATATGTTAGATATCTATAGTTTGTTTAAAAAGTTTCCTTCTTCTAGGAAACTAAAAACAGATGCTAGGTCTACAAGTGCTCTTTCTCCTAAAAGTAAGGTAAGGTGGAACGGGATGGTATGATTGTAAAATATAGTAAAATGTTTTCTCCGTAGTGCCTCAAGTTTTCAGCATGTAATTAGAATGTGGTTTACAGTGAATATCTAACTGCATTCTTTACAGGTCAGTTTGTTATGTTTCATTAGTAGAAAGTTATGTGTAAGATGCATATGTCCAATACGAAGACAGCATACTATCACTTCCATAAAACGTTGATGCGTGTTCGATTTCCATTCTCCTAGTACAGGCTTTAGAGGTGCAACTTATTATTTTCTTGGTTGTTCCATCTCAACTGCCATTTATCCATCTGTTTATGTTTTATTAATTTCAAGCAATCTCTATGTGGTATGTTTATTTTCTGACTCAATTTGTTGTGGGCAAGTGCAGCACATTTTTCTGCTCTTTCATTCCTGTCAATGCCTACGTGACTTGGGGCCCAACAGAACACTATGTTATGCCCTTGTGTTGAGATCATTTTTACATTATGTATTATGTCACCAAGTAGAGGCATAGCAGCATTTCTGCGATTTAAAGCCATTAGTACACTCAACGAATCGGTGTAGATGACACTGTTCCCAAAGCCTTCATTCACTATTGTGTGTTTACTGTTGATCTGCTATGTCTGCTCGCAAATATGGTTTCCAATCGTTCTACATCATTCCTTTACGACCAAGAAGGTGCCTGAAAGATCATATAATATGCTTGAAACTTGAAAACAATGAATAAAAATTTCCTATAGTTGTGTTATCTGCACCGGTTTTTAAAACTTTTGTTCAAGCCTTTATTCATTTTAGACGCAGCGAGCAAAAACTGTGCCGACCACAATGATGAGTTTGATGATGGCGGCAAACCAGTGGGAAGTGCATTTCCCTGCTCAGCTTTCCCTCTAGAGTTTGTGTATTAGCTCTATGGTTTATATGATGTAATAACCGATGTAATGAATAAATGTTCCAGATAGAGCAAATGTGTGCGCAATTCGCAATATCTGCCCCCAATCCACATAGTAGATGGCATTGCTTGGGTACTGGAAAGGATGTTTTCCCATTTGAAGCAGAATGTCTGAAGTGATGTCAAGTGACCTGGCATATTCCAGAGGATAAAATTACTGATTGAGATGAAGCCCAAAATATGAGTGGGATTCACACCGACGGTTTTTCCTCCCCTAAACCGTACATTCAGAGGAGCTTCAGGCGGCTATTATGGCCGAACTGTTTGTTGCAGAGGGTTTCGATTGGTTTCAAACGATTCGGTGAGTTATGATGCACATATTCATGAAGTTCAATAACTAATAGAATGAAGAAATATATCAAATACAGCAAAAGTGACTAACTCGAAATAGTAGTGCAAAACCCATGAAGCAGATGGCGCTGCTTGAAGCTCCCGTAGGAAGCACTCTTAAGTTGAACTCTGAGGCAGTGTTGATGGAAATATTTTTTTGCCCAGTCCCGTTATTTGATTTCCATACCTGCCAGGTTCACAGAAAAGGCATTAGGGAGATATCGGACCGGGGAGGAGGGGGAATGAAAGAGTTACTAGTCATTTATATTGAATGAGTTGTTTTTATTTGGTTCAAAACAGCGGGAATTGGGTGGTTTTTGTTTGAAAACCACTGACGTGCCACATCACTGCTCACTGTTGGGGAATCTGCGATGTGGCAGATGCTGCCCTTTTCAGAAATTTCTTGGAGTACTGCCGAGAATAACAGTGTTCGCCCCTGCGACATTTAGCCAAAAGAATGTGACCGAGGGTTGTGTTGGACATGGATGATCTGAACTGGGTGCGATTTTTTTTTTTACAATACTGAACTGCCTCTCACATTCAGCATTGCTGTATGGTATACAGAGGATTCCAAGCATTACTGCTGAGATACGGCTAAATTTCTTTTGCCCATCTGCGCCTTTCAGCTGGGAGATGGCGCTCCACTGCCTGTCAGCACATTCCTCTTGCAGCACATCTTGGGGAGTGTCAAACGCCTGAAGTTTGACAAATTCCATCTCCAGAGAATTCAAAGCTTGATCTTTCGACTCTTGCAGCTTTAGTGGCAGTAAGACCAGAAACTGCTCCACAAAGAAAAGCCCATTCTGAAAGGACATAGTATCGATGGATTTCAGATCTGCAACTCCAGAATTAATTACTGCATTGTCAGCCAGAAGGAATTTGAGGCGAATGTAATCGCAGGCAGCGATCATGTACTTCCGAACAGCTTCATAAAATTGTTCTTGTTCACTTGGCTTGAGTTTCTGAACAATGCGTTTGGCTTCCAGTCCCCCCACAATGTCATCATCATCCTTCTGTCCATCCTTGTCATGGTAATCACCTGTAAGTAGGTCCTTGTGTTCCTTTAGAAGGCGTGGCTGCACAAACCTTGAAAGAAGGCCTTCAAGAAGCCCAAAAAGTAAAAGATTGCAATGCGTGTATTTCAGGAGCTTGAGACTGCAGCCGACAGTTTAATGCCTCAAAGACAGGAATGGTGTTATTCAAAAAAAGACAGCACGCTTTCTTGAGGTCAGAGCTCAAAAGCTGAAACAGCCTCTCTTCACGTGTTATGCATGGTGGTCTGCTCTGGTCCACCATATCAGTGGCCTTAGCCTTTTTCACTGCCACTGGTGCAGCACCTGCTGCCTCCTTTCTCTTCAATTTGCACGGCATGTGTTCCAGTTCTGTACTTTGCCCCAACACCACTGGAGTCTTTGCAATTTGGTAGTATGACAGAAATTGCGCACTTGCGGCTTTTTTTTTCACCTCATGAAGGAAAAAACTCAACAGAGGTCCTCATTGATTCATTAACCTTTCCAGGCATTTCCCAAGCAACAGCCATCGGGTTGGCGCGTACTTCAGAATTTTTCGGTACTCAACATTATGCATTCCTTACAAATGCTTAAGGGCAGCTTTTCTTTCTGCACTTTTTTTCCAAATAAAAAATAATATCTACGAGAACTTCGTCCACCTTCACTGGGAGACAACACGCCGCTTTTTCTGCTGCAATGTTGATTAAATGGCACAGAGAGCCAATTATAATAATCTTCAGTCAGCTCTGCCGCTACGCCATTTTTCTTTCCTAGCATGACGTTGGCATTGTCAGAGCCAAAAGCTATGCAGTTAGACAATGGTATGTCCAAGGAATTCAGAGTATCTATCAGCAATCTGGCGATATTGTGCCCAGATGACTGGCCCTCTAGGCTGCTCAGCGCAAGAAGATTGCTATCGATCACGCCCAATTCTTCAACAAAATACGTAACCACGATCGGGTACAGCTGCACTTGGCTGTCGTTACTGCCATCCACGGCAACTGAAAACACACTCTTTTTCAGGGCACTCACCGTGCTCTCTTGTGCGTGACCACGCTATTTCAGCGACAATAGCTGTCGTCTTGGTTCTAGAACATGCGTAGCGCTTCGCAACGTCAGACTTTGGGAACATTTTGCGCAACAGAGGTCCCACGTGCTCAAAGGCGCTCAGCGGGACGTTATGCTCCAACAAGGAATAGGTAAACAAGCACTCCGCACGGATGACATCGCTGTCGTCTTGTGCACCGAATAAATCTTGGAGACGCTGTTGCTTGTCTTGGCACTGAAGGTTGCTTGAGTGCTTCTTCGACGAAATGTGTGTAGCCAAGTCCGTTCTGCCACTGTGCGAGATGCTGATGTCACAATTGCAAACTGTGCAAAACACATGATACTCGCTTTTCCCGAGACGGCACAATACATCCAAACTCAGCAGTATACTGCCTAGGGAAGACCTGAAGATATTTCTTGCGCTCTTTGCTTAGCGCCACGGCCGAAGACTACGTTAACGCGGCACTAAACAACACACAACGCACGCCTCTTGGAAACTGCACTAGACCATGCAACTGAGCTGCCGAAGGTAACAAAGAACACAAGTAAACACTGAAGTTGCCTAAGCAAAAACCGGTGTTAGTGTAAAAACATTAAAGGCAGAAATTAAGCCATTGGAACTTTAGACAAAACCTGACCTTAGCACCACGCCTGAACCGCCCCAAGCGGTAGTGGCGCTACAGTCTCAAACAGCAAAGTGAAAGTAGTTCTGGCAGTTTTAGCTACTGCGCTTGGCCGACTATGTTTTTTAGACCTTTCACTGATCACGATGTCAAGCGGTGTCAAGCGGTAGATAGGCTTGGAGCTATGTGGCCAGACTAGAAAAAGGATTTGGCCAAGTGTGGAAGCGTTTCCGGGATATTTCTGTTTTGGTCGTACAATCGTACAAATGCATCAAGATTTGGGAGTCTCCCGGATAATTCGGGAGAACTGGCAGGTATGGATTTCACTTTTTTTAGACAGTTATGCTGCCACTGCAGTGGAGGCAAACTAGCAGCGACGTCCATTGACTGTTAAAAGCCCTGGAGGGTCCGCAGCGCAGTTGCGGATGTACGCGATTCAGGCTTCTCCTGTAAAGAAGAAACCTCGTGTGTGCCAGATGAGAAGCTGGCGGGCCCTGTTTCACTGCCTGCTGGGCAGCTTTCGCTGTCCCTGCTTGCAGCAGGGGTTGTCCTGCCCGAGGCTTTGCCCGGGCGCCAGACCCAAGTGTGATCTGTTTCATTACGGTGCTACGGGCAAGTACAGCACATTCATCACCTTTCATATTCCCACGGATTCCCAAGTGGCTAGGGACCCAGCAGAACTTTCTTATCTGCCCTTGTGTATCAGCTGTTACTACACTGTGTATGACATCTCCAATTATTGATTCTATTTCATTTTAATGCAACTCAAGCAGACACAGACCTGCACTCAACTCTCAGTTGGCATGCTGATTGCCTGCAACCCAATGCACGCTCCAGTCCAGTGATCTGTACCTTTCTCCATGCTTTATTGTTGCATGTATGCTTTTCTTTAGAAGACCTGGTCCGAAGGTTTCCCACTGAGCTGTGTGGTACGTGAGGGCTTAGGCTTTGCCTTAAGTGCCAAATCTCCAGTTCTCCTTAAGTGGCCGCTCCTGTTCATATTCCTATAAAGTTCTTTAAATGTCAGTCGTGCCCTTAGTGCCCGACTGAACAATCTGATTCTTTCTTTTCTTTTCCCATCCATTTTTATCACAAACCTGCACAAACCGCACATTCGTCAGTCAAATGTCTTGTGGTCATTTTCCACTGTACTCCTTTTCTTCGTAACAATTATATGGCAGCCTTTGCTCGATGCACTCTATCCAGTTGTTTTTTACAAGCTCTCACATAGTGGCGCATCCCCGCACAAAAGGAGGATTTTTGATCCAACAAAAGAAACCTTCATAGATTGTTAGAAAATAAGCTACAGATGTTGAAAATGCTATTTCCAAGACTGACCTTTTCTTTCATTGCAAATTTTAGGCCTGAATAGGCCATCATCCTTGCTTGAAATAGTTTGCAGCAGGCTGTGCTCACACTTAAAAACAGGCAGCAACAAATGAACTTGCACTATCAAAATGCATTACATTGTACAATTGGCACGTTCTTAATACACAAACAAGTGCTCAACAAGACAAGTATGCCTCCCCTTCAGCTACAGTTAGTCATGGTCGCTGAACGTCACTGCTAAAGTCAACATA
Source organism: Amblyomma maculatum (assembly GCA_023969395.1). Taxonomy (NCBI): domain Eukaryota; kingdom Metazoa; phylum Arthropoda; class Arachnida; order Ixodida; family Ixodidae; genus Amblyomma; species Amblyomma maculatum. The sequence continues at coordinate 588,217 of JAJIZL010022451.1, read as the reverse complement.
GCTACCTCACTGAAAGTCACATGTTGTTAAAGCTAAAGAAGCAGGGATAAAATTTCAAGACTGACAGGCCACCGGACGACCCCATCCAATGACCTGACACATACACACTACCTTGAAAAGTCAGCTACCAAGCTAACTGTAAACATAAATTCGTTTCCTCCTCAGGAACTATGCCATCTAGCTTTTTACCCTTTTTGCACGCATCTGGTGTTTTCCTACCGCAGAAAAGAATGGCCATTTATGACTTCATATGCCACAAAAACTGAAAGAAGAAATGAACTAAGTGAAATTGATGGCAGTTGTTATACAAACACGAGGACAAAAGCAGATGTCAAAAAGGTGTTTGACACATACCTTTGTCATCCCACTGGCATATAAAAACCTTAGCACAGCACATTTAAGCCGCAGCCTAGCCAACTTACCATGGCCATTTAGCTATACTGAAACTCATATCAGGCAAATTTTGCTAGGTGCATGCAACTTGAACACCGGCACTTACCAAGGCCAGCTCTGGATCCTCATTTGGATCGACACCAAATTCAAAGCCGCCCACTCCCAATCCAATGCCACCTGTGCCATCTTCTCCCTGAATCACCGGTGAGCTGATTAATGCATCAGAAAGGTGTGTCTGGTGACCTGGAGGCACTGTCACCAGGTGGGATCTGCAAAAATCACCAAAGCACATTGCTAAGTCTAGCAAGTGTACCCCATAAACAAATAACTGCTGAGATATGATTAGGTACAACCATGCGTAACTGCACTACATTACAAGCGCCTTTTCAATTTTTTAAGAAACAAGAGAACAATAACAATGCCGGATATTCCATCACACAGGCCACTTTCATCACAAATCTCATTTTTCATCCAATCGCACAGCCAAGTATCGAGCCGACTAGTGCACAAACACAGGAAAAACCAGCAACCAAGTATAGAAACTGCAAACATAACCTGAACCCTTTCACTGCCACGTGAGCTACCACATGCACATTCCCTGCTACTCCAGAGTATACTCGTGTTGCCTGTAACTCACTCCTTGCCACTACGAACACTACTGGTATAAGAAGAAAAATTGTGGGCATGTCGCAGTGTAATTATAGTTGGCATAAAAAATTGGTTTTCTTGAGAAATGCTACAACATATGAAAAATGAACAAATGCATGTTCTAAAAGCAATACTGGACACAATGGGATGTGCCGACTGTAAAATATTTTTCCTTACTTTCAGAGTTTTGTACATGTAATTAAAATGTGGTTTACAGTGAGCTCCTCACCACAGTATTAACATAAAGGTTCATCTTTCTTTGTAAGTAAAAAATTGTGCGTAAAATGTTTGTGCTTTGTAGTTAGACAACACAAGACTACTTCGATGAAGCATTCCATTCCATGATTTCTATTCCCCTAGCAATGGTTTGTTAAGAGCACAGGTGGTTGCTTCACTTTCCCATGCAGCCTGCCACTGGTTCTTAGTTAGCTGCGCACTTATTTCACACAATCCCTGTATGGCCTGTTCAAGTCTTCCATGGTTCTAGTTTGTGCAGTGCATCCATCTGCTCTCTCATCATCCCTAATCCCAATGTGAATGGTGACCCAGCAGAATTTTAAGGACTGTTCTTGTGCCATGACTTTTACTATGTTATGTACTATGTTTCCTATAAGTGGCTCAACAGTATTGCTACAAGTTAATGCTGTGAGCACACTTAATGAATCTGTGTAAATAATGATTTTAATGATGCTTTCTTTATCTGCTCCACAGCAATACAAACTGCATAACATTCTGCTGTAAAAACTGATATGCACTGAGGCAGTCTTATTAATTTTTCCGTTTCGTCTTGCACTATCGCATTTCCGACAGTCTTTAATTTTTGAGCCATCTGTATAAAATACAGTGTAATTCCTATATTTTTCCTTTAGTGCCATGTATTCTTGCAATATGAGCTCGTGCGGTGTGTGTGTTGCCTGAAACTGTCAGTGTAAAGTCACAAACATTGGGGAGGGTGCACCACGGTGGCAGTGGATCATGCCTTGGAGCAACAGTTGCCATTTCATTTATTAAGTCCACGTCCTATCATTTTTCTTTAAAACGTAGGAGGAATGACTTTATTGTACAGGGCTTGTCACTGAAGAGAATTCTGGATGGGCATTTTGTGACTACGAAGTGACAAAGATGTTTAGGGTGAGAGCGGATTTTGAGGATGTATGCAAAAGTTACTGCCATTCTTTATCTTCTAAGGAAGGTTGTTTCTACATAAAGGCTGGCTATTGGTGATGTCCTATTAGCACCGGATGATAACTGCAAACCAAGATTATGGACTGGATCTAGTCATTTTAAGTAGGATGATCTGGCTGAGCCATATACTACTGACCTATAGTTTAACTGAGTGAACCAGAGAATGATGGTTTGGTTTATGGGGTTTAAGGTGGGAGGCTACTCTTGAGCACCAACGTTTTTATTTCTTGAGATATTTGAATGAAATTTTCATGGTAGGCTCATAGTACAAACATTTGAAGAACTGTCAAGTTTCATGGAGTTGGGCTCATTGGTTCTCAAGTTAAAGGAGTATATCAAAATTATTTACATAGGTTCCTTAGGACAGGCGTACAGAATTTGCAAACCATGCTGGCACTGTGAAATTCATTACAGTCATTCCTGGATAGTTACCCCAAGGCAAGACAATTCTCTTTCTCCAAATTTACTCGCTGAAAAATTCTGGCCCAGCCCCAAAATCAGTATTATTAATAAGACCTGCATTAACCAAATTTTAATTGTTTGTCATTAATTCCAGACACAATGTCTCAAAAAAATGAAATTGCCTTGCCCTCAGAAATTTATTCAAGTATAGAATAAAAGAAACCTTATGAAAATATAAGCGGTTCCCGAGATACGGCTGTCCTAAGCAACCACACTAGGCAAAAAAGTGATCCCGAGAAAACTGCCCTAGAAGGTCGAGAGAATGTTAACTTTTTTTTTTGTCGAGATACTTGAATGAAACTTCTAAGTTAGGATCATAGCATGGACATTTGAACAACTAAGTTTCATAAAGCTGTGCACGCTGGTTCTCAAGTTAAAGGAGTACATTATATGGGTCACATGGGTCCAGGCCTGGCAAATTTGCAGAATGTGTTGGCATTTTGAAATTCGTTGTGGTAATTTCTGGATAGGAATCACAGGGCAAGACAAGGCCCCTTTTCTAAATTTCCTTATTTTCTAAGTTTCACTGTAACAGATGCTAGAACGCTGCTGGTGTCGACGCAGTCGGCGGCGGCGTGCTTCGCCATGTGGTCAGCCTTTGCTTCCGTGCACTGAACTCGTATCGCATCTCAAAGCATCGTGAGCGATCATGCAACACTTGACATGTTGCACGAAACTGTTCAGAGGACACGACGAGAGATCCTAATATGGCGATCGCAAAAATGGTGAAAGGCAAACAGAACAAACGTAGTAAGAAGACAGCCAACAAAGAGAGCCAGCGAAAACCATCGCGTCAGCTGGCGCAGCAGCCAATAGCCGTCATAAGGGAGTAATTACTGACATCCACCTAAGTGCAGCCAAACCAACAGTCGGCCGATTTCCCGTGTTCTCGCAGAGCGCGTGCTTTGCCCAACTGCAGCCTTGAATTCGAGCGCGGAAAACTCGCAAGCCGTCGCGAGGCTCTTTTTCTTCACGATTGGAAGCAAGCCACGCCTCGATGACGCTGCCATCGCCCCTGCCGAAGGTGGCAAAAGCACGGCCGAACCGAATGCAGCGCTACAGTGCTCTAGAAGATAAGCACTATAGCAGCCCCAAGCGCATTCAGTCCGGCTAGTCCGGCCATGGTAAAAAGGACTCAATGGGTAAATTCGATTTACCAGTCTCGGACTACTTGCCGACAGGTCTTGGCTTCCGCTCTGACAGGAAGCAGCGTGATGGTCACATGACCTTGCAACCTCCCTCCATCGTTTGCTTTCAGCAGACGATTCCAACCTTCACGTCATCACCACGCAGTTCGTTCGCAGTGATGCCGAACGCACGTTTCTCTTTTGGCGTGCGTGTAACACTAAAAATAGATAACAGAGGCACCAGTCAATCGGAGTTTTTTGCAAAGGGAGCAAGACATGCCGGAATGCGAAGCTTTTTACAGAGCTCAGTGCAGGGTTGGTTTGCCGTGCTGCTAGCGAAGTTCCTCCAATGGCCCAACTCACTGCATTCAAAAGCTAATAAGAGCATTTGAAAAGACATTTACAATAAGAGTTAGCTACTTCAGTACACAGCGGTTCGCTTGCGACGCTTTCAGACCTGCGCGCTGAAAAAACTTAACTTTTTTAACTTTTCCCCCGCCTGTCTGATGATCTGCCCAATGGTTAAAGGGACACTGCGGCGGTCTTCAAATGTGCTAATACGCTATATTTTTGAAGTAAAATTATTTGTTCATCGATCATGTCTGTAAAATTATTTTTTCGATTATGCATAAAACACCTGCGCAATCGCCAACTGAAAGCGCGCAATTTAAATCTCCTGCACCTCTCGCGACTGCTACAGAAGAGGAAAGCAGAAAGAAAATTCTTTCTCCGTCCGTTGTGACGTCACTTTCTGAGGATCCAGAGGCATTCAGAGCCACCCGAGGGAGCTTTCAGCGTGCGCCGTTTGTCTTGCGTGCGCTGCGGACAACAAAACATGTCAACTTAGTGCTGTGTGACTGATACAGCACTGCTTTGCATGTGTTCGGATGCACGAGCAGCTGTGGCCGCGACGAGGTCGTCTTCCATCGTTTCTTGCAATGTAAAATGCTAGCGGAGCAATGGGGCGCTGTTGACAAGAGATAAATCCAAGCAGACTAAAGGAAACATTCTACTCGAAGCATTTTCGTGACTAACTACATGCAGTTTGTTCCTAATGTGATTTCTATAGTGCTTTGTCAAAAAGGCATGGCTGAACCAGGATGCTGTTCCTTCCATTGCCTTGCACAATAGGGTCGTGCCAGTCACCATTCCTTAGAACCGCATTTATTGAAGGAAGAAAAGGGAGGCACGGCTTGTACTTCTGACTGCAGTTCCATTACTTTGTGAATATTCAGGTCTCATTCGTATATGAACCGTCGCGTTTAGCATCGACTGTGATGTCTTCACGGAGTGCAATCTCGCGGTGGGACAGGCAGATAGCATCAGCACGTGGTTGTATTTGAGTGTCTTTTTTTTTTTGCGCAGCGCCTTCTTTGCTGAACATCAGACAACTCATCAGCCACAAGCGCTGATGATCCTTTGCAAACGAGCAGGTGAATAAGGAGAGTTGTGTCGCAACTAGGTTGGGATGGCTTTGAGGAACGTGCCTGATATGTTCATAGGACATCTAGGGGAGCGTTATTAGAAGATAAGGCATGTACCACTCAGCTGAGTATGGGCGCATTCAAGTATGGAGCACACTGAGCGAGGTTTTCTTTGATGCGTCCAAGCAAGCAATAATCGAAGTTGTTCATATATGGCCTAGTGATTTTGCACCCGTTGCTACCTCGTCATTTTGCATAGTTCTGTCTTGTTTATGGATGCAAATGAAATTAGAAATGAAATCAACGAAGCTCTTGTAAGAAAACATTTCAGAACACTGTTTCCTCGTGAAGGTATGGGTGCGGTGGATGGAGCTGCAGATTGGCTTTCCATGTACGTCAGCCATAAATCCACCAATCTTATATCGTGAGCGTATGACAAAAGGGAGAGGTTCTCTATGCCTGCTAAATGTCCCATGACTCAAGCAGCATTCTGTGCGTTTGCCTTGGTCTCCAGCACAATAGCTCCGTCAATGCCTCACATGCATCGCAGAGCTCGGCAACAGCGCTACGCTTACAGTTCATTTGGCTGGTGGCAGCTGTGTACTGCTTCGCCCTTTCACTTTCACTATAATTTCTTCAAGGTACGAAGCCTGGCACTCAAAACAGGATCTGGTGCACATGCCTTAGGCCCTTTTTTCACGACTTTCCTGGCGGGGCGGGAGGCCTGAGACGGAAGTAGCCGGCTAGTGCCTTTGTTCACTGCGCTTCCTTCTCAGTAATATGCGCGCTGAGGTTTCGCTATGGGGCATGTAGATTCTGCTGATAATGACACACATTACTTTTCAAAATGCCTTACTCTATATCATAGCAAGATTTCATGCAAAGCCTAGGCAACCCACAACGGAAGTGCTGCATCGTTTGTGGGCGCAACTGGTACAGATACATGCGGTGAAAAACCCGATGGTCATTCGAGTGGAAATGGCATGCCATTGTGACTTTCACAGAGCCGCAGAGAGCTGTGATCGGCACGCAGCGCAACGACGAAGCCGCATCGGCAGCTTCCCCGGTCCTCAAAATGTCGTCACGCGAAGTCTTGGCTAATCAAAGGCGGCGGAGCGGCTCGCGGTGAGCCTCGTCCCGTGGGCTGCGTATTTCTGCTGGAAAAAGGCTATTTCTGCATTTTTTCTGCCCGATTTCAATCTGATATTCGAGTTTGCAGCATGAAACACTGTCGGTTTCTGCTGAAAGCCAGATTTTTGCAAAATGTGCTGCAGTGTTCCTTTATGATCCCAAACCGTCACATATCGCTCCAGTAACTGTTCAATCAGCTCTTCTAAATCATGGACTTAACTGTGAGGTGTAGTGGCATGTACACTAAGCATATTGTTAGTGCTAAATGGCCTATATTTACAGTAACTGCTTGAAGGTTACATTTCAGCGATATTTCTCTGGAAGGGTTGCTTTGTTATTCTGGCGACGCCTCCCGACAGTCTCCTAGTCTGGACACTATCTGTTCGGAAAGAGATATTTTAAGGATATTTGCACACTGTGGCCAAAGGTTTATTTCTTGAAGGCAAAGAGGTGTTGGTGCCATTGTTTTGAGTAGGTCTATGATGCCGGTATAATTTCTGTGTAAACCTTTATAGTTCCACTGTGCAAGATAAGCCATTGTGATCAGCTACAGATTTGAAAAGGTTATGTATTCTCAGGAGGGGTTACCCACGGTTTCCCTTTTCTGTTTAGGGAGTTTCGCCGCCGCTGCAGCTGAGTTCAATCCACCGGCACACTAATTGGACGTCTGCAGAGATGTCACGGGTGCACAGGTTTTGATGCCTTCATTTTGTATGCATTTAAATTTTAAGGCGAAAGCCTTTAACACTTTCCTGTCCAAGCCTATTCTTATCGATAGCCCGCTATTGATCGTTTCACGATTGGAATTTTCCAGTTTTCGAAGCGCTCCTTGACAAGTGGCGTCATCCAATGGGAAATAGAGGAACCCTTCTTTCAGTTTTGTTTTTGATTTTATTTTTGCTGCCGGGCCGCGCCATCCAGATGGCCTCCGGAGTCGGGTGATGGGCGCTCCTTATTTGCATCATGGCGTCGCGCGCTCCTGCTGCCATATCGGGCCCATCCAGATGGTCTCCGGAGTCAGGTGATCGGCGCTCCTTGTTTACATCATGGCGGAAACTGCGCGGTTTCGCGGAAGTTGATGCATCGGAGAGCTCGTTTTTTGATGCGAACAGTGGCAGTGATGACTCAGAAGATGAATTCAGCTCTTCAGACTTTAGCACTGACAGTGAAACTATCTTGAGGTAACAGCGCGGAACATGGACGGGAGCACAAGATTAGAGGACGACACAATGAGCGCTGCTCGACAGCCATGCGTCGACAGCCATGCGTCGACAGCCATGCCTCGATAAGTTTCGTGTTCACCCCCAAAAAACTCTACATTTGCTATGCGCCGATCGGAAGAGATCACTGTTCGGAAGGTCACAACTGTTATCTGCATGGTGACGTCTTCTGGGTAGTATTACTTGCAGTCGGCAGTGCAGGGAGTAGTGTTTTCCGCTAGAGGACAGCCAGGGGTCGACCTAGACTACTGTTTTCTTTCTTTTACTGGGCGAATACTGCACACAGAAAGCTAGAATTTGCTGCAATGTTGCATTTGTCCCTGTTGTAAAAAATCTATATTTTGAAAATTTTTAATGTGACAGCATTACTTTGCTATGTTCACAGAGTTCTGTCTGGAAAATCGTGTCTGCAGCAGTTGTAATTGAGAAGCGGTAGAAGTTATTGAGTGGCGTCAATCGATAGAGGGTGACGTAATGTTGTGCCCGAAAAAATAATTAGGCTGATAGGTTAATTAGGTAATTAATTAGAGGCAGAAAGTGTAAAAGTAAAGGCAAAATGGTCTCATTAGTCAATCAATGGCTTGGGGCCACATTTGCATGTATCAAATACTAAAATAGTTAACTCAGTAATTAGGGTGACGTTAAGATGTGTCAAATACTAAATAGTTAATTAAATCAGTCAAGGTGCCATCACGCAACCTGTAGTCGAGGCAAAAAAGGACATAGGAAGGAATTGAGTGCAATTTGAAAGTACCAAAGACTAAAATAGTTAATTAAGTCAGTCAATTAGGGTGACGTCAAGGACGTGACATCACGCAACCGGAAGGAGAGCCGAAAAAGGGCATAGGAAAGGATTGGCGCGCAAGTTGAATGTACCAAAGACTAAAATGGGTAAACAAGAAGTGAATTAATGTGACGTCACGCAACCTGGAAGTAGAGCCGAAAAAGGGCATAGGAAGAAATTGGCACGCAATTTGAAAGTACGAGACTAAAATGGGTAAATAAGAAGTGAATTAAGCAACTAGAAGCAACAAACAGCCGCATCAGTGCTTTCGCATTACTCCAATGCAGATTCTGCAGTGCTCTTTAATTTTTTGTTTTATATGTGTCAAGAAACTTTGATGCTTTTGTGTGCGATTTTTAACTACAATTTTTTGCTGACGGTTTTTTCACCACTTATTCATTGTCCAGGGGTGGAAGCAGCCTCTATAGCCTTTTGGATCAGCTTTGGAGTAGCAAAAATTCGATTTCGAAGCATGTTTGAATATTTGTGCATATTTTGGAGCACTTTGGAGATGGTTACGGCATTAAATGCTACTAAGCGCATTTTTCCTCGCATCAAAAGAAAGCTGTATTTAATTTGAGCTCCTACAGACTAGAAAAAAAAGGTTCGAATTAGCCTAAAGTTCGAGTTATTGAATGGAATCGAAAAAAAAAATGCCAATAACAGTTGTTACAGTAATTTTGCCTGCATGACAGCTGTCTGCACTTGAGATGAAACACAAGTAAAAACGACAGTTATTCCCGCTTTCGTCAAGTGCTTTGCTTCAGCCACGCACACTGCCAGGAAGGTTGAAGGACTGCTTCAAAATTGTAACAGCTACCCTATCGCAGTGCTACTCGGTTGTATTGATACCTCTGCACAGAGCGGCCTCTTCACGTTTTGAGGATGCTTCACTGCAGAGCGCATGGTGAAGCACTGCGGCGAAGCGCGCAATGCGGTGAAACTGCTCATGATCAGCTGGAAGCAGAATGTGGATGCACGCGCGAGACTTAAGCGTTAGAACAGCAACGCCCCGAGCAGCTTCCGATGTGCACGCCCAATGGCAGTCGCAGGTTGGCATGAAGTCAAAGCGAATGCAAAACCATGCGATTGAGCTTTATTTAGGAAATGGCAAACTTATGATCGTAGTCATACTTGTCACGGCACACAATGTACACGGGCACAACAGTTACATGCAAATCAGGTTCAGGGAGGGTGATCGCTGGTGGAGTGTGTCGTACCTCAACCTGTCACCGGATGCCGGTGCGTTTGCCGCGAGACATCTACACTGTTGGACACAAGTGAAGAGCTGCAATCGTCCATCGCGCCGCAGCTAATCCCATTCGCTTTTGGTACGTGTCCCCTGCGACCGCACTCCTAGTTCATTATCTGAGCTTCCGAATTAACGAGGGTCTAAACAAAAAGAATTTACTTTAGTCCAATAACTACATGGAAATTTATTCTGTATCTCATTTAGCAGAATTATTTAGGGGTGCAATGGTTCCAAAGATTTTTGCTTGAGCTCACGAAAGAAAAATAGACAAATGACAACTACTGCAAACAGCAGTGGAATCGATTACCTGCTATTAATTTCAATTCAGAAAAGCTCGTGCCATCTGCCTTTCGCAAAAGCTACAGCGATAATAGCTTAATGACAAACACTTTGAGTGAACCAACTGTTGTGGATGCCAATGCGGCTGCACGCTTTTGTATGGTGAGCACTCAGTGTTGCTCAACCGAAGATAATAACCGGCTAAATTTGGCGTTGTACACTTTCGATGGTTAATTATTGCGTAAATTGCCGTTCTGGCACAGCTTGGCGCAACAGGTCAGATTGGCACAGAATGGCGCGATTTTCCACCCCTGATTGTCGCTAATACCATTTTAAAGAGGAATTCCTCCTCTACAATTTGATACTAGACACTCCTGTACCAAGCAAGTTTGGTTAAAGAAAAAGAAATATTAATGACACCATCCAAAAACCATCCTTTTTCCCGCGGACAGTAAAGTGTTAACGGCTTATACTCGCAGCCATGACCCTGTCCATCCAGCCACGAGAAGTGTCACACATCTTCGCGAGGTTCCACGAGTTTGTGAGATCGTGAAATGCACATCATAATTCTCCTTGTCTACCGTGAGGTAGATAGTTAAAAATAAATAACTCCTGTCGCTGACAGGAATCGAACCTCCATCCCTTGGATCTCCAGCAGAGCGCTTTAACCACCTGCGCCATGCCTGAGATCATAATATGTACATCATAATTATCCTTGTCTACCGTGAGGATGATAGTAGCGATGACAATGACGCTCCAATTAGTGATAATGAGAATGATGACATTTGCAATGATAATGCCGGTGCATTTAGTTGATAATGACCGCAAACTTGATGAACTGTGTGCACCAGCAACGCTTAGGCTTTCACATTTCTGCAGTGTAGATTCCACAGTGCTCTGGAAATTTTATCAGTGAAGCCATATTTAACTGCATAGCATTTACAGATCTGAAAATGGAAAGGGCGTTCATACTTGTTTTTAAAGTTATTCCCGGGAATGAGGTGACGGTAATTACGGATCAGCAGCAAAAGAAATGCTCTGCAAATTAGGCACGTCTGCAATTGGTTCTATCAACCACAGTTTTTGCCTGTAGTGCCACCATGTTCTGCCATTAGTGACCTTGAGTCGCTAATGGTCGCTTGAGCAAAAAGAATAAAAGTACTGTTGCCAAATGTTACACCAGAATATCAGCTGTTCTTTGCCTTTAAAAATCAATTTTTGCTTTCTTGCATAAGTGGCATTGTGCTATACGAGGCTGATCACGTGTACAGTGGATGACTTAAAAATTTACTCAAAATGCTGTTATGCAACCATATTCGCATATGCAAAACAAAACAGTGAAAAACAATGTAGCCAAGATGTCTTCATACCTCTCGCGTTCTCATGTGCAAAACAAAACAATAAGAAGCAATTACTCCACACGTCATTGTACATCACGCATCACATGAAAAGAAATGTATAGAGAGGAAAACAAAAATGCAGCATTTCAGTAGATTAATAAATGTTTCAGGAGATTAATCAGCATTTATGACAGATTCTCAACGAAGCCTAAATTGTGCAATCAAAAACAAATAACCAAACAAATAATGCTCATTTCTATTTAGAAGCAGCAGTCTATCAATTCTAAAGATAAGCATTAATTTTCAAGCTTTTATAAGGGCAACATACATTATGGCTTTTTTCCTGCTTTCCATACGTCAGGAAAAAAACGAGAAAAGTTTATTTCCAAACTTTCCTGTTTTTTTTGTTTTTTTTTTTTTCAGAGCTCTGCCATCTCTACTGAAAATAGAGGAGACGCTGGTCTAAGCCAGTGTATACTCAACAGCCAAATAAACCCCCAGGTTCCGATGCTTTACTACAGAATAATTACTCTTTATTTTATGTATGCATTTTATTACCCATGCGTTCTAGTCCGCACGCACCCGATAAAGTTGGTCAATTTTTTGAACGTAGAAGCATGCAACATGAAGAAAAAAAATTCTGAAAACAGACCAGACACTAAATTTTTGCTTGTATTCAGTAAAACTGATCTGAAATATGCTCAGAAGTATGCTTTTGCTTATGTCTGAAAAGGGCCCATACCACAACTAGTGCATATAGCTGCCAGGTAACCATGCAATGAGCAGCTTAAAACAAACAGTACATTTTTTGGTATAGCAAATCAACCAGTTAACACTAATTTAATTACAAAATAGTCACCAGACTGCTGCCAGCTTACTCCAAAACTTGCATTATATCTAGCATATATGACTACCAGGAGACCGAAAGCAATCTGGTGATTTAGCTGGTGTTGCCACTTAATCTAAATACTAAAGAAATATCACAACAAAGCTTTTTGCTATGAGCACAATCACCCTTCGAACTATGCTCACAAGCTTCACAGCTCTTGTTACTGATCATCTAATGAACGCCTGTCCCAATTCACAGAACAAATTTCAAGATGCTACCCATATCTTTACCCTCAAAGGTTAACCAATCAGAAATGCCACACAATACCCCATATTTCAAAAATAGTAGAACATACCCACTACCGTCTTTTCCATTCAGTGTGTTGATGAAGGATGCCAACTTCTCTGTATTTATATTCTGGACCGGGAAATGAAAGCAAAGAAAATGCAACAACATTCATTACACGATTAGGAACAGTAAAACAAGCACTTACGTCCTCTCCAAAGTTCACTATGTCAACATTAACTTTTTCTTTCTTGAGACGTTTTGCAAGTTTGGTGAGCTGAAAGCAAGAAACCACGTAAGAATTCAAGACATAAACAGGGCACACTCGAAGGCACCTCTCTCGAATCGGTCTCGATGGGGCTGCCGACAAAAACAACGATGCGCATCTTGTGGTTCTTGCCCTGGCGGTGCTTGAGCACGAGCTGCAAGTAAACAGCATGACCAATTCAGGCTTACAGTAACGCCAGATGCCGCCCTGTGAAATTTCATAGATTGACACTGGAGAAAAAAATGGGAAGTAACCTACGTGAGCGATCCGAATAGCAGTCAGGAAATTTATGTCTCCCTTCGGCTGCACTTGATGTAGCTTGGAAAGTAAGCGCCCAACATCAGTGGTAAGCGTGGCCAAAACTTCGGAACTGTGGCAAATAGAGCAGAGAAAGAAAATACCCATCAGCGACAAAAATATAGTAGCATGTGAAAATGCGCTTACCTTGCTAGTGTCAGCAAGCCAACATTATTCTCAGGATTTGATCGGGTCTTCGAGTGACACACCAAACTAACAGCCTCTTGCTGTGCTTGTAAGCGCGTGGGTATGAAGTCACCATTGCGCATGTACTCGCTGTTGTCCACGCTGTAAAAAAGTCAAACAATGAAGATTTATGATGCACTTTCAGACACCGCAAAAAAATATATTTCTCAACGTCAATAAAGAGCTAAGCCTTGCATACGTAATGCAAGTCATGTTAGCTCTTCAATGACTGCCATCGGCCACTAATTACACACAGAGTTCCTTTGAAGAACGCCTCTACGACGCTTCGGTTCAGGACCAAAGTAAACCACACGCTACTACTCACCACACCACAGTGCTTTCAAGAACCATTTTGACCGGCACTGCTTGCAAGCTCGGCCGGGGAACCCCTCTCGATCACTCTTTTGCTCGAGCTGGAGCGGACGAGCCAGTGGCACGGACCAAAAGCCAACCTACTCGCTCGGAGCAGCGGCGCAGCGACCTGGAGCGACTCAAAGGTGACTTGAGGCCATAGCCATGGCTCCTTACGTCGCTTACGTTACTTTGCAATATACAAGTTAATCAAAAATTGTAAAAACCTTTACTGTTACTTTATTTTATGCTCATAATATTGCAATTTAAATGCGTATTTAAAGGTTTGCACTTTTCTTAATGCGTTCTTAACGGCAGAGACAGGTTTCACAACAACGTAAAAGTACTATGTTTCCTAACCAGACCTTCTTTATTGGAATGCTCCGTCGCTTCTGCGCATGCGCCAGCTGAAAGAAGTGAGGAGAAATAACTTGCAGGATGTGACGTAGCCTTGTTTTGTTTTGTTTGTAAAATGTCTGCCGCTTCTCGTCGCCGTTTCAAGAGATAGACCGATAGCTGGTCGCCAGTGTCGCCGGCTCCGTGATCGCTCGCAAGCCGGACATGGCTGTGGCGATGGTGGCGGACGGGTTTCTTGGCATTGTAGTTTGAATATCGTAGCCGTGTGGCCGTACGTGTTCCTTTCCACATGTTATAATACTCCTTGAGCTTCGGCCTCGCGTACTGCTGTTCGTCAAGCAGCAAGCTGTGATATTCCCATGCGTTCTCTTAGTTACAGATAGCACCATCTCCGACCTGTGGACTCTGCGACGCTAGTTCTGCAATGCGTGTCAGCCCGCTCTTGTCGATGGAACATGCCTGCAGTATGTCGCAAGTACTTACTTGCATTTCCCGAAATTTACACGAGTCACTGCCTTTGGATCATCCGGAAGTAAGGTGTACAGCGCAAGTAGCGCAACACATGGGATGCGACAAACTCGTCTCCGATCGAGTGCGTAGTCGAATGGGATCTCGCTGTCATTTTTATCGTTGTCCTCGACTTCGACACCACTATTTAGTAGCAGTGGTAAACTTTAATCACCTCGAAATGCCAGTATAAAAAGGGGCGTCGTTCCGGTTGGCGTTCCTTCAGGAAGAACGTTAGTCACTACTTGACTAACGTTCTTCCTGAAGGAACGACTGTTCATGTCAGTTCTAAATCCCGGATCCTAAGACATGTGTATCGTGGAAGCTGGCCACCTGCCGATAATGCTCAATGTATACATATGGCTGGACCTTGTTTGCAACATTTCTAAAATGTTTTGTTCGTTGTAAAGTTCTGCATGAAATATATGTGTATAACCTTTATTGTATTTAAAACAGCATCTCGTGCACCAAAATCATCTACTACAGGTCATTGCTCCATAGATTCAAAATAACAATTCTCTCACCTTTTAGAACACTGCAGCGCCGTACATTTATGACCTGATTTATCTGCAGCTATGAAAATAACTGCTTTGAAAGGGCTTGTGTTGTTATATACCATTCGCGTAGGCCTGTGTAACTTTAATGTCACAGTTCCTTATTGCACATTTTCTTGACTCCTCCTTCAGTTTAAAGCATCTACGTTAGTGGCGATGTATGTACCGAACCATCGCGACCCGCCAAAGCTTATTAAGACGAATAAATGACTGAACCTCATTTTCAGTGAGTAGGATTGTTTTATATTCTCTCAAATAGTCTGTCTGGTAAAAAAAAAAATGCACACCTCATTCTCCACTAACCAGAACTACGAAATAAGAAGAGAAAACATTCTCAACATTGTTTAGTCACAGTGGCTGTTGGCTACATAAAGAGCTGCTGATTTCCTTTCTGTTGTCTGGCCAGTAACTTAATGACAGCTTCTGTTCTGGTAGTCTTGATGCCATTGGCGCTATAAGGAGGTTCTCACACTGCTTCGCTGTTTCATCACATTCCACATGACAGATACGGTAATGCTGGTAATTCTGCATCCGTTGCTGTAGTCAAGGGTGGCACTGATGAATACGCTCAGTGTTAAGATAGATGTCTCCATAGCTCAGTTGGACGATCCATGTCTGCACTTTGGACTTGGATGTAGGACAAACTGTTTCTCAGGCACGAATGCAGTCGGTACTCAGGCATACTGCGTTTGGCAGCATTGCATGTTGTGTATGAAATGGCATAGTGTGCAGAAGTCCAAAGCATTTTCTGTACAATGTAGCAAATGCTTCACATCTGGAGGACAGTCTGCTGACTTTTTTCAACTATATTTTCTTTGTGGCAGTCGAACACTCCGCGTCCAGATAAAAAAAGTATACCTAGCTTTAGGGGTAAGAAACACGGCAGGACATTTTAAAATGTAAATTTTCGAAATAGGAATGTTGCTCTGAATATCTTTGAAACTTGACAGTAAAAGATGATGTAACTGCCCGCTGCCTAGATAGCGGGCAGTAACGAGCCCACCATTAAAATGAAGGTCAGTGATGCCCAACACACAACCTAAGAGGTATGTACAGCCCCCTTGTGTTTCTAAGATATATTTTTTTTTTTTTTTGCACACTACTGAGAATTTTATTAATAGCGCTGGGAGACGAGCATGTATGCAAAGGGACACATTGTCTTTAGCTGGCTTATGGTGGAAGAAACTATGACTTCCTCATGAAAGAGAGTACGGCGAATACAATAACAATCCTAACACATAGATGCGGTTGTAGCTAATTCACTGCGCAAACTTTTTTTCTTGAGGCGCTCACTGAAGTCATCTCCGCCCAGTGTCCGCCTATTAGCTTACAACTCCCTCATCCGTCCACTGTTAGAATATGCCGTAATTATATGGGACCCTTTCACCTTAACTAACATTCATAAACTTGAGCGCATACAGCATGAGGTCGTTAGGTTTGTATTTAATTCATATGGCCGTGCATCTGTCAGCGAGCATGTGAAGCGTAGTGGATTACCTTCTGTGACTGAGCGCAATCGTATCTGCCGATTAAAGTTTCTTTTCCAGCTCGTAAAAGGTCATTATAATATTAACACTTCCAATTATATTACTTACTCTTCAGGTTATAATACGAGACAAAGGCATGCACTAACAATAACCCCTGTGAACGCGTGAAATAACTGTTTTAAATATTCTTTCTTTCCGAGGACAATTACGGAAT
Source organism: Amblyomma maculatum (assembly GCA_023969395.1). NCBI lineage: Eukaryota > Metazoa > Arthropoda > Arachnida > Ixodida > Ixodidae > Amblyomma > Amblyomma maculatum. The sequence continues at coordinate 571,637 of JAJIZL010022451.1, read as the reverse complement.
GGAATAACCTTAATAGCGAGACTGTAACTCAAAGTTCTTTACTAATGTTTGAAAAGTGCCTGCAAATTTTATGAATTTGAGTGCGTTTATATGCTTGTATTTCTTTTTGTTTTTCCCACCCTGCTATGATCTGTACCAGATCGCAGTACCTATAAATAAATAAATAAAAAAACTTCAAAGCGACAGAGCCACGGTGCAAGTATAACAATCATGCCACAAGATGGAAGCGACGCTATGTGATCCCCAGTGGAAGCCTATGCCTTGCTGTTTCACGGCGGCATAAGGCAGTATGTTTGCAGTTGTAAGGATTTCGCAATGTCACGCATACAATATTGCATCATTGGATGCTCAATGCACCTGCGTGAAGTGCCCACCAGGGGTGAAATTCTACCGTTTATTCCAATAGCAGCAGGAGCACTGGGAAATTCTGTGTGCATTTCATAAAAGGCTGCACGTGTATAGCTTTATGTTGATCTGTTATATCATGGTGCAAAGGTGCACATGTTTTGCAGCATTCTTAGGTTTGCTAGTAACCTGAAATGCCATATAGTTTCTCAACACATTTTATGTAGTCCTTGTTCTTTAGTTTCTTTTTTTTTTTTTCATAAGTACGACCTCTGCCCTTGTGTAAAGTGTTCATTCGCAATTTCTCATCAATGTCGGAGTCATAAATATTGCTTGTCCTATGCAACACATCAACAAAAAAATATATAACAACTGCTTCCCCTCTATAGTCTCGGATACAACTTAAGTCTGCAGTAACTGCCATGCACAATTTCTTCGTCACAGAAAATAGTCTGTTTAAGGTCTTTCTGGTTACCTAAATAAGAAGCTAACCATCAGACAAAATTACCAGCTGAAGAATACCATCAATGCTTCTTGCTTGTTTGGTGTACTTACACATCAAAAACTGATTGTTTACCGTTCAGTGGAGTAAAACACATGCCGGGAAACATTCATTGGTCATTGTTAGCAACTGCTGTTTTCTTTAAGTTCTATCCTACTTATACCATCCATGTCACACTCCCAAACCTAGATATTAAAAAAAATAATAATAAAAAAAAAAACAGGCGGCCGACACCACAGCTCTGAGAACTGCTCGCTAAAGAGGCGACATGCCCGCTCCAGGTGGAACCAGACCTCCGTCCATACTCTTGCAAGCACTTCGTGAATTCCCAGGTTTTGACACCTCTCCTCTCCTCTAATGTTAGTGCGTGGGGGAGCCCCTGAAGGTGATTTAAATAAGACGAATAA
>JAJIZL010022451.1:535053-555383 GCA_023969395.1 Amblyomma maculatum | reverse complement strand
ACAAGGAGGACACTCACAGGCATTAGGCATCAGGGTGTTTCACAATGTATCACCAACTGGCCCAACATACTACATTACTGATTTACCTAGTTTTGTAAGGTATATCTGTGGGTGTCCTCCTTGTGTCCCATCCCTTGTGCTGTTCCATCACTCTGATACCTATTTGTTTCATATTGTTGTATACAGCATTTCACAATGTATAGGTAGTTCATGTTACTGTATTTTCCAGTGTGTTTTAAACTCTACACACTGTGGGCAAATTAATGGCTAATATGGCTTACGAAGATTTTCATTTTATTTTTTTCACATTTCCTACTATACTCAGCTCATTGGGCTCTAGTAGCAGCTGATTAAAGATGAGATGGACGAGGGACTGGTTTTTCTGGTGACCCTTTAGTAGTTGAGGTGAATAAATGAGAGTAACAATAACTCAGAGTCATTGCCCACCAGAGCTCTTATTTGTCTTCATTTTAATGTTCAGGCTAATGTATGCAAGAAAGAGTGTTTGAATGTGTAGATCTGATCCTGAGGATATATGCCACAAACTGGAATTGTAAAAAATGTTACAAGGTAGACCGCACAAGGTTCATGGTACTGCCTCCCCACAGTGTGTGATCTATCTGGCATACTTACATAAGGAATAAGCCTCGCAGGAACTTATCATTGAAGAATACCTTGCATTGGAAGAAGAGTATGAGAAATATGCTTCATTTTACACAGAGGGTCAAAAAGAACCCATCATGAAGGCTCCATAGGGGGCATCTGTTAAAGTCTATGTTCGGTGTACTGTGCGACACCACACAAACCTTGAGCACCATTGCCTAGTCGTGTGTGGTATAGCTGTGTCAGGGGAATTGGGGATCCTGGTATGCAATAAATGCATGCACATTTGCTGTTTACAACAGATTGCTCACTTCTTCAGTCACAGAACAAACTGAAAGCAACAGACATTTCACAGAACAAAATTTTGAATTATAAAACATTGCTGTCACTGAAATGCAGGAAGAGCCAGGGCGTCCGATCGCATAGTCCGCATAATGACCAGAGTTATGAAAGTGCTGCTAAATTGTTATGGCAGATGGGCCACGACACTTTTATTGCAAAAGCACTTCCAGCATGGCGCGATGGAGTCCACCCATTTCAGGTTTCTGTACTTCTAACAGAGTGTTGCTATGGCAACAATCAAGCCTAGTTTTGCTATACATGGTTATACTACGAGTTGCTATGTGTGACTACCGTGGTCAAGATCAAGGACACATAATTAGGTCTAATTAACATTAATAATCTTTGCCAAGTTCAGCTTAAGAAATGAAGTCTGAACATGATTGAACACATTGGCAATACCTTCGTGAACTTAAGGAGGGACACGGCTCTTTGAGACGAAAAAATCACGAAAAAAAATGATTTTTTGAAACTGACATTTTCAGAATCTGTAGCTATTATTCCTTTAATTTGCCAGGTTTTATATCTCGCGGTGCAGTATTTGGGCCACAGAAGCAATTTATAGCATCGCTGTCAGCTGAAATCTGCGCAAAAACGTTTTTTTTTTTTCGAGGTGCGTGGGTCGTTTTCTACACGCCCGATCGCAGCCATCTTGGTCTCGTTGGAAAGAGCGGCTTTTCTTTTCCCATTTCCCACCACAAGTGCCTTCGCCGGCTTACTGGTGACGTTAAAATCCGAGCATAAAAAAAGTCCAAACGCGTGGTTCTATTCGTCGAGCTAGCACACGTGATAGAAAAGCGCGCTGTGATTGGCCGCGCAAAGTTCCCGTCGTCTGCTCCTCCGCAGGCGGCGCATCTCTCCTTGTTCAGTCGTAGGGTTGTGACGAGTGCGGCACGATATCAGAAGCAACGCCGAAGTTTGCCACGAGTCACAAGTTTGGCAAAAGGAAGAAACGATCGGCCTACAACTTCAAGAAGCGCTCAGTTCCTTCGGCCGGCGTCGAGAATAGTCCGCCGCCAACAGCAAGTGATGCCGAAGCCGCGGACAGTACCGAAGTGGACTTAGGCCTAACTGAATCGCCGACGAGTGAATGCATTCCGGACAGCAGCCGCATTCGGCGCGACACCGAAATATTGCAGCGGTAGGAATTGTTGCGGAGAGAAATGGAAGCCCAAGAAAAGCTAAAAGTTCTTTCGTCAACACCGGCCACCAAGCGAAAGATGGATTTTTTCACTCGCGCTGACGATGTTGCGGCCGCGCCATCGGACATCGAGACGGACTTCGTTGTCGTCAGTTTGGACTCAATGAACGCGTTGATGTCATTTGTGAAGTGCAAGGTGTGCGGCGGTAGCGTCACGGTCGGGAAAGGTGAATGTGAATATGGCCTCGCCATAAAGATTATTATCGAGTGCGCGTGCTGCGGTGATGTTACGTCGGCGTGGAGCTCGCCCTGTGTGAACGGAAAAGAGAAGTGCAACCCGTTCGTTGTGAACGTCCTTGCTGTGCGATGCAAGCCACCGGGAATCGACAAACGGCACTCAATGACGTTTTTGCGACCATGAACATTTCGCACCGTGGCCTCCACAACAAAACTTGGCAAAGGTACGTGAAGAAGCTGGCACCCGCGGCAGCTCTTGCTGCCGAGAAGCAAACGTCTCTGTGCGCGCAATCGGTGCGGGATCTATATGATGAGTTGGAGGTTGCGAATCCCGGAAACATTGCTGTGTCATACGACGGTTCCTGGATGACGAGCGGCCACTCTTCCCATATCGGCGTCGGCACGATCATCGAGCTGTTTACAGGACTGGTTCTCGATTACGTGGTCCTGAGTAATTTTTGCGCTGGTTGTGAGCGTGCCCCAAGCGAAGATGACCCGGCATACAAGGCTTGGAAGGAGACCCATGCATGCCAGAAAAACGCCACCAAGAAGGCTGGTGAAATGGAAGTTGAGGCTGCTCTCTCTTCCTCTTCCAGAGATCACTGCAATGGCACAACCTGAGATACACCACCCTACTCTCAGATGGTGACAGCCGCGCTTTTCTTGCGCTGCAGGATGCCCGGGTGTATGGGTACAAAGAAGATTGTATCAACCATGTACAGAAACGGATGGGCACGAGCTTACGAAACCTCATCACAAAACATAAGGGCCCTGGTTTGGAGAGCCTTGGTGGTAAAGGCAAACTGACCGCGGACCTAGTGGCAAAGTTGACAAGCTACTAAGGCTGGGCCCTGAAGACTCACAAGGGTGATGTGCAAGGAATGAAGAGGGCAGTAATGGCCACTTATCGCCACATAACATCAAATGACTTGGTGTCGGACCACAGCTATTGCCCACCAGGACCGAGCTCATGGTGCTGGCAAAATGCAGCAAGAGCTAAGGGTGAGACAGCTCCTAAGCACCGCTACAGTCTGCCTCAGCACGTATGTGAGGCCTTGTTGCCCATTTATGAGCGCCTGTCTGATGAAAGGCTTCTTGAACGGTGCCAACGGGGCAGCACTCAAAATACCAGTGAATGTCTCCACTCCCTGATATGATCACTGGCACGAAAAGAACAGCATGCTTCACTGTTCACGGTGCAAGCTGCTGTGGCTGAGGCTGTTATGAGATTTAATGCTGGTTGCCAAAACTCCTCTGCAGCAATATTGAAAGAGCTGCACCTCAACCCTGGGACACCAAGCATGAAGCGCATGGCAGAGAAAGACCACCGCCGAGCAGTGGCATCTGCAAACAAGTGCAAGACCACTGCTGACATGCAGCACGCTTTCAAAAAACGCCATTTGGGTGGCCATAGTCAGTCTGACTACATCCCTGGTGCCTTCTAGTCACTTACATTGCAAAATATTGCAATATTTTCTCTACGTTCTTGATTAAAAGAGAGCCAATCTCTTTTTTCTCGTTTTCTCAAAACACCGATTCTTGACTTCTTGCTTATTCGCAGAAGCGATATCTCTGCCTTCAATGAAGGTAGAACCATAATTTTTGCTGTGGCATGTAGCTAAAAGTGCAAAGCACACAATGTTAGGAGCAGATTTTGCAATTTACGTTTAAAAAATTTTTAAATTTTGCTCTAGGTCAGACAGTAGGGCACCCACATTTGAATGGTGAACTTTGAAATGCTGTAACATGGCTAATATTTGTTTTATCAAAAAATTGCTCCTAACATTGTATACATTATGCTTTCTAGCACCTAGCAAAGTGTCAGTATGAAATTTTTTTAGTGTGGTTACTTTTTTATTGTTTCTGCAGATTGTGAGCAATTAATTTCATCTATCTTTTGAACTAATTGGCCAATTTGAAAAATAGTTACATACTTGAAATCAGCGCAAGAAACTGAATCAGACTACCTGATTTTGTCAAGTTTGGTCGAAAATTAAGAAAAATAGCTTTAAGAGCCATGTCCCCCCTTAATTGAGCATGTTAGGCTTTGTGAAGTCTAATAGGTCTGGCATAGCCTAAAATTTTTTACATACCTTTGCATATAAGTCTTGTGCTCAGCTATGGCTAAATGACTTATTTTTTATAGCGCAGTTCTTGGGTGCCCATTCCTGGGTTGGCCGGTATCACCATTTCCATAACCACTGGGCAGCTGTAGGGTGGCCCGGGAAGCCACCATATCACAATTCGCGCCGGCCAACCTGTGGCGAAAGACTGCACGCCTTCCTGCAACCTATCATGGTCTTCCAGAACACAGACGTATCTGATAGTCTTATCGAGGGCCAGCATTGGCATCCTCAGGGACCTCTTAAAGCTATTGCATCCTACGCAGGCAAAGGGTCACTAAAGACAACGCTATCAGGATTGTTATGTTAGCAACATACAATAGCACAGCATTTCTTGACTTTGTTGTCGCCTGTGTGGTTTTTTTTTTATCAGCAGCGGAAATTAAAGTTGCTGCTGTCTGGAGCCATCGATCTGTTTACACCAGCCATAGATCCCGTTCTTGAGCTCAACTAAGCTCTCGCGGCGAACGCTGGCCTGCACTTTAGCAACCTTGGCCCCCATGGAGCGTGTGATGCTTTTTAAAGCTGATGCGGCTTGATTAGCTGGATCAATAATGTCTAAGTGCTGACGAGACAACAGTATCGGCATCAAGTGAAGCAACAAATGCAGCTGCGGACATCGCCGAGCCACCTTCATAGGTGATGAGTAAAGACTTAAGTACGGGCGCTTTTGAATGATAGGTGTGAACCATGATTTCTGGCAGAAAATAGAAAAGGGGGAGCAATGCTGGGCCTTTTTCGCACTATTTTCTTTTGTTTCCTTCGCTGCTGTATTTCTTAATAATCGATCAACCGAGCTACCCTTGGGTGTTTACACCTTGAATTGCTTACTTGAAAGTTGTCAGTGTTGCTGCTGAGCAGAGCACATGTGAAGCTGAAGTGCTGATCATGACAATAACTGATGCTCTAGATAGCTCTGTGCATTTGTACTGAACCGTTGACAGAACAGCGAACATTGAGAAATTAAAATCTGTTGAGATGCATAGCCAAACTCGGATGCATATTATAGATGCGGGAGCTGGCCAGCCAAAAGATTCATAACACTTGGAGGGCAATTGTACATGGCAGTGGCAATTCTAAGGCTTCACAAAAACATTTAAAAAGAGCACAGTTATGCTACACAATTCGTAATAAAACATTCTGTTTGTGCGTGTGGTGGGGCACAGTTGGTAAGATCATCGCATAGAGATGTGAAGGGCCAAGGTTCCAAAATGGGTTGTTGTAGTGGTTATTTTATTTATATACAAAAGAAAGGAAAAGGTGTTTGCCAGCCCCGGTGTCTGCTATCTGATATCTGAAGCACCTGAACTGGGGCGGCGAGAATAAAGGGATAGTGAGGAAGGGGTAGAGGAAATCAAAGAGGTGAGCGAAAAGGAGAAAGGAAAGGGTAGGTAAAAATAAAAAGAAATATATACACTATAGAACAATATACAGTAGTTAGCAAACTACTGTATATTCCAAACTTGGTCGATGCTGAATTTTCCCGCTTGTTTGTTTTTTTATGCTCTTATTAAGTATCCATATCATTTTAAATCTTAACTTTTTCCAGCCTTCCTTTTCTCTCCAAGCAATCGGGGCTGGGGAGTAATACAGAGCCAGCTTGTAAAACAGCTCCACCCAGTTTGATGGACATCTACTTTACACAGAGAACCAATATACAGAATCTGTATAAATTTCATACCAGATTTTGCTATTGGGAAGGGCATTGCATTGCATGTAATTCATCCGAGGAGAACTTGGACTTCCTCTGCTGCTCCACACTTTTAAACTAAGGCGCGTGAAAAACAAAACCACATAAGCAGGCAAAATGAATAGCTGTGATTCCGAAGAGCTAAAACCGAAGCACACGAAAACAGCCCACCTGTGGCGCTGGTAAGCACAGGTTTTTTTCTTGCTTTTAAACATTTAGGCTCTCTTTCTACCGTCTTCTTTGAGGAATAAAAGTGCACACAGTTTCGAAACAAAACTTTGTCGATTTAGACATGTAAGCGTAATGATATTGTGACATATATGCCCTGCATCGCTGGACGCTAAAGAAGACAACGATCAGAAACGGTGACACAGACGACGACAAAGTGGTAACAACGTTTAGTGCTAGAAGAAGGTTAACGCTGTTGTGATTCTGTGCTTTGTGTACTGCGTCAACCTGGACTAACCTTCGTGCACTAACCTCGCCACGTATCAATATATTAGGCAGCCTCCGGGATACCACGTGACTTGTACTTGCAAGAATGGGCTGTGGCAGCAAAACCTGTATTTCTGTTTTCACTTTTTCTGCCTCATAAGAGCTTTGTTTTTATTAAGAGCGGTGTTTTCGTGATTAGGACCGGGTATTGTATCGATACAAGCAAACTTTGCTTTTCTCTTTGCGGTCCAATTAAGTGTACTTGGTACAAGGTGCCCCAGGGACACTCGCAGGCAACCTCAGGCAACCTTTCATGGTCACATGGAACGTTGGCATCTTGGGCAGTTTGGGTGAACGGCAGTGTAGGGTTCTTGAGGGGCCCATGAACGCTGTTGCGTCCTGCCCTTAAAAGCAAAGCTCTAGTGTCTCCCCAAATTTCGTTGCACATTTAGAAATATGTCTTGTAAAGTAATGCAAAAATGACAAAGAAAAAAAAAACAGAACAAGTGGATTCAAACTACCATTTTTATGTTCAGAAACACAGCGGTAATACGCACACCACAGGAGCATCGAGAAGTAGTGAGTTTAATTGCACTGTCATTTGTTTTCATAAACTTTCTTCAGTTTGCTACTAGCTGTCACCGCTCGGCCGAAAGCTGTGGGAATCTCGCTATAATTTGTCTTCATGAAATGTTTCCGATTGGCTGCTAGGTGGCACTACTCAACCGAAAGCACTGTGATTATGGGACCGAACTATTGACAGAACTGATGCATAGATTCTCGCTCATGCCACTGCACCAGGTTTTCTGCAGCATAAAGAGCTTTACTCAAATTTCGCATTACTGAGTATTGTAATCGTCGGTGTCAATTTTTTTTATTGCATTTTGCATTGCTTCAAGTTATCATCTTTTTGCAATTCTAAATGTTGTCGATGTCTTTACATGCAATGTGAAAACCCTTAACCAAGTAAGGGTTCTGGTAAGGTGATGAAAGTGTGTGCAGAAGAAGCTGTGCTAGTAGACTATAAGTGTGACAAGGTAGTGGAGTGTTTCGGTCTGCACCTGGCATTTGTCTAAAGTAGCTGGACAATGCCTCAAAATGTGCATGGGCTCTGCTTAATCTTGACTATCCCATTTTTGCACTGCGCATCTCCCTTGTGACCAGTTGTAACTCATACTTAGCAGCCACCAAACCATGCGAACATCTGAAGAATACTAACTTTTTTCGGTTGAAAGCAAATTTCATTTTTTTGGTGTGCGTTTATCTCGTGTTTCATTTTTGAGTTTAAACCAAAACCTTCAACCTCCCTAAACATAAATTCATACTCATGAAACAAACAGTTGCTTTCCACTTAACTTTTCTTAGGAGGGAATGCAATAGTATGCTGTTGTGAGCTCTTCGGTTTTTTGAAATGTCAAACAAACTCATAGTCTGTCAGTGTAACCGCAAGTTTTCTTCTCTTTTTTTTTTTTACGCTGTGCTTGGCACATGATAGCCTTAGCTGCCTATGCCCCCCCCCCCCCCCCCCCCCCCTTTTCTTCTAGATGCACATTTTGCAGATGACAGTGATGTGGAATTTTCAATCAGTTTTGACACACCTGAAGGCATGGCCTGTATAGAGAGGCGAGAGTATTTGCCTTTTTAACTATTTGTAGTAAAGGATTCTCACCATTTATTGCTGGATGTTATTTAATGCTTTAGTGACAAATAATAGTTAATACACGCTTAAAACTACTTACTTGCTTAAGTGTGCATGTAAAAGGAATTAATTAAAATTAGGTCTTTTTTGATGGCCTGACTTGAATTTTTTTTGCTTGTATACTTGCTTAAGAAAGTATATGGATGAGCGGGAAATAAATCACTTGTAAGCTTGCCGATAGTGTATGTTTATGTGTGTGCCTTCTTCTGGTCCTGCATCTTGTTCCCCCCCCCCCCCCCTTTTTTTCCCCCACTAGGAGTAAAGGGTAAGCTTCGTTTAGAATGTTTGGTTTCACAAGAGCCCCCCTTCCCTTTCGTATTTTCTGTTTCTGCATCAGCAGCTGTGTTCAGAGGATTGAAAAAAAAAAAAATTGTAAGTTGTTTTGTTACCTTAAGTTGTAATTGTAGTAATTTGAGCGTAGTATGTACTCTTGAATAAAAATTTCTACTCTTGGAGGGGCACATTTTCGGATCTCTGCTATGGTGAGCCCAAGGGGGCACAGTCGCAGCTGTTACCAGCCATAATGCTGTTTCTCTGGCTTTTGATGTGCAGTTGAATTCATGGGTGCAATAGCTCAGAATACAGCTAACATTTCAAAGATAGTGCCAGTTTGCGTTTCGTTTAATTCCCTTCGGCTTTCTGCTTGAAGCACTTCACATACTGTCAGGGGTTCATAGTAATATAATCATTCAGCTGAATAATGAATAATATGGGCTGCTATGCACTTTGCCAGGAGTACTTAGGAAGTGAAGCTGTATATTCCTAAAGCCCTGCTGCAATGGCACAGTGGTTAGGGTGCTCGTATGCTATACCCAAGGATGCGCCATCGAATCTTCAGTTGTGGCGACCGCTTTTCGATGGAGGCGAAAAGCAAGGCATCCATGTGCTGTGCGTTGTCAGTGCATGGTAAGGAACCCTAGGTGGTCAAAATTTTCAGAGTTTTCCACTGTGGCATCTCTCATACATAGCCTGAATTGCTTTTGGACATTAAACCCCATAAACAGAACCAAACCATGTATATTTCCAAACCTTGGTCAATGTCAGATGTAACGTCATCTATATGCTTGTTATGTAGTTTTTGTTGATTTTTACAACCCCTTTGGATTTGTTCTCAGATTATTTGTTTCACTTGCAGTGAATCTTTAGTTGAAGTACCAGAAAAAATTGATGCCTTCCTGAGTAAGAAGCAATATCTTCATGCTACGCAACTTTTAGTGTGTTCTGGTAAGTGGGCTAAGTTTTTAGTGCACTTTTTGTGTGAATGCTTACCTGTATCTTTCTTTTGTTTACGTGCAGTAAACCTTGTTGAAGGTAGTCTGGAAGGTGTTGAGGCACTAAAGGACGTGAAAGGAAAGCTTATCTTCAAGAAGGAGGTAAGCTTACTGAGTCTAAGCATCTGCCACGCTTGTACCAAAACGTAGTATCTATGAAGGTTAGCCATTGATATTGCTCAGCACCACATTAACGCAGTGTTAATTATAACACTTGAAGTGCACTATACAAATACTCTTGCATGTTTTTATAAATTTTTTTTTCTTCGGGAATGAACATTGCATAAGCAGTCTTTAATGGTATGCATCCATAGTTGGGGGACATCATGCTGATATTTCACATTTTGCCTTGATTAAAACTCCCATGCACTAGGCAGCGCACATGTAGAGGCACCTAAGTTTTTTTTGAGAATGCAAAAATGGGAAGAAGCTGAATTTTTATGCTGCTAGGTGGCACAACCTGACAGGTGTGCAAGCATGTGAGCATGTAGCCTAAATGCTTCCAAGGTGTATGGTGGTACTGACAAACAATGCACTCAAGAATGAGGTGGGAACGATTCTGCCATTTTCACCATCAGCTACATTCCCCACATCATCAGTGTATTTTTGACAGTCCCTTCATTCCAGTAATTTGGCACTGTTGTTGAGATTCGGGTCCGTGTCTGGGTATCAAGGCTCCGAGCCCACGAGATGAGGTGCATAAAAGGTGACTTTATACATTATTTGCAGCCATGGTATGAAACAGAACATCAGCACAGGGGCTGAAAACTACTGGCTACACACAACTGTCTTCGCACGGTGACGGCCAGTGAGATTCCGCCACGTCCCCTCCACGCGAACAGCATAACACTCGACGGTTGCTCATGACAGTCTCTCTCGTCAACTGATAGCATGCCATCTTTTATTGGCCAGGAAGTCATTGGCATTTGAACTGCCCAATTTAAAAGCAGGAGTTTGCAGCGGCCCAAAAGGTCCAATAGGGAGTGTGCTGGTCTCCCTCCTCAAATCGTGGTGCGAGCGGGAGAGGAGGGCCGGGCACAGCACCGGAGTGTCTAGAGCATGTTCTGTCTTACGTGACGCCGAGGCTTCCCCTCAGTGCACTAGTGCCATGTGGTGCAGCACTGGGCCTTGCAAAGGGGTGGTAGGTGCTTGCTGGCACCCGCTCGGCTCCAGTTGTCGACTGCTGCAGGAGCCGTGTGAACCGCGGTTAGAAGCCCAGTCATAACACTGTGGATATTTTTGGCACTATGAATATGCCCTTGGGGAAAGTTAACTACTTGCATGCGTTCACATTCACTAACTCTAGGTTTAATTTCTGCGATGCCCTCGTCTGCTCGGACACAGCCACAGTTGTTCAGAATCACTCTAAGTTTACACCTTGTACACGGCGCTCACATTAAACTAGAGTGTTGCACTTAACGCTGCCATCAGCATTGCACCAAACACCACTGTTTCAGCTAAGTTCGCAAGTGTCTATTGAATGCTCCCCACGGAACACGCTCACCAATTCAGACAGTTGTGATCATGCAATGCACGAATGCATCAGTATGCTCAGCCTTGCTCTTCACATCATCAGCGGAGCTATGGTCCGGTATGAGGGCTGAGCATATATAAGATAAGGTGAACATTTAACTTTGCTTTTTTGGAGGCTCTTAACCAAGGCAGCTTGGGAGGCTCTTGTTCGCAGAACAAAACGGCAAGAATATCTTGACAACATGAACTCTGTTTGTGCTTCTAAAGGGCCACTGACCGTGGTCTGATGAACAGCTCAGTGCTGCAATCAGGTATCGGAGGTAGTCTCTTCAGAGTACCAGAGCAATCCCCAAAAAGCAGCAAAATTAAAATCAAAGCCCTGTCATGCTCCCTTTCGGAGAGTCAAACATCTGTGATGATGTTCCTCACAGAAACATCTATTGCTCCCTCACTCTGACTGACCGGTGAAGGGCAGGCGTAGACCATGCGTTGGATCATCTACTTGTTGAACTCATGCTCATTCGTTGCCTGTCGATCAATTGAAGGCGGAGGCTCAGAGGCATCTTGTCTCACTGTTGCTTCACTTCACAGAGGCATGTCCCCATGCAGGATTTTTCTTTTTTAACGATTTTTTTGCGAACGGACACTCACAGTGGGGTCTCTTTCATTGTGAACTTCATGAACCCAAGAGCAAATAATGCTTCGACACGAAAGCCCTAAAATGAACTAAATGTAATGCTATCTTGTGAACATTGCCGCCTGTCTCCGCTGCGCCTTCCCATGACGTTCGACTCTCCCATTGGCCGAGCTCCGTCATGTGTTTTTGCGCTATTTACTTGCTTGTTGCGTTGCTACCTCCCCTCCTGTAGTGCCAAACAACACACATGGTGCACATGAACAGCAAATTTCGCTATGTTCCACACTTATTTGTGCTCTTTTTAGCGTAGCTACTCATTCCTGATGCTATGTTGCTGCCCTTTCGAGTGCAACACACGGGAAGTGATGGCAAGCGGCTATCCAAGATGCCATCTGTGAACTGAGATGCACTGCAGGGGACAGTTTGGCTGTATAGAATTGGCCGGGCTGAATTCAACAGGGGAAATGATTGAAAAAAAGGAATTGAAACTCAGTGCTGTCCCATCTTCATTTATCAAAAGCATAAGCTGAGAAAGCTGCCTGTAAAGCATGAGGCTGGGATTATTCGCCTTTCGCCTCAATCGAAATGCTGCCATTGTGGCCAGGATCGTCTTACAGTCACGCCGGGCAGTCTACTGCTGACGCGTTTTTATAGCTCACAAAAAGGTGCCTGGCATTGCGTAATGTTCTGTGACATGCGGCATACTATGGGGTGGGACCTGTATAAAAGAGCACTATACTATAGCACACTAGATCGCACTTCTGCAGCTTTACTGGTAGCTCGCAACTCAGTGACAGCTGTAAGATAACTGCATACAGATTGCTGGGGGGTGATTCGCTTTCGCAGCCTAGTAAAAAAGTTGAGGGCCTTTCACTCAGTATGGCCGGGTGCCGACGAGTGACTGACATACAAGAGGCGGAGGTTGTATATGCACCTGTGCTGAGGTCGCACGCAGCGTAGCACTTTGTCTGAGGGCTAATAATGGAAACATGCAGGTGCAGTGCCTTATCAACATTCACTCTTGATGTTTCAACAGCCAGCGATAATACAATGTGAACAGACTGCGGCAAAAAGTATGGACAAGAAAGCTGGAGGAACCCTAGCACAAGCGCTCTTCTCCTCTTGAGACTGGTCGAGGCACCACAGGAGAGCAGGAGTGGCGGTGACGTAGGAAAGGGAAGGGTTGGCGCTCCTTTTTGTTCGTTGAGGGACTTTAGTCAAAGCAACCCAAGCTTAGCTTACTGCATGTCACACTGGGTTTCTCCCCTAGTGCAGAAATGCAATTCTGTGCCTGAGGGAAAGCTTGAAGGAAGAAGAAATACTTCATGGCAGGGCCATGTCTCCTGCATCCCACCAGTACTGGAGGATCTGGGTGAATTTTGCTTGCAGAGGCTAATGAACAAACCAGGAGAGCAAAAAACCTTGGAGATGGAACAGTGGGAGAGGAGCCCAGCGCAATAGGTTGGTTGCGATGGCTGTAGCTCCGTTAATAAAGTTCAGTGACTACACATTCCTGGGACAATGCCTCACAGTCACTGGAGTAAAAAACATCTTTGACCGAATTGTGGGCATTGGCCCTTTGGATGTATCTGTATGTAGGGAATTTGAAGTAATAATTCCAAACATCTGAGAACATAGCACATGAAAAGTCTGGCAGATGGCTAGGAGGGCCACAACAGAGCTCGTGTGCAGGTTTAGCACACAGTATCATTCAGAAAGGAAATGCAGATTACTTTACGGTGCAGGGGATGCAACTGATTGTCAGAGTCTTTTCCACTCTTATTCAAGCGTGCCATTTGTCGGCACTACCGTGCATGTGGGAGGCGTTGGCAGGGCATATTGAGCTCAACAGTACATCACCTCTCAAAGTACACTGAAAGTTTTCTACCATAGTAAGTAGAAAGACATTTTGAAATATTTCTTTTCCAGACTTGGAATAATATTCTGTAAACATTTAAATCTAAATTTTTTTCTGCAGACATTAAGCACTGATATTGGAGCTTAGTTCTCTCTGGCATGCTAAGTGCCCTTTCATAATGTCTGAGAATAAAGTGAATCACCTGGTTTTCAACCGTATTCAGCTTTTTGACCAGTATGATCAACGTGCATATATATTCAGGTACCATGCATCCACATGAAAAGTATTACTGTTCCTTAGTAAATTTTGGGAATTGGCAAATCTCTATATAAAGATCCAGAAACTCCAACTAACTTTACAATATACTTCACATTTTTCGACATTTAAGGGCCAGCAGTAGAAGCATGTTCAGATAATTTCCTGCTATGTGTTTATACAGCATGCTTGATACAGTGTAAAAATGTGTGAATTTGCATAACAAGGCATCTGCACCTGTTTTTTTTTTTTTTCTGTTTTTTGAGACCTTGTCTTAAATTCTGCGCTAGACAGTTATTACATATAAATTGTTTTTCAGGCTTTGAATATGTTTGCCCTGTCAATATCTTAATAAACCATGCAGTCAGTGACCATTCTTAATGTAGGCGTAGAGTTCCTTAGTACAACTCTGGGGCATGCAAAAGGTAGTTGGGGCATTTTGACAAGAATGATGAACAATAACACACTGATTTTGTAGTGAAAAGTACTTGAATATACAGAAAGTGACGTTTTCAAATTGTAGCCATAAAATTTTAAGACAGAGATCGTGAGCTTTAATATTAACTGCCTTTTTATGTCCAGAAAGTTTGAAAATTTGGAAATGCATGTTAATATTTTTGTTTTTCAATCCAGCTGCTTAGGACAAGCGAAACCTTGACGATATCGGTGTTAGAGGGAATCATTACATTTTTTGACAAGATGAAACATAATGCATTTGTACTATTGTAGAAGGGGCCAGGACGCTGAAGCACCCATAAAGGCTGTATTGCTGGCAGTGATGTATTTTTGCATGGCGTGATCATTGCTGCTGATTTTCCTTTGGGGTGTTAAACCTCATGAATGAAATCAAACCATTCCTACCTGAAGGGGCAGCCGTCTAAGAAATGTCACCGAAACTATGTTGCAGTCATTCACTTGATATGCAAAGTAGCACTGCGGCAGTTGCAGCAGTGAACTGGTGATAAAATTTCAAAGGGAATGTAGTTTGCCAACGCCTTATCATAGTGGCACTGGAACGCACACCAGCTTGTCGTATCTGTTGCATGGACTCGGTTCGGTACCAAGCCGAAGGGAGGCAGAGCAGATGTTTACAGATGAATAGCCCTTGTTGCACAAAATGGATGCACCATTTTTGTACCAATATATGGCGCCAATGATGCAGCAATGGATTGGAGCCAGCAGCTGCTCATCCGGAGAATTTTTTCCAATATTTTGCCCATAAGGCTTTGAGCCAGTACTCTCTTGTCCAGTTGTCGAATGCAGTCGCCGACTATTTGGACCGATAATTTTTTGGACATGCTTGATTAACCCTTTGACTGTTTTTGCCATATGGGTACTGCGGCCGCATTCCGCCCCGTGGCATTTTTGCTGTTTGGTCGTTGCTTGTTTGAAATTGTCAATAAAACAATTTGACACTGGGGGTGAATTTTTTTTGGAATATTCGGCAATCAAAAAATTAATCTGACTTTTTCACGCCACCGCGGCATATTCATAGAACTAATGTATGTGAGCACCTGAACTTTTGAATTCATCAATGTTGATTGCTGAATTTTGCGGACCTTGTTCATATTTGCTGCGGTCCACAAAATACATATAGTGGAATATCATTAATTCAGGCTTCAATGGGGTTGAAAATATGATCAACTATGGCAAACTTTAATCTAGAAAGTAGCACATTAGAAGCGGGGCATTAGAAGCACATTAGAAGTGGGATGCAGTAGCAGTCTTCACAGATAGCCCTGCCGTATTTTGAGGATGTTTCACTGCACATATTGTGATCACTATGCTTTGAAGCAACCTCAAAATGTGGCAGCTCAGCGAGCTTGCAGTCTCAAGCTTGCTTTTGCATCCGGACTTCGTCTAAGCCCGTGTATTCGCCCATGATGTGCTGATGGGGATGGCAGTACAGCCATCGAATGCAATTTGCTGCCCGTCGTCTCTGCGAACATTGCGCGGCAAGGCCATCAAGCGTCAGAATGGGCACAAAATTACTGGAATATGCTGCTGGCCTCTTCCTCCACCATATAATGGCAATTGGTAGTTTGTGTAAATTCTTTTTTTTTTTTTTTTCTTAAAATTTGATTTTTCAGATATTATGATTGTTCCTAGTAAGTCCGAAAAAAATTGGTGGTGGTTAAGCCTGGATATCAGACGCGAAAAGTTTCGCCAATGCCATGGCTTAGCTTGTGGTTCCTTGGCGTAGTTGTGGCTTACCTTGTTGTTCACGGTTGCCCTTATAGATATTCCATGGCTTATCATCACGGTGAAACATTGATTACAGCCGCACATCACATAAGATAAGCGCGCGGCACCGGCTAAAGGTCAACTGGCGGAGTCGCCGCGGCGGTTGTGGCGGCAGCGGCGGCTCCGACCACCTGCGCCTCTCTTGTGACGCCACGTGGTTTGCGCATGCGCAGCTGTGTCTTTTTCTAAAGACGGAGCACACGCAAGACTCGGAGTTGACTAGCCTAGTGAAGCTTTTCGCTTCAAAATTGGTCGTCGACTGTGCTGGACATCTATTAACGGTGTGTATGCAGCACTGATAAAATTCCATGGTTCAGATTCTGGTGAAAATATTCTGAAAGAACAAGTTGCAGAATGGTGACATTCATTGTTAAGGCATTGATCTGCCTGAGGCGCAGCTGCTGTTTCTGGTATTTCTGCATACTTTTAGAGCATAACTTTGACTTTATATAAACATTAGTATTAAAGCCAACACTCAAGTTTAAAGGTTTTAAAGATTTTGTATTTAATTTTTTGTTTATACATTCAACGTCGCACTGAGCTGAAACAATCGGTGCTGCTAAGAAAATATTGAACACTTTTTACCTTCGCATTCTTACTGACTTTTCTGAAAGCATATGGAAGAAGAATGACCCAGAAAGCATCCCGGGTCATGGAAGATTGTGTTCTATATAGTTTTTATAGCTACAGTAAAGCGTTATTAACTAAAAACGTTTCAATTCTCAATAATTTGAAAGTTTGTAGTTGTAAAATTTGCCATACAAATTTTATAGTACAATTCAAGTGGCCAATGCACTGCCAACTGTGACTTGTGGTTCTCAAAATGTGGGCCAGTCCTATGACAGTTGGGCTCGTTTGTGGCAGGGCCTGCAGTGAACCAATAGCTATTTTCTTATCCTCATGTTTTCACTGGTCACACTTCAAAGTGTCCAGTTTTCACTGTGAAAACTTCTGTGGTGAAAAGCACATGGCTGCTTATTGTGTTACAAGAAATTTCTGCTAAGTTGTGCTTTAACTGCGGCTGTTTCTTAGGAGAATGATTTCTTTAAAATTTGAAATTGATTTTTTTTTCTTATAGGGTTCAAGCTGCAACTGACTGCTAAATTGCTCTCTTACTCCAGTTTTTCTACACTGTGTTGTTTGTGCTTGGACAGATGTGTGTTATTCAGTCCTTGATTAATCCTATGTACAGTGCTCTTTTCTTGTTTCTGTTATGGGCCTCATTTTTTTCATGCTGTTTCTAAGTAGTGTGCATTTGGTATTTATGGCTTTATTTTGATGCTTTTTCAGCGCATGTATGAAGACCTCGTAGATGAATTGCATAGGCACTTGTACCTGAGGACGACAACAGAAGCGCTACAAAAGTTCCGACGCCAAAGTTCAGACAAAAGGATGCAGTTTGTCGCAAGTGCATCTGCGAGGCTAGCACCTCCAGAGAATCCTGTCATTGCACCTGTACTAAACACCAATTTGCAGGAAACAAAAGGTGAACTTCTCTTTTTTTATTTTCTTTTAATGTATTGAGATTTTACGGCCCTGAAAGGAAATACAGATGCCCAGGAATAATTCACTGATTGCCAGGATGACATTTATTAGTCGGTGTTGTGCATATGGTTGTAAAAAAAATAATAATTGTTGCATTTTTTTTTACATGCCACCAACTGATCTTTGAGGTATGTTAAAGTGAGGGGTTGAAAATCTTTCTGCTGGAAAAGCTGACTGGTTGCTGGAATGTTGCCTTTTTTTTTCCTCACAATCTTATGTGATTGTTTGCCCATTCTGCAGCCTCAAACCCTGCATCTACAAGCTTCTTGACCTCCAACCCTGCTTCCATCACCAATGCAGTTGGCTGTTCCTCATCCACTAGCTTCGCAGCTGGTGACACTGAGATTGCTAGTCTGCTCAAGTTGGAAGAGTCGGGAAAATTTGGGGAAGCCCCGCATCTTGCATCCAAATACACTGCCATCCTTATCAAATGCTTAGCTCTGCTGAACCGTATTGCTGAGACTGTTGAGGTATGTACAGTTCATTGCATGCAGTTGTATCTTCGTTCTGCATGGTGTAGCAGCATGCTGTGTACTTTTCTTAGTTTTCTGGTTGGGAGGGGGGTAAGGTGTTGCTGCTACTGCTTTCTTTGCACCAGTGGCAAAGTAATGTGTAACTATTAGAATATTTTGATTATCCTTTTGTTAACATTTTTTATTCAGGTTAAGCATTTTTTGTCACTACTACTTCTGCCACCACTGCAGAAAAATGTTTTTGAAAATATTTTACATAAATATAATAGCCCATACAAGATTTGCAGCTAGCGTAGCTTAACAAAATCATAGCTGCTGTGCAAGCAAAAGATCAGAACTAGCTGCACAGAAAGCCAACCAGATAAACAAAAATAATTGGAGGCATACAAATGTAAAGCATCAGATGGAAATGACTGAAGAGAAATGAGCATGCCAAAACATGATCGCACTGGTGTGGAACCTGAAATGCACAATCAAAGCAATTTTCTAACTTCATTGAATATTATTGTGAGATAAATCGCACATTAGAGTTCCCTTGAGTGCAGCCATGTTAATATGAAGGAAAGCTTCACAGATTTCCTGGAAACATTTGTTGAATTGTGGCTGCACCATGCATTTTTTAGTGAAATGAGCCTGGTAAAGGTGTTACATAGTTATTTGTGATAATTTGTGAAGGCTTAAACATTGGGGCGAAACTTGCTATTACCTCCCAGTGGTCACGAATTAGAGATGCTAGTGCCAAGTCTTCCTTCAGTTATACCCTAAGGGCTGGAGGTGGCAATTGACTGAACCATTTGGGTGCAGGTGGGAAGGGGGGAGGGGATGGGGGGACATGTGCATAGTGGGCGGCTCAAGATGCACACCAGAGGGTGTGGTACCTTTGCCGAGTTTGCACACAATTAGTGCGTATGCGTACGAGCGCTCGTGTACATGTGTGCACACTTCATATGCGACCTCCGGAAAGCACCCACCAGCCTGTTCACGTCCAGCGCGACCAGCTCATAGTAGCAGTGGCAAAGTAGGTAAAGAAGTGCATTAAAGGAAGCTCATGAGCACTTGGGTGCACTACATGTGACCTTGTGAACGGTGTTCACTGCAGCAATAAGAAAGTGAGCAAATAGACTGCTTACCATAAAAACCCGCATATAATACGAGGTGTAATTTTGGGATAGCAAAAACGGAAAAAAAATTATTCGTCCGTGACATATTCGCCTACTGGAAGTAGTAGGCGAATATGTCTACTTAGGGCAGGTAGTAACCGCAGATCCGGACCATGAAAAGGAAATAACAAGAAGAATAAGATTGGGATGGAGCGCATTTGGCAAGCACTCGCAGATTATGACTAGCAGCTTACCGGTATCGCTCAAGAGGAAAGTATACAACAGTTGCATCTTGCCTGTACTCACCTATGGGGCTGAAACGTGGAGGCTAACCAAGAGAGCTCTACTTAAGTTGAGGACAACCCAGAGGGCTATGGAACGAAAAATGGTAGGGGTAACATTAAGAGATAGAAAGCGTGCAGAGTGGGTCAGAGAAATAACTCAAGTTACCGACATTCTAGTGGAAATTAAGAAGAAATGGACATGGGCAGGACATGTAGTGCGAAGAGAGGATAACCGATGGTCGCTTAGGGTAACAAACTGGATTCCAAGGGAAGGAAAGCGTAGCAGGGGGCGGCAGAAAGTTAGGTGGGCGGATGAGATTAAGAAGTTCGCAGGGGTCAAGTGGATGCAGCTAGCACAGAACCGGGTTAAGTGGAGAAATATGGGAGAGGCCTTCGCCCTGCAGTGGGGATAATCAGGCTGATGATGATGATGAATGCAAACAAGGAAAGATAAAACAAAACTATTTATTTGCACTGTGTTTCGCAATTGCCCCGGGAATCGTACGCGCTCCATGCTTTTGCGTCAACGCAGTCTCACACTAGACGTCGAATAATGCCACAATCCTTCGTGTGCTGGAGCCAGATCCTGCGACGGTTCCGTTCGGGAACTGGTTCCTTTCGCCACTCCTAATTGGTTGCTGCGTCACGTTCGGCGTGATCCCCAAAACTTCCGGAGGCGGCTCCGCATTTTTCACCTACGTCACAGGGCGGGGCCACCGCTCCGAAAGGAACCGTTTTGCCGGCCGGCGCAGGAACCGCGACGAGTTGGTTCGCTTCGAGAGGGAACCGCTCTGCGCTCACTGTGGCGCCTCATGGCCGTAGTTGAGCGACGGCGCACACCGCAGCTGCTTGAGTACAGCCGTGGTAGTTTTTTTTTTGGGGGGGGGGGGGGGGGGGGGGCAGCGCTTTGCGGTTTTAGTAAA
>JAJIZL010022451.1:499969-524786 GCA_023969395.1 Amblyomma maculatum | reverse complement strand
TTCCTGTAGAAGACTGCCTTGCTTGCAAGAGTGGGAGGGAGGTAGAGGGAAATGGACCCACCACCCTCTCATCCCCCCGGCTTTTAGCACATAGTACTTTTGTTTTTTAAAGTTTCTGTGTAGGCTGTCTGTTCAGTCACACAAATAGTAGAATTATACAAGAAAATTCAGTTTGATATTACCCAGAATGCTATCATTAAGTCCCCAAAGGAAGTTTTCCATCTGAAGTTTCTTTTTCTAAGTAAGTCAAGCACGTATGTGTAGTCACTTTATGGTGATAAATGGTTGATGGAATTTGCAAATGTAATGGTAAGAATGTAAAAAATACCGAGCGTGAAAAAAAAAAAAGATATGAAAATTTGTGAGTCCAAGGCCATGTGTTGTGGCTGCATTTTGATGCAGCTGCAATGCAAAGCTGTCTGGGCATTTGATACATGTTTAAGTGCCTCAGGTAATCAATCAATCATACAGCAATCTCTTAATCGTCGTCAGGAAAATCTGTTGGTGCCAAATTATTATGCCCACAGTTTTACTTAATTTACCCAATATTGATTGAACGTGCTGGTTCCATGACATGTTCATTAAATATAATGCCAAGAGTTTTCAGATTTTTCAATCTAAACTTTGTAAGGGCCAAGGCTAATGGATTTAGGCACCTCAGCTAAAGTTTCCAACATACGAAACAACACACTTTGTTTTTTATTTGTTCAGAACGAGATAATTTTATTTGCGCCATTCATCTAAACTACAGCAAAATGCATCAGCCTCAACAATAATGTGCAAAAGATCTTTTTCTGCAAAAAAAGACGGAGCAATCATTGGCATAAATAACCAATTTGTAACTTTTGTTTATTTACACTATTTCGTTTATGTAAAATAGAAAAAAAAAAAAATAGGTCCTAAAATACTTTCCCTGTGGCACCCCTGTGTGCCACAGGGGTGCCTATTTCTGTGTGCCTATTTCAGTATATTGTGTGGTAGGCCCACAAGATGTGAAAGAGTTAATTTCTGTGCTATTCCTCTGAATTTACAGCTCTCCGTTTTGTCCAGCAAAATGGCATGATTTACCCGGTCAAACAGTTTGCTGAATTTCAAGTGTAGCCCTAGTGCCTTTACTTTATTTTTTATGTTTTCTTGCATAATTTCTTTCTAGACCAATAGTGCACTTTGTGTGGAATAATATTTCCTAATTCCGAATGTTGCCCTGTTATGAGGTTACGTTTGCTACAGAAACTGTCATTTGCCTTGCCGTGAGGCTGCAGTGGTTGGGCTCTCGACTACTGTGCCCAAGGATGTTTGATCGAATCCCCTCCACGGCGGTCACTTTTCGATGGAGGCGAAAAGCAAGGCAGTTGTATGCTGTGCGATGTCGGTGCACGTTAACCCTAGGTGGTCGAAATTTCCGGAGCCCTCCACTATGGCATCTCTCATAGCCTCAGTTGCTTTGGGACATTAAACCCCATAAACCAAGCTAAATTGTCTATTCATGATTTAATAATCTTTTCAAATCTCCTTTCGAGAAGATTGGTAAAATAGAGACTGGATGATAGTTAGAAAAAGTGTTTTTATCAGCATCCCGGTTGTTGCTATTTCTAAGTCCTTCAAACATCCATGTCACTTTTACAGTGGAGGTAGGTTGAAAAAGGAGAGAATGCGGAGATCTCTGGATGCACTTGGCAGCTGTATAGATGTTCTTTGCATTACATATATATGCAAAGAAGTCGCTGGAGCAGTTAGCAAGTTCTTCACCTCTTGTGTAGTATTATTAATTGATATAGGCTTTCGTTTTAAGACTGTGTTTAGTTTCTTCCAAATAACCTTTTTTTTATGCAGGCAGTCATTATAAAAGATATGTGTGTAGTATTCTTCTTTCCCATTCCTGATTGCCTTGTTTAACTTGCTTCTAAATGACTTGAATTGTATCTACTGACTTATGGTCATGAGACTGAATTAATGCTTGAAACATTATATATTTATATATATCGTTATATATATCATTTTAAGCAAGTTTCAAGTGACCCAAGTTTCTTTGACTTTTTTCTCTTTCAAAATATTTTCATTGGAAAGGAACGATAATAGCACTGCTTGAAAAGTTTTTAAAATTTATCGTAGGAAGTATTGGCATCTGTAGTCATCATTGCTGTGCTCTAATCAACATGCATAATGTTCTGTCCAAAGTCTTGTAATGTGAGTGCTGATATATCACGATACATTATTTCTGCTGCTTCTCGTTTCTCTGTTGGTTTCATTCTGTCCAACATTAAAACGGTGGGCATATGATCACTCAGGATCGCTAGGACTTTGGAAGTTACTTTGTTGACCCGGGAATTTGTGATAAACATGTCTAGCAATGATATTGTTGCGAAGAAGATCAAGTCGTAATTAATCGAGGTTAGTGGCCCAGATGCCTCCATGACAATGCCCATATATTGCTCCTAGTATAATAGAGAGACCAAATTTATACATGAAAATTTTTTTTCCTTGGAATGTTGCCAAGGCAATAGTATACATGTGTCACGATGGGGAATTCATCAACAGCAGCTAAATAATTTAAACTGAATTTTAATGCCATCTTGATTTAAACGTCCAAACTATGGCTGTGAGGTAACAGGCAATTTCAAGTCATGTGAGTCTTGAAAAGACTGGGGTATGATCACTGCTTATGCATTTTTGTTGACCCAACTCTTGGGCAGGCTTGCGCAAAAATTTGTGCGAAGTACATTAAAGAGAGGAGCTATCAGACTGTAGTTTTTGTATGCCTGAAATTGTCTGTTACGTCATGGCCATTGTTTGGCTTTAAAAAAGCAGCATGAGAAAAAAAAATTCATTTAAAAATTATTTTTCGCCGTACATGACTCCGAAGAAAGAATGCAAGAAGAATTTGGTGTGTCTACTTTATGCTTGGTGTTATTGGGGTCTATTTTGTTTTGCAAAATGTGTAAGCAGTGCCATTTTCCTACTTTTTTTTTATTTAAGGAAAAGGAGCGGAGTAATGAGTATGCATTGGATTTCCAGGATATTCAAGGGCTTGAAAATGGTGTACCAATGTATAGTTTATCGGACGTGTGGGGAAGAATACAGGCTGTGGTAAGTTTGGGGCTTTCTTTACAATAGCAGTCTTTTGTGTTAGAGGCTTTTTTAGGCATGTCCATCTACTGCAAACTGGTAGATATGAAATATATACACTTCTATGTAGCTTGTATCTATCAAAAGTCTGTGCTTTAAAGGATTGAGGCTCGTTCGTTGGTTACCTTAAACTGTTAAGGCTCATTTGTGCTTATGGATTGCCTTTGCATGTAAGATTAGTGATTCATTCAAACTAATGGCACGAAATTATAACTGATAATTACAATTGTTGAACAGCTCATGACTCCCCAAAACCATCCAAAATCACGTACAAACTTGTATCAGTTTAGTCATCCAAGGCATCCACAGTCGGCTTCCATGTTTTAATTCATACTTGACTGATGCACACTTTGGTTAAACTAAGCATGTTTCAAAGGATTAGTTGACATGTTTTGGTTTTTTGCTCTGCAAACCTTGCAAGTTGAAGTTACTGCATTGCTGTGCCCCCTGGTTATAAGCCTCATTGTGATCAGCAAGCTTGTTTGGATGCTCTACTACAGTTGGTACACTTCCTAAACCAACCTGTTGAGGTGCATGAAGTGTGCTTTCCTTCACAACAACGCAGGTTTACGGGCAGAAGGAAATGCAAAATAAAAGGAAGTGTAATTTGCAAATATGCAGTGTCATGGTGTTGGCCATTGAGGGCTGAAGGCAAGGTTCCTGTATAGGGCAAAAGAAAAGAACTGGATGCTTTTAACCAGACATAAACATTTAGAGCACACAGTGGCTGTTGCTGACAAAGGAATATTCATGTTTGCAGCAAGTCCCAAGACACGGGGCACACATTTTGGCTTGCATAAAGGCCACAGCCAGCATCGGAAGCAGAGTGAGGCTGCAGTAAACTTGACTCGTTCAAATTCAGTTTTTTTTTGTACACCCTAATAATTCGTTTCCTTGCAGTTACTTGTCCTCTGTGCATGGAACATTGCCTTTTTACTGAGGAGATTATGCCTAAAATGGTCAATTTGTGTTCTGTGCCAAGTGACAATAAGAATAGATGCTGGTATTAAAGTTGACTCTCAATAATTTATGTGAAATTTATTGCTGCCAGGTAGTATCTGCAGGTTTTTCTGTGGTGGGTCATAGTTGAGGTTGTACACTGACTTGAAAGGTTGACTTTGACTTTCATATTGCAAAGCTGATTAGAGGGCTGTTTATCTACTGTGCAATAATTGTCACATTGTGTATTAGGGGATGAAATTTGCTTGTGAGCATTGCAGGCAGCAATTCGTAAGTGCATTCATTCATAATATATTATTGTGCTCATGAAAAACTTGTACATTTGTATCACGGTGTGCAAGACCTCGTCATAAGCTGCTCCATGAAAGGCCCCTGCCGTGGTGGTGCAGTGGTTAGGGCGCTGAACTACTGTGCCCAAGGATGTGAGATCAAATCCCGGCCGCGGCAGCCGCCTTTCGATGGAGGTGAAAAACAATGCGTCCACGTGCTGTACGATGTCAGTGCAGTGCACGTTAAAGAACCCCAGATGGTTTGCTTTTGGTACTGCTTTTGGATAGGTCCTTGTAACTTTACAGTTCACATTGCTAGTTCATATATTACTTTTTTCTAGATGGAGTATGTTGTGGGAAAGTACTTGGACATTCACAATACCGGGTCGGCACAACAAGTTCCTCCACCTGTGTTCACGGAAATGACTGCAACAAATGACATTGCTTCCTACTTCACTCGAAGGAGAAATGTTAAACAGAAAAAGGTGGGAGTTAATTGCTTGCATACAGTTTAACCTTATTTAGCAAGGTCATGGGGACTGCACTGTTTTTTTTTTTTTTGCTGTTGTTATGGCCATCACTTTGTTTGTTATAGTGGTAGGTGACCTTTGCTGCAATGTTTGCATGCCAGTGAGCTTACCTACCGCACTGCAGATCAAGGACAGTACAGAGGGCATTCACTGATATGTGCTGGTGCAGTTGTGGCCAGCACACTTGTGCATCCAAAATGGGTGCTCATGACAGGGTCAGTGTCATGCTAAGATTTGTATCTGTTGTCAGTTGGCAGCGGTCTTTTTTTCAGTGCAATAGGCAAACAGGCAATTTTGTTTTTCTCTTGAGTGCTCGTGCATCATCGTCTGCAAAAAGACACATGCCGCTGGTCTCTCGCTCGTAGCTACACACAAGCCGTGACGTGTGGTCACGCGATAGAAGCACGGCACCACTGACTGGCCCGTCCTCCTTGCAACTGAGCTTTGTCGTCACCCCACCTCTGTCAGATGCCGGCGTGATGGAAGTGTGTGAGGAGAGAAAACCCGGCTACGAAAATGATGCCTGATGGATGTGTGATTGCTTGCAACTTGCAGGAGTGTGCAGCTAGCGGTGTCTGCTATCGAGAATGCATGCAGTGCTTCTTTGAGGTTGCTGAAAAACAAAATTGAAGTGACGATGTGACAATTTTTTATAGCTTTTGAGCTGAGGTCGAGAGAAAAAGTCAGGAAAATCAAATGAGAAAAGTTTTGAACGCTCGAAATTTTGGTTGGTGTTATACATTGAATCTATGGCGCTCATGACGGTGCCATGGCAGAGTCCGAATAATCAAAGCAGGTCCGGAAATTTGGTATCCGAAAGATCGTTCGACAACTGTATACATTACAATACAGAATTAGAATAATTACAGATACAGTCGAACCTTGCTATACTGAACACGGATATAGCGATTTATCGGATAAAACGAACTAAGATGAAAGTTTGGTTAGTCTGTGCTTTACTTCTACGGGAGTTCTTTCTGTACAACGAAACGAAAAAAATCAAAATTTGATGTAAATCGATTACAATGAAACAGTTTTTTTGCATTAAAACTGCAAAAGATGCGTGAAGAAGCTAAAAAAAACATCAAGAAACACAATTTTTCAACCAATCGAATCGCTCATCGTAGAAGTGTTGAAATTACCCGTGCGTTCATGTGCCGCGTCATCTAGTGGCAGCAACAAAACTACCGCCAACGGCTTATGGCCTCCAAGATCACACCTCCGCGTGCGGTGATCTCGGAGGTCATGAACGGCCATGGTCAAACTCAAGAGGGGCCGCCGAAGTGTGTTTAAATCGCCTGCGCGATTACGTGTCGAGTCATCTAGCAGTGGCGACAAAAACTAGCGCCAATGGCCCATGGCCTCCAAGATCACTGCGTGCGGAGGTGTGATCTCTGAGGCCATGGGTCATTAGCGCCGCCGCTCGAGTCCGGCCATACATATGACTGGCATGTCATCACCATTGCCTTGTCATTCCGTGAACCCCTGCCGTGCCTCTGCCATTGCAACCAACCCGTGCGTGCGCGCTGCACTCTCCTGGTTTGTTGGCTCCGTCGTGCAAATTGTGCGCGGAAGCAACATCCCTTCTTGAGTATTCACTTTTGCTCTCCAACACGGAACGAAAGGCGAGATTTCATGGTAATACCAAGCTTTTAATTTAAAAATTGGTCATTTTCACACCTTTGTGTTGTTCATATTAGTGCGCATTTTGTTTCAGTTTATTAGCAGGCTTGTTTAAAGGAATTTGGGCACGCACTTTTAAAACGAATATCGGATATAACGAACAAATTTTCGCACCCCATACTACTTCGTTATAACGAGGTTCGACTGTAGAGCATTAACTGCTCTCTGCATGAAGTGACTTTAAACACAGCAGCTGCTATTTGTGTGTCTTCTCGAAAATGTACCGGTATGTTCGTGATAGCGAAAGGGTCAAGCAAAACTTGTTCACTTGTTCGGCCATAAGCCCCTACCAGCGTAGAAGCAGAAAACTGTCTTGCTTTGTGATGTACTCTGTCAGCACAAAACATAGCCTAAACAGGCAGGGAAAGCTGGGCATGGCGCTTAGGCGCACGCACCGCTTTGCAAGCGAATAGTCAGTGCGGTACTACACATACACGCCGGTGCATGTAGTAGAGCACAAATGCAATTTGTGCACATTCTCCGCTGCGGCGGGCGATTAGTGGCACCTAAAGATGTTCTTACACTGTGCTTTATCCACATCAGGATTTAGGGTAAAAGGTGCATTTTATTATCACAGCACATTCACTAGGTGCGCCATGCTTCTGCCACATGATGGCCAGAAATGTATGAGTGCTGAATCCAGGTACCAAGCAGGTCAGCTCGATCCTGTTTATTTAGACCTTTGAGGCCTCTCTGTTGTAAGTGCACCATCTTGAGCATCTCTACGGAGTGGCAAAGCCAGAAAGTAGAGATAAGAAGTTTGTGGAGATAAGTGGATGCAGCTGGCACAGAACAGGTTCAATTGGAAGGATATGGGACAGAGGCCTTTGACCTTCAAGTTTTTGATGCAGCAGAATCAAAAACTACAGGGACGCAGAAACACACAGAACAAGGACAAGCTGCATTGACAACTAAAATTCTAGTTGTCAAAAATTTGTTACACATTCTGGCCTAGTTTGTACGATTATGTTGACACGACATGCCTGCTTTAGGTGTCCTCGCTACATGTTGCTACATTTGGATTGTTATGGGTTGAATGGTGTTCAATACATGGTTTATGGATCAAGCCAAGAGGCTGGTAAAGTTTGGTTTCATGTCTTTTGGCATATTTTGTAGCAACACATTCATAAAGAAAGTCTAACAGAGTTGTAAGGATTTTTTTTTCCTTTTTTGTTACTATACTTTTCTAACTGGCCGTAAACACTACATTTCTTGACATTTAAATGTCTGGCAGTGTAATGGCATAGTAACATAAGGCTATGCTCAGGCCACATCCACTGGTGTTGTGCATTGGTGAAGAGATTTTCTTATAGAAGCTAATGAAAGACTTGAATTTTTGGAAAATTGTCATTCTGTGGCAAAAGTGCTAATATGATGTGTGCACCTGCATATGTCCTTATTTTCGGCCTATTTATTTGCTTGTATGGTTGTGCACTTTATTTTCTTTGTTTCCCATTAGCAAGTTCTAGCAGTAGTACAGAATGTGAGCTCATTTTTTAAAAATAAGGCTCGATTAGGTGCCACTAGGCTTCCTTGACTGCAGTCAGATCTACTGATGAATGGCTTAAATTTTACCTGCACTTTGTTTTTTGCATTTTTTGTTGAGACCTGCAGTTCATGAAATTCCTTGAAAAGGATTTGAGTTGTGGTATGTCTAAAATGAATATCCAAGGGCCTTTGTTCCTTGGAGATAAGTTTTAGATTATAGTAAATAAATGAAATGCAATAAGATATGCATTCTCACATTGTGGGAACATAGTGTTGCTAATTTGCATTAGAAACTAATGGCAAAAGATTGCATTGATAGTAACGGGACACTGAGTTGGTAGTGATTAATGTTTATGTGGCACAAAAACACAATGAGCAAAGACACAACATGAGTGCTGATCATCAGCTCTCTTTTTAGTCTCAGAAGAAAAAAATAAATAGAAGCTTCAGATAGTAACAAAAATGC
This sequence comes from Amblyomma maculatum, assembly GCA_023969395.1. NCBI lineage: Eukaryota > Metazoa > Arthropoda > Arachnida > Ixodida > Ixodidae > Amblyomma > Amblyomma maculatum. The sequence continues at coordinate 516,264 of JAJIZL010022451.1, read as the reverse complement.
AAATAAAGTTAACCATATGAGGTTGGTTTCTTATAGCACTCAGTGTAAACAAAATCTATTATAGACACTATTGTGCATGTGCTATAGTTCAGACAATCATGGCTACCCCATGTAACGGCATCCGGGGGGGGCACTGCTGCTACACCAGCAATCCTTGTTTATGTCAAGGCTTGCGTCATTTTCAACTTTTAATTGAAATCTCTCGACAATAAATGTGTCTTTTACTATCGGACTAGCGGGATTTTGCTAAGAAAAAATATTTGATTGAGCTTGCCCTCAGTAGCCTTTTATAGTTGAATTTTGCTTGAACGAGCATGTTAAAAACCAAAACCTTGTCCATCTTGCTCTCGGGAACATGTGTATACACACACAGTACTTTTCAGTGGCTAGTTTAGCCTTTTAACTGCGAAATTAACTCCTGAAAAGCATACTAAAATTGTCAACTTCATATTAGATAGTCCAGATTTTTTTTTTTCTTATAATTTTACTCTGAAACTGCAGCAAAACCTGTTTAATTCAAAGTCATTTGGACTGCAAAAAAAATGTTCAAATTGACCTAGTTTTCAGATTACCTGAGCGCAGCAAATAAATCTGGTCCAGAGAAAACAATTTTTCTTTGCAAGGACGTGCTTGTGAATATACCCCCCTCTCCCTTTGCCTTTGCTTTGTAGTTTGCTGCAGGATGGCATCGTGGACTGCACGCAGTTTAAAGCAATAAATTAAGTACGATATGATGACAGCAGACACCAAAAGCAAAATGACTCTCTACCCTTCCTTCCACACTCTAATGCGGCCCGAGTATTCACGACGAATCTACACAGCTTTGTAGTTTGGATTCTGCGGTGTGTGCAAGCTGATTAAATTATTATCGGAAGTTACTCTCGTGCTATCTATTGCTCCTCAAGGGAACGGTTGCCAGTGCATATGAAAGCATGCAATTTGAATTTCCTACAGTGTTGTAAGGTGTGCACTACCTGCCGTTCGTCAAAGCCACATTAAATGCCACAGGCAGGTTGGCCAAATTGCGAATGGTCACTTTTCTGAAGGTTGACTTTACACAACAATGGTTAAAGAAAAACATGATGTCGTAATCTAACATAGCACATTTTTAAAATAAATGGTGCAAGCCGATGCTGCGCTCTGTCACCCTGCTGTGGGCATGAAGGCTTCTGTTGCGGGTTGTGGGTGGGAGGTGCATCAATGAGGGAAACTGTAACGTAGTACCTTGGAAAAGAAGCATGAGTTGTTGGGAAATAAGGTGTGGAATCCAGAATGTATTTTTTGTGAGCTACAGATTTTTCAAACTTTAATGGTTCGAAGGGCCATTGCTTTACTGATTAGAGCGAAATTGGGATCGAGCATTCCCACATAGCACCACAGATCTCAATTAGCCCGGCTGGTGCACACCACCACTTAGAACTATCCTGCCAAATTCATGTTGAAAATTATTGTGACGCTATTATTATTCAAATTATCTCAGATATTGGATGAACCAAGTTTGAAGTATCAAGGCTTTACTGTATATTCATTGTTTTCTGGTTAGAATTAACATAAATGTTGAAGAAATAGCTGCTTTTTGTGTTACTTTCCATCAGAGTATGTTGTTGCTTTTGGCTGTCACCTTTTTCTCAGTGCATGCATGTCACAAAGTCGGAGTCGCTATCATAAAGAAATGCTAAATTGTCAACAGCATTGCTTTTGGAACTGCCCTAAGAAGTTTTTTTTGGAGTGCACCACCGCCATTCATGTGTGACGCCATTATTAGATGACTGTTGTCAGGCTTCAAATGCGCTAAAGATACAAAACGTGATTTTATTTTTATATAGCCAACTACTGCGCTTTAATTTTCAGTATCTCAACCAATGCAATTGCTAACTGTAATTCATAAACACAACACAGAGCCCGACGAACGTGGCTCATCTTTGGTATTGCAGTATTCGTACAATGCCCGCGAACAGCTCGGAGTTTGTTGCTAAAAGGTCAGTGCACTGGTGGTATGGAAATAAACTTCAGTTTGTTTCTATTGGTATGCTCCTGTCATACCTATTGGCCTTCACTGCTTTGTGACCACCATTTGACGTGAAGCAGCACAGCAGCCTGTATCGGCTGTGAAGGGTGCATCTTGAAGGAAATTGCACGAAAATGACCAACAAGAGAAGAGCCTTAAGATGGCGCTTGTCCTGTGATTCCCCCCTCCTGTGAAGGGTGCATCTTGAAGGAAATTGCACGAAAATGACCAACAAGAGAAGAGCCTTAAGATGGCGCTTGTCCTGTGATTCCCCCCTCCTCCATGTTCTGTCACGTATTGCTACATATTTGGCTTGCTGGCCACTGCTATATGCCTTTAAAGGTCCCAAGTGTGACCTTAAAGTGAGTTTCTGAGTTTTTATGTAAAGTTCTGTTCCTTTTTTATTTTTATTTTTTACCTTGCTGGTTTGCTTAGTTGTTCCAATTTGTTTATAGATTGACAGATTGAGGGTGATATTTTCTTCTTTTTTTTTTTTTTACTGTGGTTATCCTACTTCAAAAGGAGTCTCGTATAGATAATGTATGACAAACTTCAAACTATGACAAACTTTTTGTCGTGCTACTCTAAAGGCCATTCTTGTGAAGCACAAATTTTGCATTGCGTTTTCGTCATGTCTGAGTTGGGGCTCTTGTGTCGAAATCTTAGAAAGCCTAGGTGCTATTTAAGGTTAATAATGTTTGCACCCCCCCCCTCCCCCCCTCGCCTTTTTTTTTTTTTATCTTTTCTGCTTTCCAGTTTGCACTTTTTCGATTTGATTGCTCTTCTCATGCCATCAGCATGAATACATACTTGAAAGAGAAGAAGGAGCAGATGAAGGACAAGGTATGGTTCCTGTGTTTTTCGTGATTACTGATCGGGTGTATTTTATAAACTATTACACGCAAACCCACTTATAACAATACCGGTTTTAACAATATATCAGATATAACAATGGGTCACCGTCAGGTTTGCCAGGTGTTCTATGGTAAAATAAACCGCTTATTACAATGGTGTCATATTATATTACTGGTTATAACAATCAACTGTGGTCACTGAAAGTTAACAAAGATGCGTAAACGTGGCGAACACAAAAGTGCGCGCGTACGCGGAGGCGCTGATAACGCCAATGCAGCGACAATAAAAAAAAGAAAATCTGGACACAGCGCGTTGAGCCAATGCATTGGTCAGGTGCGCCAGGGAAGCTTGCATGCTGCTGAGACGCGTGGGAGGACGCAGCACTTTCTCACGCAAAGGAGGAGGGAAGGCCTAAGGCGCTGCTAGGCATGGACATTCTGAGGGAGAGCTTTGAGTACATCCCCTCGAGACCGCCCGTGGCGTAGGCAACTCGCGTCCTCTCTGCCTCTGCATGGTGGAGCAGTGTCCATTCTGAGAGTGCGCTGACTGTGGTGCGCTGCACTATCCTCTCCCCTACTTGCTTTTTCCAGACCCCCGCTTTGCGGTTGCACATGTGTTGTGGCAGGCATGCAGCAGCGTTCTTGCACGTCTTTCTAGCCTGGTTCTCCTAGTATGCTATCATCGTTGCCACGATCTTGCTTGTGGATTTTCTGTGAACAGCAATGGAGGATTCTCCTTCAGGAATCGCAACACAACCAGCTCAGTAGAGGAAGCGAATGGCAATACCGCTAGAAGTTAAGCGGAATATTGTATGGTGAGCACAAGGACGGCGTAAAAGTGTGCAACTTGGTGCACAAGTACGGCCTGACTCAACCAACAGTATTGACAATCATCCGCAACGTGCTCAAGATTAAGAACGAAAGCGATGCCAGTGCTGCCTATGCAATGGACGACGGCTGGAAAAGGGTTCTACATGGGGCCTACAAAGATGTAGGACCATTCAAGAATCACTCTGCCAGTGATTCTTGAATACCTGTGCAGCAAACCTGCCGATTAGTGGCCCGATTTTAGCAAAGAAGGCGAAGCACTTCTCATTCTTCCTGCGCAACACCGATTTTCGACACAGCGAGGAACGAACTTTGATCCACAGTGAGCGGTAGCGACGGCAACGCGACAGGACTTGAGGAATTTTTACACGCCAACGATGCAGTCGTGACAGATGAAGAGCTGAAAGACGAGGCTATCGTTGCAGCAGTCACTGGCGCTGAGGACAGGGACGATGAGCCGGAGCCTGTGCAGGTTGCGTCTCACCAAAAGGCTTTGAGAGTGATAGACTCCCATCGGGACTTTCTTTGTTTTTGCAAAGAACCTTCCACTGCACTATGTTTAGCAGTTGGATGCCCTGCAGAATGATGTTGGCCAGATTACCATGAAATAGACAACGCTTACGGATTACAGGTTGCTTCCCCTTACGAAGTAAAAAAGTGTTAACTACGTCGTCGTCATTAAATGTGTGTTTCTTTGTTTTCAGGCCTAACCCGGTAAAAACAATTATCGGTTATAGCATGATATTTCCATGGCACTTCAATTTTGTTATAAGTGGGTTTGGCTGTATAGTATTTGTCACATAATTGTAGCCATTGCAGTTTAGTGCTATAGAATGGGCCATAAAATTTCTTCAGAAAGGTTGCTTTCACAAACTGTTCAAAGCATTTATAATCTAGTTGCTTTACTGGGGCATGGTGTCATCTTTCATGCTGTCAGTATTACCGCTATTTAAAAGGTTGTAAAGCTTCAGTAACATGTGTAGCAAACTTGAGCATGGTGAAGCCTCCCAATGTTAGTTTGTAGGGTTTTCTCTCATTTCTGATTACTTCCACCAAGTTTAGTAGCCATGCAGTATAGCATTTCATGCTGGCACAGAATCATTCTAAAGTCCTCTGTTTCTGTGGCCTTGCGTCAGATGATTTCAGCGGGCAGCACTGCATTTTTGATGTCGCAAGCATTCCGTGCAAGTTAATTTACATTGCCCCCTTTACTAGCAAAATCTTCAGGCTTATATTGAGTCATCTCAGGTATTTTATCAGAGGACTCGTTTTTAATCACTTCAGTCACTCACTGCATTATGAGTTTTCTTTTATTAATAAAATATAATAACATAAAAAGAAACAGCAGTGGGCAATTCTCTGCAGCATTGTGTTATACTCTGTTGCCTAATCGAAACAGTGAACTGCTTTTTAATATTTAACTATTCAAACAAACCAGGGTCATCAAAATTCTTTCTCTTACAATTTCATTTTGTAATTTTTTGTTTAGGTAACAAGGAAAGCATTTACAACAGACTGCATTTTTTATGATGGTTCTGAATATGATGGGCAGAGCATCACCTACCTCACCTACCTAATTGATGTTTATGTCATCGCTGTGTCACACAAAGCATCATCTCTGGCCACGGACTGGCCTTTGTACACAGTTCGTTATTCCTCTCGTTACTGTGAAAAAGAAAGGGGGAAAACGTTTTTATGTGTGCACGTGCGTGTGTACAGAGATATCCACTTGATAACCTCTAGAGTTGCCTTTTAACACTTGCAGTGGTGGCAGCTGTGACTCCGCTGCTTTATGTTTTGGGCTGCCTTGTCCTAAACTCGTTGGCCTTTTTTTATCTCTCTGCTCCTCACAGCTGTTTCTCTGTTTCTCTTCACTTCCTTTCTCAGTGGCCTGCATCACCTTCTTCCCACTGCGCTACCCTATCGTGCATACTGAGTTATTTGCCTTAATGTCAGAAGTTGACTTCTCTTAGCCCATGAGCCTTGTATTTGAGGTGTCTCGAAGAACAATGGGTGCACTTGGAAGCAGATGATTCAAGGAAAAGAAAACTATCATTATATTATTCGGTTTGGATTTATTTATGGGGTTAACATACAAAAGTGACTCGGTCTATGAAGGACGCCATAGAGGAGGGCTCCTGATAGTTTCCACCACCTGGGGTTCTTATAACATGCACTAACATCACACAGTACATAGGTACCTTCTGTTTTGCCACCACCAAAATGCGGCTGCCTTGGGTGGTAGTGTACCCATGCCCTCTGGCGCATTTTGTTTATGCAGTTGAGGTCGTTGGCATCAAAAGGGCTTATTTTGCCAAATATACATTTTTTTTATGTATCCTTATGATGCTGATATATGCTTGGCTCTTCTCCTCTAGTGTGATTATGTTGAAGTTGGAGACTCGCACCAGCAATTGGTTTGTGTGCCCACTTCCAAGAACATCACATGTAGGTTCTTCAAAACTATCGTTGTTTTATTGTTCTGCTTGCACTCAGCAGTGGCTCGCATAATCAGTTGCCTGCTGCTGCCTCCACCATTTTTCAGATATTTTCAAGCCACTAATGAGTTTCATTGCTGACATAGAAGCTGCTGTTAAGCTTGAAGATGGGTAAGTTTTTGTCGCTGATGTTACGGCCACAAATTAGTCTCTCAGTGCATGACGTTTATTTATGGTTGTTTTTAAAGAACCCCTTGGAAGGGGATATCGTATCGTAAATTGATTTTTAAAAAATGTGATTTTTTTTTAATTCATTGTCAAAAATTAATTGCACAACGTTAGGAGCCAGCCTGTGCAACAGCGAGTGTGGAGAGGCGCTCCAAGCCATTTAAAGTGGCATCAAAGGCCGTCCCTTCTGGGGATTTAAACATGGCACATGCAAGTGTTTGTTTACATGTTGTTTTCCTTCATCTTTTTGCATGTATATGTATATATATTTGATTTTATAAGAAAAATGCTTAGATCAGTGCTAGCGACTCCCAGATGCCACGCGAGGCATCCCACTCTATGTACAGTACGGAAACACATGCACCGAATGCGATCTTAGCAGAAAGAACTTCAATACATGCCAAAAGCTTCACTCGAAAACATTTCACCAATGGCTTTCGCATCACTACGCATAAGCGGTCTTCAGTGACTCTCTCTGCCGATCTTTTTTTTGCATCGTTTTTAAGGCTTTATGATTAAGGCTCATGAGTGTGTGCAGGATTTGTGCGTCCACGGAGGGTGTCTCATCATCATTATCAGGAAATAAATTGATTGATGAGTAAAAGAATGGTTGTAAGAGATAGGTGAAAGAATGTGTCTGTGTGCAAATTTCAGTGATATGGAGTAATTTATTAGAGCTAAAAAAGTCAATTCAGCATCAAAATAGTGTGCAGACGTCAAAACAGCCACGGATGGCGAAATTGTGCAAAAAATGTGCCAAAACGTTCCAAAGCTTTAATGTCAGGCCTCGTCATTGCGTTACAACGTCGAAAACTGTCAGTTAACCCTTTCGCTGTCGAATGTTTCTCGCCGTGACGCACCCCCAGTGTCGTCTTGGTTTCAGGGCATGAGCATAGCCATTTATTCTTGATTATGATTGCTATATAAATAGCATAGTCAACGGAACATGCACATTTTAGTGTTCTGCAAGTGTTGTTAATTAACGTCATCATCATCAACAACCTGACTATAAATGAGGATAATATAAGAAGAAAAAACACTGCTCGATACTTCTTGAGAGTCCAAATCCGAGCTCGGCTCGTATTCATAATCAGAGGAGCGATCGCTCCAGTCCGCAATCAAAGGTCCCGCGCGGTCAGCCATTCAAAAGCAACCGCGCGCACGGAGGGCACACTTTCGGTGGCCCACTCAACGGAGAGAAATGGCACGTTGTGAAATCAAGATAACAGAGGGCAATGGAAAGAAGCTGAAACAACCTCCTTTGCTGCTGCTAGCCGCAAGCAAGGGCGCAGCGAGAGAGAGCGAAAGCAGCGATCGAGTCATACGTCGACCTATTGGAGAGGCAACAGCGCAAGCCCCTGAACGTGACGCGTCATAGCAGACACGCCAATAGAATAAAAATAAAAACCTGCAAACCTTCGGCAGATGGCAGAACAACCCTTGAGCCCGTAACCGCACGCGCGCGCCGCATAATTGCTTAGCGAGAGAAATGCAAACTTGTAGACTTCGTGCTCAGGCACGAAGTTTTGAACGTACGATAGTGAACATGCCTGTAAGTCGGTGACACTGTGTGTGTGTGTGTGTGGGAGAGGGGTAACGCAAAAACGTACTGTTACATTCATGACAGCAAAAGTTTTAAGAGTAAAACAGGAAAAGAAGTAGTAAGAGGGGAAAACGATAAAAACAATAAAGAAAAAAAAGGAAAAGTAGAATGAGTAAAGTAAGAAAAAAAAAAGAAAAAAGCAAATGAGTGCAAAGTGTCGCAGGAAAGGCTTTAGCCTCGGCGCACTTAAGACAGCTCTAAATGCCTCCAAGGAATTTTACCTAGTGTTGTTCATTTCTAAAATTATTGCTTTAAAAACAGTTCTGATATGGATGGGGTGGACAAAAACTACAGGAAGATACAAGTGAAGCAGCAGCAGCTTTAGCAAAATAATTTAGAGGCATATTCCTCTGAAAAGAGCCTCCTATAAAAGTAATGCAGCAAGTGTTTCAGGGTTGAGGTTTCTCAACCCTTATGGGCAAGTGTGACGCACAGCGCCAATGCATCATTTAACATCAGAACTGCTGACCCTTGCCTTATGCATTTGTTTGAGCTGACACCGAGAAAACTGCCACGTGCATTGCTATGACAGGCTGCAGTAATCACAATAAGCATTAAATGCTGTTTTGAAAGTCTTTTTCATTGCATCAGATGTATTTTTGGAAGTCTCTCTCTGCTGCCTTGGTAAGGACCATTCTTAGAAGGCATGACTTTCACAGCCCCTCAGACAACAAGGAACGATTGACAAAAAGTGTAAACTTCAGAGAGGCTTGGGAAAGCTGCCAAGAAAGCAAGAAAATGTCTTTATTCTCCTGATGCCTACTGAACCATTGCATTGAATGTGAAAACCTAAAGCTACAATTTTCTCAAAATGTGTTGAAATTTTTTCAATCTTAATATGTCTATTCTTAAACACTGCGCATCCGATTGTGCTGAAAAAATCCACATTATATAGGAATCTGTTATTAATAGTGTGAACCTAGAAGATTAGAAAACTACTCTGCTCTAAATGTAAAAAAAGTTGCTGGGTTTAAGGTTCTCTTTCGGATCTTGACGGTTGAGAGTGTTATTTTTTTCCGCACGATGCAAGTATAGACAAAGTTTCTTTAGGTTTAGCTTTAGACTGCTAACATGTGGAATGTGCGTGCAGTCTTAAAGTTTTGTGTTATGGCGAAATAAATATTATATTGGCATTCTGGTATCAAGAGGGAAAACAATGCCGCATTAAGCAAACTACCTGGCTTTAAGGCCACAATCACTGTTGAAAAATGCAAAATTCAAATAAAGATATTCAGTATTTTGTGATATAAAGCTGAGACCAGTATTATACACTTGCCCTGCCGTACCCCCTGAAGAGAGCTTGAAAAAGAGTTTCATTTGGTACATTTGCACTGCTATTTAGCTACACACCTAATTGCTGTAGTTATTCAAAGCGTTCTTTAGTGACAAAATTTTGTATCATTGTAATTGCATGCATGGAAGCATTTATAAAATAACTTTTCTGTTACTTTTCTCTTTTAGAAACCACTGCCACTTGTATGAGTATCTTGTGGAATGCGTTAAGATCTTCCTGGGTCATGTGAACAATGATCTGGACAACACCATAGATAATGCAACAAAAAGTAAGTATTTTTTTTTCTTATCCAATCTAAATGCAAGCTTGTTTAGGCAGTGGTATTTGCTTGTTCTTGTGTTTTTTGTCTTCTCATTTTCATGGCTGGTGTCTAGTGCTCGAGTTGAATCATGTGATCTTTACATTTATCCAGGCCTGGAAACATGGAAGGTGACTTCAGATCCAGAAATCCTGAAATCTCATGAAGTTTCCAGGCCATTATTACAGGTAATGTTAACAGTGGCAAGCAGAAGTCAAGTCAACAAATATGGAAGTGGTGCAATTCACTCTATATAATTTTTATTCTTCAGCAATAATTTGTCATTATTTACTTTCACTTGCTGTGAGGTTGCAATTGGGAGGAAAAACTTGGACAGTCCAGGTCGCAGATGAATGTTCACAGGCAGAGTCTGGGCGATGCTGAGGCTTAGAGGTTGCATAGAGTGAGCATGTGCATTCTGCTGGCGAAAAGCACAGTCACGCGTGGTTGTCCGCACACTTTGAATTATTGTGCCTTCATGATGCTTGTACCTTACGTGCTGCTCGCTACGCAGGCACGCGCGCACGTCATTGCTAGCTAGCATAGCAAAACAAAGAAGGATGTAGCCGTTGCAGTAGTGTTGTGTGGGGAATCTCTACTTCAAGGGATGGTCACCTGGTGAGTCCCTACAACACACATGTCGAGATGTAGATGTAATTTCTTACCATTGTGTTGGTCACTCCTTTTTGGTGTTTAGCCCTTTCGCTGTTGGGCATTTCTGGCTGTGACGCACCCCCAGTGTCGGCTTGGTTTTAGGGAACGAGCATATCAAGGAACAAGCATAGCAATTTATTTTTGATTATGATTGCTATACAAATAACATAGTCAACAGAATATGCATATTTAAGTGTTCTGCAGGTGTTGTTAATTAACATCATCATCATTATCAGCCTAATTATAAATTAGCTAAATAAGGATAATATAAGAAAAAACTGCTTGATACTTGAGAGTCCGAATCCGAGCTCGGCTCGTATTTATAATCAAAAGGGCCATCGCTCCCATCCTCAGTCGAAGGTCCCGCCCGGTCAGCCATCCGAAAGTAACCGCGCGTACGGAGGGCGCCCTTTCGATGACCCGCACAACGGAGAGAAATGGCATGTTGTGAAATCAAGATTACAGAGGGAGATGGAAAGAGGCTAAAACAACCATGAAAACAACCTCCTTTGCCGCTGCTAGCCACCAGCAAGGGCGCAGAAAGAGAGAGCGAAAGCAGCGATCGAGTCGTGTCAATGGCGCAAACCCCTGAACGAGATGCGGTGTCGTAGCAGACACGCCAACAGAATAAAAATAAAAACTGTCAGGTACTGACTGGGTCACCTAGGCACAGCAGCACATTGTTCAAATTATCCGTGGTTGAAACGGCTCATTCGAATTAGCGGGGTTTTGTTATACATTGACTTCTGTGGAGCTTGGTTGGACAAAGTAATGGAGCTCGAATTATTAAAAAATTCTGAAATTATCTAGATGCAAACATGTCAGCAATAGCCACATCCCTGTTGGCTGGTAGCTAAGGTATGGTAGTGACCAAATTAACTGAAACATACTTGTGTGTGTCTGCTGCATATGTTGCTTCTCGTTATTCTCCTTGAAGGCTTCTAGCTTTCTAGTTTCCCTGAAGGACTGAAATGTGCTGCTTTAGCAAGTATTCCTACTTAGTATAGCCACGTCTTTTGTGGTTTTCTTTTGTGACTTTTTCAAAAACGTTACAAGGTGTGAATTTCCTGGTGCATATTACTAAAAAATTAAATTTTTGTACTTGTGCAATTCGGAATCTTGATTTTATGGACTGTCATTTCACTTGCAGTGAGTTTCTGAACGTTCAGCTGTAAAACAAGCTTCAGTTCAGCCCTGAACAGGACTGTGTTGTGCTTATACTGCTGTGACATGGCCTTACATATAACTCAGCATTGGCTTGACGGGAGTGTTATGCGGTACTAAGGGTGCTTGACATTGCAACCTATTCAAGAAGGAAGTCTGCTGTGTAAGAAAAACAGACTATAAACAGTGATTGCTAGTGGACATATTATCAGTAAAGATTGTGTTGGTGACACGTTGCCCCTGCTATTAAAAGGGCCATGCAGTACTTCAATATTTAGTGTGTTGATTGGGATGCTACAATGAACAGGCGTGTTTCACAGGTTTCACTGCCGGATTGTCCTTTCTTACAGAGCACGTTATGTGTAGACCAGTCTCTCCAGGGCTTGCAGGAATTGATGCAGGCATTGCCCATGTATGTGGAGCATTTCCTTAGCTTAGCCTGTACCATCCTGCAGAACTACAAAGAGACCAGCCAGGTGGCTTACAGAGGTGTGTTTCTGATGTTCCCTTTGACACATTGCTGAAACTTACTGTTACAGGAATTTTGTACATTTATAGAATTTTCAGTGTCGTGGAATTTGCCATGCACATAACCTAATTACTATGCGTTATGGGAAGTCGTCATGTAACCAATAGTCAGTTGCACCGATTTGGTTGCGATATGTGCAGTGATGTGGTTGCTTTGCCTTAGCTCTCCAGTAAGCAACCCTTGCTGCTTCTTACTTCTTTTAAGCAGTACTATATGAGCAATTTGTGCACAACTTGGCAAAGGGTCTTTCTTTTTTCTTTGCAACAGATGTAGCATTTTGATGGTGTATCATTTGCTCACTTCTTGAGATCCCGATCAGGGATTTTTACAGGAGTGGGTTACAACAAGGGCTTGCAGACATTTGCTCATACAGGCATTCATGCATATGTAGAAAAGGGCAACTGAAATCTACTACAACAAAAGTAAGAAAGGCAAGTGCATTAACTACAAAAACAAAAGATACACAGATACAAAAGATACAGATTCACAGGTTGACATCACAGATTCGCACTATACATGGAAAGTAGAAGAAAGGCAGATTAATGATATCACTTCCTCATTGTTGACAGTACAGATTTGCCATCAAGTTAAACAAATTCGTTGATAGTGGACTATGTGACCACCATTATGCACAGCTCACGAAAAAAATGAAAAACTATGTATATTACTAGTGCAGAAATATTCTTGGAGTGTGAGTTGATGCTTATGATGGGTTTCTCTGAAATGTTAAAGGATATGTAGGTGTCAGAATTTATGTTAATCTTGTTATGCAGGATGAGATACAATTATTTCAGACGCTGTAGCATCGCATGACTGGTTAGTGTATGAAGACCGATCTTGGATAACATCTGCACTGGCGAGTCAGTGGGCCTACATCTGTTGTGAAATTCTAGGAGGCACTTTAGACCCTCCTGCAACATAATTTAAAGGCATTGTTTTGCTTGTTTGTTTCAATTGTTCAGTTATGTCGATGCTATATTACCACCGGTCGTAACATTCACATTTCAGTGTCTAATATTTTTATTTTCTCGAAAACCAAAATCATGGTACTGATGGCGTCAGCGTACAATGGGGGTTCTTTGCAGCGGCTTTGACGTGAACTAGTGAGCGTCTGACATCATATTGACAAATGAACTGAAAATTTTGTCCATTAAGAAAAATATGTCATGTAGCGTTGTTTTATTTTACATGAATCCAACATGTTTGCTTTACACAAAGGCTCTGCAAAGCAAGTGACACGAAAAGCACCAATAGAGGCGCTGGTTACTGCTTTGCACCAAGAGCTTCACGACCTATACATGTGGGCCTGTGGCTATGCAGCCAAAGTTAGGCAGGAAAGGATTGAGCGACCTCGTCAGTCGCTCTTCGCTATTGTAGGATGCCTGGGAATACAGAGAAAGAGGTGGTCAAGGAGCGGGCTCGCGAGAAAAACACAATAGTCAAGGGTACATGGTGACCCTGCCTGCTCCCGGCCTCTCTTGTTCCTCACTCTATTTGTGTGAGGCGCCATGGAAGAGATCTCATCAACTTTAGCAGAAACGTGTTATAGCTACTGAGAAACCATGAGAAGACATCTTCCGTGACGTTGCAGTGACGTGCTCATGTAGGCTGTTTCGATTGGTCCCACAGGTGTCGTCATTGGACGAGTGAAATGGGACAGTGAAAGACCGGGAAAATTGAGTTCAAGGCAGTTTTTGGTTTGCTTCTATTTTGAAAATTTCTTCCTTAATAACTCCCGTTCTAGTGCACCAATTCCTGTAATTCTTTTTGATTTGGTATCTGCTGACAAAGAATTCATCTAAAGTGTAGCGGGCAAGCATTGCAGGGCCCCTTTAAAGGTGGTAGTTTTACTCTAGTGTTTATTTGACAGAACCTCGCCAATGACACAGGGCAGGAGAGCGGCTTCATTGGTGTCGGATTCGAGGTCAATAGCTCCACTCGGGGGTGATGGCGCGCACTCGTTGCACCACTTGGCCTTCAGAGATCTGCAGCGATGTGCGATGCATGGCTGCGGCCGGCCACGCTTTATCCGGGAGATGTGGGTGAAGCTATCATCGTCGTGCCCCCTATGTTCCCATGGAGACGGCAGGAACGCTAGACAAGGAGAATTAACATATGTCTCATGTGCCCAGCGTGGCGTAGTTGGTTAGCACGCTCGGCTGGTGATCGGACGAGTGGGAATTTGATTCCCAGTGGAGAACTATTTTTTCTTAAGTGTAATGGATTTACTGGATTGGCATTGGATTGAATTATGGACTCTTTTTTTGGATGGCGTTAGAGGCACAGGGGCACGAAGTTTTTATGTAGTACTTTTATGTTGTAAATAGTGCGTAGCGATTCTGTAATCATAGAGCACGGTGTTAGACTCCAAAAATTGCATTACATAATTTATTATCTGATTATTAATGTGCAGCAGTTTCGGTTCATAGTTGCCAGGTTTTTACTTGACGTCAAAAAACAAGAAATAACATTGAAATGTCACGTGGGCCAAAAACTAATGACGTCAATGAGTAGGCGCGTCGTCTGCTCTGTTTGCAGTTTTACTCATAATTTTTCCCAAATTCCTACGCTATGCAATCAGCTGCGAAAAATGAAAAAGTGGGAGAGGCTTTGAATATGAACGAGCGCGCAATAATGCTCGCGAGTATATAGTTTGAATCACACCGATCGAGGTACGGCTTTCGTGCGTCGTTATGAGAGCTGCTTCATGTGAGCCAATCTGGTGATTGGAGTAGAGCAGGCAGAGAACAGCGCAGTTCGTCGCCTGGCGCACCCGTGGGAGGCGTCATTGCTGAAAGCTCTACACTTATGCAGGCATGCTACTGTTTCACGAGTGTATCAGCAGTGCTGATAGCATTTGTCTTTTCTGGTACAAAGCCAAGGAGTGCTACACTGCCTTACTGCTGCGCCACTGGCCACTCCGATCTTGGCTACGGCGACCGACAACAACGCTGTCTGCCGACCATTGCCGCGCCGTCGGCGGCAGCCTTTGCAAATTTTATTGAATGAATATTGCCATCAAGCATAATTTTGGCTACAGTAAGCCGTTCTGCTGTCTATGCGTTAGAAATGTTAGAACGCTAACATGCTGGTATACGTGTGCGGGCTCAGTAGAACAGCCGAAACAAGTTGACCAGCAGCATCGTCTCTTACGTCAGACAACTGTGTAACGACGTCACAAATAATTACGTGATTATGGTTTTTTCAGTGAGCCTACGTCGCAGTCATTGCACTAGCGATGGGTACAGAATGAAAGAGTGAGCATTTCACAAACTTTAAAAAAAGGATTAAAATATTCTCTATGCCTCCGTTGAGTTTATAACTTGACTGTGATGGTCTTCACACACAAAGGAAGCGCGTTACAAGCTTTGCACAACCTTGTAATTTGGTGCCTCTACCCCTTTAGGGATTGGGTTATGTCGTAATGGATTGGATTGCGGACTGTTAGGTTATGGACTGGATTCTGGTCTGGCATGTTATGTTACTTGTGTGGATTGGCTTTGGATCTGTCTAAGCTGACGGACAACTCTTTTACACACCACTGATGAGCGAAGAAAGGCTTTCACCTCAAAATAAGCAGCTTTTCGCCGGAAAGCTTTGAGCGTAGCTACACAGAGCACACATGTGCAGCTTATTTATATTATTTAATGGCTATATACTACAGTCTCTTTGTGTCATGGAAAATAGGTTAAATCGGGGCTTTATATCTATGTTGCTCCTGCCAACTTGGACAGCAAACTGTTTTCCTCTCTAGCATGCTTCTAGCAGGTGGTAGTTGGCTGGTGACAAGGCACTAATTGGTCGGCTGTAGCAAGACACTTACAAAGTAATAATGTAGCGCTGGTACAAACATTACACGATCATGGCCCTGTCGTAGTCATGATTCATATGCATTATGCAATACAGCATAACTTGGCATTTTGCAAATTAACATAATGTAAAGTAGCTAATTCTTTCTCTTGGTTAGATCACTGATCCTCAGAAGCTTCACTTTATCTGTTTAATACACCTGGCCCTTCATGCATATGATACGCAGGTATTGTCCAGCCAGAATCTGAAGACAAGCGCATCATCAGTGCAACATGGGCCAAGGATGAAGACATCAGCCGCTTTTTGATGTGAGGCTTTTTTTGTTCGCATCGTCCAGGCTCGGATGATGTAGTGTTCACCAGCCAAAGGGAGAGCTATTTATAGTGAGGGAAGAGTGTTGCTAATAATTTTCTGGAAGAGAACTAGGAATACTGGTTAGGTATACAATCCACTGCAAGAGGATTGGTGCAGTTTCACAAGTAGCAAGTGGCCCATGGGCCTAGGTATACACACCACACGCCAGCAGAGTCACGCTCTGCTATACATCACCATGACATTTTTACTAGCTTTCTTTACCTTGTATCAGT
>JAJIZL010022451.1:434610-494969 GCA_023969395.1 Amblyomma maculatum | reverse complement strand
TCCTCCGCCCGGCGCGTTGGGCTGCAAACTTCTGCAACAGACGGTACTTGTCAGTGTCAAAAGTAAGACCCGAGAGCATAGCTACCGCTTGCTTGTTTCTGAGGATCTCTTAAAGGGCCTGTCTCGCCACATTGCACAACATAGCAGAGGCTATGTGCTCACGTACACACATGTGCTGTGTGATTTATACACATGCAAGCACAATTACAGTAGAATTTTGATGGGCAGAATTTTGAGTGTTTCGAATTCACTTCCACCCCACACAAATGTTACAGATGCGGGATTCACAACTGCACCCTCAAGCAGCAAGCTTTGCGTGCACATTCTCGACACCGTGTTTGGCAGTTGCATGGTTTATACAGTGAGCAGTGGCTTGTGGCCTGCACATTGCTAAAGTCACCATCGCCATTTGTGTGGCATACACTAGGAGTTTATGGTGGCATTCTGCCAGTACATTGCTGCTGATGTTGTGATCTCTAGGTGTGCGGTACAAACTGTGAGCAGTGAGAGGTGACATGGCTGTAAATAAATGTGCATCAGCCATAATGCTACAGTCATTTTGTTTGTTTATTTATTTAATGGATAACTGTATCGCCTTACAGCATTACAGAAAAAAAGGGGGAGCGGGTACTAACTTAGAAAGGAATTCAAAATGATGCGCATAAACAAAACCGACAAGTTTCACAAAGCTAGTGATGCAGTCAAAGCATGGAAAATAGGTATCGCTATTGCTGATAGCAACAACTTCAGCTAGCAACCTGTTCCATTTGCAGACCGTACTTACATAAAATGAACACCAAAATGAAAATAGAACTCTGACTGCTTGTTCGTGGTTCCATCTTCATTAAACACATAAGACAACATACAAGGGGCACCTGCTATGTGTTATATGTTGTCGTTATGGTATGTGAGCTTGTGGTACTGTATTGTGTGCCACCCTTGATAACTTTCAGGAAGGAAGGCTGAGATACTGAGCTTCTGTGTCAGCTCCATGTGTATGTCTCAAGGCCAGCCAGTTTTCATGTTAAGACCCTGGAGTCTGTAGTTGGTCCTGCGCTTCATGATTTTCTTGGCACACGAATCCTTGCCTACTGTATGTTTGTGTTGCTTTTTGCATACCCACTTACTGAATGTTGAGATGACAGAAGCTTAGTTTTGAAATAGGAACAATCCGGAAAGTATATGTAGGTGGTTCAGTTGAAATAAAATTGGGGGGATGATTTCCATTTTCTGAGAACTGTGTTGGAACCTGATGGGTACTTTGCAACATGCAGGTCTCTGCCCAATTGGGCCAACCTGCAGTTGATGAAAGAGAACAAGGGTGCTGTGGATGTTGAGGAGTCACCTGAGGAGGTGCGACTGCGTAACAAGAAGGAGTCTGAAATACTCATCGGCAACCTGGCCAGTGGAACGCTGATCCCTCCCCATGAAATCCTTTCCGATGTGGTCCAGCTACGGGTGCTTGCCCAGCTACAGGAGAGCCTGGTATAGCTGCTGCTGTTCAGACCCCTTTCTTGTTTGTTTCTAGGTTTGTCACACTGCGTGTCCTTCTTGAAGAGCCGGTGACTAAAGGCTTCTTAAGATGAAATTTGTATTGGCCCAGCATGCTTGTCAAGCTTCAGCGTAGCCAGAATTACTCTTTTAAAAGCAAAAGCTTTTACTACTCCACTCCGTAGCTTCTTCTCCGTGTATGTGTGTTTGACCTTGAACCTATGAGAAACCATGTGGCAGCTGTGACATCGCTCAGCCGCCATCACCGGTGGTGGCGCTGCCGCCAAAACTGACGTAACCGCGCGCTCACCTCTGCCTACTCACGTGACAACCATGACGTCACTCAACGGCAGCTGCGCTAGAGCCATGGTGCTTGCTCTGTCTAGGCAGCCTCCGATGCTGTTGAAAATAAAGACGAAGCGCCACTTTGGCACGAGCAGTGCACTCGCGCATGGGCTCGGACAGATTCTAAGTGACATAGGCCTTACAGCTGATTGTATTCCTTGTTAATCCCGCCATATATGTTGGTGCCGAAACCCAAATATAAACCAGGGACCTTAAATGCCAGTTAAATGCTCTTAGCTGATGCCAACGGGTCACAACGGATCTCGACAATGTAACAGCAGCAGTCGTCATGGATGATCCAGGCGAGATTCCTTGTGAACTATCTGCATCTCAGAGCTTGTGAAGACGTCAGGCCGAATCCTATCGTCCAGTGGATGTAGCTCGCCAAGAGGCAGCCGCACAGAGGCTGTCTATCGACTTGAAGGCCTTCGAAAGCTGCCACACGAGCGTTTTGAATGACCGTTGAGTCGATAGTCTATCGAGTCAGCGGAGCAGCTCAGAACTCTATCAAGATCTCGAAGGCCTTCGAACGTCGCGCAAGGTTGCTAGAGTTGACCCGAGGAGGGTCACGCATACACGTGCACAGTGCGTTAACAATACAAAAACATGAACAAGCGTTATTATTTTATATTGTAAGGCAGCACTTGCACGAACGTCTGTTCTTTTCTGGAACCAGCTGGCACACAGCGCGCGACGCTCCGAGCAGCAGTCAGCGATGATAATGATGATGGATCTATACAGACGAAAGAGATGAAAGTTCACGCACTGCGCTCACACAAATCCCCCCAACAAGAGAGCGGCCACCCTGGTCGCTGATTACAGGGATGAGGGATGACGGGCACAAGGCTTTATGCGCGAGACGTGGACGATCTCTTCGGAGCGACGACGTCGATCTGCAACGGTGTGCGAGGGAATAATGCGATAGTTCACCGGAGACGTTTGTTGGAGTACTGTATAAGGGCCAATGTAACGATGGAACTTCTCACACAGGCCAAGATTGTGGACTGGTGTGCACAGGAGAATTTCATCACCGGGGTAAAAGGAGGGAGTTCGATGGCGTTGATCATACAGGGCTTTGCGTTCTTGGGCATCTTCAGTGTTCAAACGGGCAAGTTGGCAACACTGGGCCATACGAGTGGCAAACTCTTCGCCCAGAGATTCAGACGTAGAGGAGGGAGCAGATAAGAAAGTAGTGTCGAATACTGTCGTTGGTTGACGGCCATAAACTAAAAAGAAAGGGCTATAACCGGTTGTCCGCTGAACAGTGGAATTGTAGGCGTAGGTGACGAAAGGTGAAACTTTGTCCCAGTTCCGGTGATCAGGAGCGATATACATGGATATCATGTCGGCCAAAGTGCGATGAAACCGCTCGATGAGTCCATTGGTGTGAGGGTGGTAGCTAGAAGAAGTCTTATGGACGGTGTTGGCAGCGCGCAGTACTTCCTCAAGGACTTGAGAAAGAAATGTCTTTCCACGGTCGCTAATGAGAATACGGGGAGCTCCATGACGCAAAACTATCGCACGCAGGAAAAAATCGGCAACTTCAGAGGCGGCACCGGAGCGAAGAGGGGCGGTTTCAGCGTACCGCGTTAGATGGTCGATGGCAGTGACAACAAAACGGTTGCCGTCTGACGTCAAAGGGAGAGGACCAAACAAGTCGATGGCGACCGTGTCAAAAGGCACAGATGGGCAAGGTAGAGGTAGAGCATCTTGCGATGCTGGCAAGACGGACATGATGAAATATATTTGGCGACGCTGGCAGAAACCTCAGGCCAGAAGTAGTGGCTCTTGATAAGGTTGTAAGTTTTAAAGTGGCCTAAATGTCCAGCAGTGGGGTCATCGTGGTAAGCCTCCATAATTTTAAAACGAAGGGAGTGAGGTGCAACGGGTACCCACCGTTGACCCGTAGGGTGGTAAACGTCACGGTAAAGTGTTCCATGGTGAAATGGAACAGACGAAGCTGACGGCGCAAGCGACTGTTTGGGACAACTGATTCTCCACGGAGGCGAGCGATGATTGTGCGGCAGTAAGGGTCAGTCAGCTGCAGGTACGAGAAATCAGCATTGATCTCGAGTGGAGCTATAGCAATGGGTGCGACATTCAGGTGGCCAGCAGAAGGTTGACTCTGATGGCAGGAGGGAGAGGAAGCCATAGGTGGGGCCGCTTCAGTAGAAATCAATGGGCAGCGAGAGAGGGCGTCAGCGTCGAGGTGTTTTCGCCTAGATTTATAGGTGATAGTAAAGGTGTATTCTTGAAGACGTAGTACCCAGTGGCCCAGTCGACCCGATAAGTTCTTCAGCGATGACAGCCAACAGAGTGCGTGATGGTCTGTGACAATGGTGAAGTGGCGGCCATACAAATAAGGTCGAAATTTTTTAATCGACCAAACAACGGCGAGGCACTCTTGCTCGGTAGTAGTATAGTTACGCTCAGCTGCAGTAAGCGTACGACTGGCGTATGCAACGACTTGCTCTTCAGACACTGCATTGCGTTGCAAAAGAACCGCGCCAATACCGTGGCCACTGGCGTCTGTGTGAAGTATGGTGGGCGTGTCAGCGTCAAAATGGCTAAGCACAGGAGTGGAAGTGAGTGCCTGCTTGAGAGCTTTGAAGGCGTCTTCACTTTCAGTGGACCAGGTGTAAAACACTTGGAAAGTCACGAGCTTGTGTAACGGGGCCGCAATTGTTGCAAAGTTCCGAATAAAACAGCAAAAGTAGGAGGCTAATCCAAATAAGCTGCTAAGCTCTTTCGGACGTTGGGGCCGAGGAAAATTAATGACAGCCGCAATTTTTTCGGGATCAGGCTGGATTCCTGCCTTACTGACGACATGGCTGAGTACTTTGATGGTCTTACTGGCAAAGTGGCATTTCTTGGTATTCAGCTGAAGCCCCGCCTGGGCAAGGGATGTGAGGACTTCAGTGAGACGCTGTAAGTGCTGAGTAAAGTTTGACGAGAAAGATGTTGTCGAGATAACATAGGCATGTTTTCCATTTCATGCCCCGAAGCACGGTATCAATCATGCGCTCAAAGGTGGTCGGCGCATTGCAGAGTCCGAAAGGCATCACGTTAAATTCGTAGAGACCGTCGGGGGTAGAAAAGGCAGTCTTTTCCTTGTCTGCATCGTGCATTAATTTACGCGGTAAAATATTAATGACCTTAATAACTTTAAAATAGCATCGCTATTTTTAAGGCGCATTATTTATGTACTCTCTACCACTGTAACCTGCACCGCCGAGAAAAGCAAACGCAATGAAAAGCACCGCTGTATGAACGTCAACGAGTTTCAAAAAAACAAAGTTGTCCTTTAATAACAACTGCAGTTACTAAAAAAGGTACGTTCTATTTTTTTTTGCATTTATGGAGAGATTTTAGTTCTTTAAGCAAAACCGAAAGCAACGATAGTGACGCCACAAAAATTTGGCACCAAACACCAGAACTATTTCAACAGCCTTCGAGTTTTTCCGTGTAGCAGCGGCACAACTCCTTCGAGTTCGATCACGATTGAAAATCTCGAAGGCTATCGACTCAATCGCCTTTGAAAATGACTGTGTGACAGGGTATTACTAAAAAAATTGGTGTTTGAACAAAAGGAACCTTTTTAACCCATTGTTAGACAAATGACTCTATTCAGCTAGTTTTCTTATTATTTTCAATTAGTATGTAATCATTTTGTTTTTCTTGCGCCGTTGCTTTCTTTGGAGTTGTTTTCTTGAATCAAAATTTGTATGTAGCTTTTTCTCTGGGGTAAACGGCATTGGCATTGTCTATCGTAGCTGGGGTTGCCTGTCTACCTATTAGCGAGTGACAGTGTTTTCCAGTACTTACTGGATGCTCTTGAGTGTATGCCTGTGTGATCAAGACATCGGCAGGGCCTAAGAGAGGATGCTTTCATGATGAGAGATTTATGTAATGCCACAATGCATTGCATGGGCTCCGAGGTTTCATGCTACGCACATTGGTTTGGCACCAGCTAAAATTGCCACACAAAATGAAAGCTTTCAAAGCATCTTGAAAGGTTGAAAACAAAGGCTCACCGAAAGAGTGCAAGATCAAACAAGTAACAGCGCAAAGATGTTTCAGACATGTGCTCTCCTACAGGAGAAAGAAGAACTGAATAAGGGTAAATGGAGTACGCCTCAGTTCGCAGATGAGCCAACGTTTTGACAAGTGGACTTGTCTTCGTCTGGGCATAGCGATCATCACTGGCAGGGGTTTAAATACTCTTTTGCTTCGGAAGAAGAAAAGCTGGGGAGGGGAAAGTGGGTGTGAAGGAGTGGGGAGGAGAGGATGGGTGAAAAGAAAGTGGGTCATGAAGTGAAAGAAAAAAAAATAAAAAAAATCTGCAGTATGTATTTATCAGCCTGGAACCAGGGATTCTATGGCCTGCAAAAGAAGTAAAAGTGGCAGTACCCGGAAAAACTACAATACCGGGTAGGTGATTAGTCACCACTTAGCGGGTTTGGCGCAGATACACCTTACAAAGGGACAGGCTATGCAAAGGGCCCTGATAAGGCATATATCTAGGGGGACAATTCTTAAAAGGTAGGGGGCGTTGAGGGGGGAGTACAAAGTCGCAGGATAATAACCGTACAGTGAACCATAACCGACAAAAAAAAAATAATAATCTTAAGTATGTATCTCAACCTAGAACCAGAGATCCTGTGGCCTGCAAAAGAAGTAAAAGCGGCAGTACTAGGAAAAACCACAGTACCGAGCCAAAACACATAGCCGCCGCCGTTCACCACAGCGAACCGCCTGCCTAAAAGTTGTAATTGTATATACATGTCTTGCTCGAATTCTTTGCCTCAATCTATCGAAAAGCTAGAACAGCTGATGAGCTGCGCTCAAATGTTTCGTTAGAAAGTAACATAATCATCAGCAATTTTTTTTCTGCCAGTTTAAGAATGCATATATGCTGCCTGCGGGTAGTTCGCTTAATGTACTGCAAATTTGGAATAAGGAAGACGTGTGTTTCTAGTTTTGTTATATACTAAAATCAGAATACTCTCTCAAAGTATTGCTTAAGGGAAAGGCAGATGTAACGAACATTCAAACATTTTGATCTTTTATAATCTTTATAATTACATGCATTCAAAATGTGCTACACAGTGCACATTCTTTCCTTGTCTTTTTTTTTTCTTCATACTCTGTTCTCTTCGTGTAGGATGTCTGACATAACTTCAGCCAAGGATTAAAATAAAGCGGTACACTCGACCTGCATGAAACCAATAACATATTGTTTGCCTTAATGTAGTGCTCCTCAAATAATTTTTATATTTGGCTTAGTTAGGCAATTAGCTAAGATGAATTATGCACTTTAATATTCAATTTACGACTGAGTATGATTTATTAAGTTGTAGAATGTGTTCAGAAGCTACCGATCCAGTTTTCTCTACCAAAATATCTCCTACGAGGTTGTTTTTTCCTGCATTAAAAAAAAAAAAAAAAAAAAAAAAACTCCCAAGGTACGAAATAAATGCCACGCAACTGCGCTCTTGCGCTACCTTATTGTGTATAGTACTACCAAACAAGCTTTGAGTGAACAAAGCGTGCTGCTCACCATCTTGAAATGAGCTCCTGACTCCACTTTCAACATATTCTTGATATTTCGTCAACACATTTTAGGTAAACTGTTTCGGTTTTCTATTTTTGCTTCCCAGGAGTGGCTGAGCTCACGGATCCTTAGTATGGCAACCTGTGTGGTTCTCACACAGAAGCAACGTGGGTCAGCTTTCCTTCCTGCCTCTCCAAGAGAATCGGTGTGTACTTCTGCTACTATGAGTATTTTCTTGAATTGTGCTGCAGTTTAAATGCAGTTGGCTCCACCTTTGGGCCCCATTTTCTTGTATGTAGCCTCCTTGACCTGGCCCCTGCGGGTGTCCCTCTTTCTATGCCTTAGTTAGCTGGGTGCGGGCATTGTAGCTAAAATTGGTTTGAACTTCCACAGGATTTTGCGTGTATTATTCGAAATTGACTTAAAGTAGGGTCAGGTTGAAATTGCACATTACACTGTGAACGTCACCTGTGGTGAGCCTATTTTTGATGGTCTCTTCATTTACATAAAGCTGGTAATAATCAGTCTTATCTAGAAAAAGCTGAGGTGTGTGGCCGGTGAATGCAATTACAGTCGAACCCACTTATAACGGCCCCACTTAAGACGAACTTTCGCTTATAACGAACGAGACCGGAGCGACCGCCAAAATATACATTACTTCAATGGCACAAGATCGCACGTATAACGAACGTCCATGAGCGCTGCCGATCGGTTACAGCGAACGGACGGCGTAAACCCGGCGCCCCGATACGAGATAACGATGGGCTCCCATCCCTTTTGGTCTGCTTTCGCAATCCTCCTCGCAAGCGAGCTACCCTTTGCTCGCCGACGCGCGCTGCCTACAAGTGTCGGCGCGTGGTGTGGCCTCCAAGGCCACGCTGCCGCCCCTCCTCGCAACTCCGCTCCCCTCTCCTCTCGCCATTCCCTCGTCTTCGCCTGTCTCCACGGCGCCGGCCGCCGGCATAGTCTTCGAAGTTTCATCGTTTCGTTTCCTGGCTGTTCCATTGAGCGGCCGTGCCAGGGGCGCGGGGCGCCAGGAGGCAGGCCTCTCCATACGCTAGCGGTTGTACTGTTTGCACAGGCGGACTGAATGCGCAGCGGCGCACTGTACTTTTCCTGCCGCCCAATACCACTTCTAAAGTGCAGCCTCTTGATTTGGGCATAATACGCTCCTTTAAGGCATCGTATAGGCGCCGCATTGTGCAGCGCTTGCTCATTGCCGTTGACCGTCAGGCCGCTAACTTGCCGCACCGAGTTTCATTGTATTCAGCCCTTGAGATGGTGAAGGCGGCCTGGGCGGAGGTGACGACCGCTTGCATGCGAAACTGTTTCCGCAAGGCCGGCTTCGTCGACACAGTACCAGACGTCGGGCCTGATGCCTCCGATGATGATGATTCCGGCGGCGATTTGTGGCAGCGCGTCGTCGACTCCGACATGGGAGGCCCTGGCATTGGTTGGCAGGATTTTATTTCTGCGGATGAAGACGCGGATTTTGCGGAACCGTGCATGGACGAAGGCATCGTTTCTGAAGTGCGGGCCGAGAGCGACGCGGAAGAATCGGATGAAGATGAAACGTCTGAGCCAGCACCCATAAGCACATCTGTAGCAGTGGGCTATATAGAGGGCCTCAGACAACTTGTCTATGCCAAGGGACTCGGTGAAGAGCACGCTAGTGCTTTAAATAAACTGGAGACCGCCCTCATCGCATCTGCACTGCAGAAACAGACGAGCATCACAGACTTTTTTGCTAAGAAATAAATTTCGTGCTTTGACCGCCAACTTTTTTTTTTTCTCTTTTTTAGTTTGTGGTCCAGTTACTACGAACTTCGGGATATAACGAACGGACGCCGCGTGACGGTCAGGTTCGTTATAAGCGGGCTCGACTGTATCCGGAGCCCTCCTTTATGGCATCCCTTGTAGCCTGTGTTGCATTGGGCTGCTAAACCCCATAAACCAAACTGAAAAGTGGAGAGCACTGTAAGGACTGCTGCAGAGGTACTGCAACAGCTTTTGCATGTACTCCTTGCATGGTTTGGTATAGCACGAATGTAAGGTTTAACATATATTAACATACCGACGCTGCACACGGGGGACTTTGAGAGATGCTGAATGCATCTGGTACTACAAATTCCACGTTTGTGTCCATGGCAGGTGAGGAGCGCTCAGTAGCATTGGCCACATTTGAAAGGTCTGTGTGCAGTTTTTTTTTAATGCAAGCATCTTGGCTTTGTTTGTTTGTTTGTTTGTTTAAAGTTGTTTTGCAGGAAATCTTTCTTGGTCATGACCCTCTTGAGATTGAATGAGTTGGCAGCCATGGCAACGCTGTTTTGAGACATGATGTTACTGTTTGCAGGTTCAGGATCTGCCCCCCCTGCCAGATGCAACAGTCCAGTAAGTATTCAGTCCTTTTATGCCTGAAACTGGAGCAGTTACTTTTTGTCAATAGCTTCGCTCTCCTCTCTTGACTTTTTCAGGACATTGGAGGAGCTGGCAAAGGAATTTCAGGAAATTGCTGACACTTGCCTTTTGGTGTTGCACCTGGAAGTGCGCGTACACTGCTTCTTTTACCTGCTTCCTGTGACTATTCAGGTAAGTGCTTTTATAAGTTGCTTTTATGGTGTTGATATATTAGTGTGAACATTCAAATGGGCAATGAGCCTGTTAGATGTTTCAAATTGCAAGGTGCTTTTTGCAGTTGGAAACAGCTTGCATGGCACCATTCATTATGTCATGGAGACTTCAGTGCTTGTAAAGGCAGGTGTATGCAAGGACCAGGCATGCATTTCTCACGTGCTGGAAGGATGGGTCAGGCTGCCCTGGTAGAAAGTTTCAGCTGTGCAGGAAAGCCGGCTTACTGGTCCTGCAATTGCTTTGAGTGCACTGAGTGTGGAAGTCATGTCTCTGAGCCGTTTACAAAGAAATGCAAAATGCTAAAACTGACTAAAGCAATTGTGGCATGGCCAGCTCTTTTTAGAGCGCAGCTCTTTGGTGCCCGTTCCTGGGTTTCGCGTTGGCGGCGTCGGTCTCCTAACCAGCTCCGTCCCCCTTTCAGCCCCCCCCCCCCCCCCCCTTTCCGGCCGGTGCTTCGGGAGCGGGAAAAACGGAGAAAGGGGGGGGGGGGGGGGGGTTCACTCAGCTGCAAACGATGGGGGCAACTGGAGAACACGAGGAAAGGAATGGGGGGTCGCCGGAGGTAGCGCTAGCACCGACTGATTGATGCCACTGCCGCCGCTAGCGAGTCAAGACAACGTGACTGCATAGAACACCGCCGCCGTGCAGAAAGAGGAGGAGGGGTCCCCCCCCCCCCCTTTTCCTGTTGGCGGCGAGGGTGCTCTCCGGTTGCATGCATCCCGTTCTCACTCGCTTCACTCACTAGCGGCGTCAATGGCATTAGTCAGTCCCTGCTATCTGTTTGCCGTGTAACGTTCCTATGGGCCCACGCGCTGCTTCCCGCAACCTCCCAATAACTCGATTGCTCTCTTCATTTCTCCGACCACAAAGCTTCTTTCATGACAGCCAAGAACTGTTAGTGGAGTGTTTTTTGAAGGAATACGTGTGAAAAATTAAAAAAAGTTGTCTGTAATTGTACATACGTGTCTTGCTCAAAATCTTTGGCTCAATCTGTCAAAAAGGTGAAACAGCTGTGAGCTGCGCTCGAATTTCGCATTAGGAAGTAACGTAATCGTGGGCAATTTTTTCTTTGAGTTTTCTGTCTAGAAGTCAGCAGAAAGCAGTGAAAAACTAAAGGACGTCAGCAGAAACTTTTCTACCTGCTCTGCAAACTTTGTTTTGTGGCAAAGAAGTCTCTAAAAGCAGTACAGTTAGTAGTATAATATAGTAGCAGTTGCAGTAGTAGTAGTAAATATTAAACATTAATCATGCATCACTATGGCCCACGCTTCCCATAGACAACACCTCCGACCTGACCCAACCTATATCGGCAGTCGCCTTTAGAAATCTGACGGAAAATTATGCATGTCCAATCTTTTATTACAAGAAATATCTAAATTAATAATTGGCGAAAATAAAATATCTTCAGATTGTTCTAGTTGGAATTGAGGCAGAAACATTTTGCATATAGCAATACAGCTTAGTGCCTGGCTGGCCAGGATGTCTAGACAACGGTTCTTAATGCCGCCCCCTGCCTGCTGCATACAGCCATTGGTATTCAACGGCTTTGCCCTCGCATATATCTCTGTTTGCTTCACTGCTGAAGGCATTGTAAAAATACCTTCATTTTAATTTGCTTTGGGCTCCATTGTCCACGATTTCTTTCAAAAAATTTGCCTTTTGTTGCACTGTAGAAAGGAATTTTTCTCAATATTTTTGAAGCAAAAGGCTTTATGCTTATGTGGTGGATTTAAATTCTTCAGGCAAATGCAAAACTAGGTCCTGAGTCTAATTGAAAAATCAATGGAAGAACTGGTTTTTTTTTTTTTTTTTTCTATACTTGGGAATTTTCCTGATGAAAGTAAATGTATTGTACTTTAGTATCAGCCGAAAACAAACTGTCAGCAGAAAATGCTTTGTATACTTAGTCTTTGTTTTGGGCCAGAGAGCACCATTTTTGCAATTCTTTCAGGTGTATCCGACCTTTGTGGGCAATACATAAAGCTTTGTTGGTGGTCTTGAACATGTACTTCTTAGTAAAACTCGAATAGAGCAAAAGAAGCTAATGAAAAACAAATTTCAAAATTGCAGGGAAGTGTTTGCCATGTTTATCCTTAAATTTCATTCTGTTGTAATCCAAGTAAAAATGCAGAGTGCAGCTCATTACATGACTAATGTGATTGTAATTGAACACAGAAATTTGTATTAGTCTCTTGCTTTAGAAGAGAAAAAAAATGTTTGATATTTGTGGGTTTTCTAGCAGGTCTAGGGCTATGCTTTCAGAACCAAACTCCGCTTAGTAGCGCAGTCTGCACCGGTGGCCGCTAGAAACAATACGAACACTGAGAAGTAGCCAGTGAAAGAAAACCTTTATTGGAGATGTCTTCCTTGGCCACGCAAGCAGGCAAGCAGACGAGCACAAATGAGGGCGAAGAATCACCCCTGTCGCTCCAATGTCTCCATCAACAAATTCTTCGACTCCGACTGCCACACTCACTGTGAACCGCGGCAGACAAAGATTAAAAAGGGAAGGAGGCTGCCCCCGCAGGTCATGTGCTAACCAAGGTGCACTTTTTCTCCACCGCTGCTACAGTGTAGCCGGGAGGGGAAGAGCAGTGGCAGCCAATTAAGATGGCTGGTGAGACGGTCGCCCACTTCCGGCAGGTGCAAAGAATGAGTCTCTCAACAAGTTGAATACCATCCCTGCTGGTAATCGTTGTCCAGTAAAGCCACTGCAGTGTGTGACATGCTTTTGCCTGTTCCCAAGAGGCACACACACCGATTGTTTTGGCCTTGGTTTTCAAGTGTGCACTGAGAGCTGCTGAAACAAATTGCTTCTTTCTTGCTCAAGTGAAGATTTGAGTTCAGTGTGAGCTCTTGGTCGTGTCCTGGGGGGTTGTGTAACATAATTGAATGCATGTGTTGTATTCGTGCGTTCTTATAGAAAATTGTTTCTCAGCTTGTATAGTTTACAGCTAACACTTAATTTTCTGGGCACCATTTTTCGTGTGCTGCACCAATTACTTAACAGGTAAGTGCAGTCCGTAGGAGCAATCTCAGCAATAAAATGTGTACAGTAAAAGCTCGTTAATTCGGACTTCTAGGGACCGTAAGATATGTCCAAATTAACCGAATGTCCGAATTATCGAGAGAACAAAAAAAAAAAACATGCACGATTTTATCTCAACATACCTGTATTACTTAAAGTAATCACGGATGCTTGTCTGCTTTCCCGCAGAAACCAGCGCGGATACTATTTTCCTCAGTCCTTCCAGGTGCTCAGCAGCGTGCATGCCATCTGCAGTGCCCCAACAAAATTCCTCTAACACAACGAGGGCCTCTGCTGCTTCCTTCACAGTGCGAGGAGGCCGAGGCTGCTCCTCTCGTAGCCCCTCTTCCTCCTCCGAATCTTCGCCGTGCAG
This sequence comes from Amblyomma maculatum, assembly GCA_023969395.1. Taxonomy (NCBI): domain Eukaryota; kingdom Metazoa; phylum Arthropoda; class Arachnida; order Ixodida; family Ixodidae; genus Amblyomma; species Amblyomma maculatum. Next base: position 481,547 of record JAJIZL010022451.1, on the reverse strand, counting down.
TACGTCCCGGACAATTTTCTTCGGTTAGAGAGCCGGCTGTAGCAACGCCGTCATCAATGCTGATGTAATCGGCGAGTGTCACCGCATCCGGCAGCACACCTCCGAAATCCGGGCAGTCATCTGCATTGTCGTCTGGCGACACTTCTGCCACTGTGTCATTGCAGGGCTCAGGCAAAACGAAGCCACTGTGTCGAAAACAGTTAGCGATGACGTGCGCAGGCGTGTTCTTCCAAACGTAGGCAAGAATGTTGACCGCGCTCAGAAGATCCACGTCGTACTGCTTACCGACTTCATGGCACAGTAGCATGCGTTCCAGCACGCGCCTGCGGTATTTAGTCTTCACATACTGAATTATACCTTGGTTCATCGGTTGGAGGGCCGATGTAGTGTTGGGCGGCAAAAAAACAACTTCAATGTTGTTCAGTCCGGTGGCACTGTTATGTGCACTACAGTTGTCAAGGACAATTAACACCTTGCTGTTCTTCGCGGAAAACTATCGGTCTAACTTTTGTGTTTGGAAGAGCAGGCACGTTCTTAAAGCACCGTGACTTTTGTGCCTTTCCAGTGACGACAAGCGGCAAGCGCTCTGTCCCTGTCATGTTTGCGGCTAAAAGAACGGTGACTCGTTCTTTACTCCTTTTTCCTCCAATGCAGGGATCTCCTTTCATTGTCACAGTCTTGTCAGGCAATGCCTTAAAGAAAAGTGCTGTTTCATCAGCATTAAAAATGTCATTTGGATCATATGCTGCGATATGTTCCAGCAGCTGAGCGTTCTTCCAGTTGTTGGCAACATCTTCGTTGACGGCACCTCTTTCGCCGCACACAGTCTTGAAAACGAGACCATGTCTGTCTCTAAAGTGCGCACACCACCCTTCTGACGCTTTGAATCCATCGATATGCATCATCAGTGCAAACCTCTCGGCCTGCGCCATGATGAGGGGTCCACTCAATGGGAGGTTTGCATCACGCGAGTTGACCACCCACCGAAGCAAGGCTTCTTCCAACTCCGGATGAGCTGCTGTTCGCAGACGCTTTCTTGACGCTTGAAACTTCTCGCTTTCGAACGCTTGAAGAATCTGTTCTTCATTTTTTACATATGTGCTTAAAGTACTCCTTTTAACGTCATATTTTTTCATTGCTTTTTGTCGGGAGAGCCCGTTCTTAAGGGCCTGCAAAATTTCCACTTTGGTAGCCAAGTCCTTGGCCTCTTAGCTCTTCGGCCGTTTCGACTGTGTTGCCATCGGGGGCGAGTGCGGTGATACCAGCGCACAACAGAGAAGCAATGAGCCGCACTAAAGCGAGCAGTCTTCAATACAACAGCGTAGCGCACCGACAGCAGCAAAACGACAAACTGGCACCGCCAGTAACGTCAACTCGTGAAAAAACAAGAAAAAGCGCCCATCCAGCCACAAGTCGAGCCATGGATGGATGGATGGATGGATGATAGTGGCTCTGCCCTTTGTATCGGACGGCAGCTTGCGCCGCCTAGCCAAAAAATTAAAAGAAATATATTTATCTCTTCCCTATTTTTAGCTTCTAATTTGCCCGTATCTGCCCCCCTCCCTTTTTTTCTTCTCTTTATTCTCTTGACTTTTTCCACCAATCCTCTAACCTCTCTTTTGTTATCAAAACGCGTTCCTCATCCATTCGTCCATCTTCCCCAGCAAATCCCAGCGCTCTCTCCAGATCTGCCGCTTTTCCCGCGGGAAGGGCAGGACGAAGTTTTTGGCACCTTAGAACAACATGTTCCGTTGTTTCCGCCTCAGTTCCGCACGCCGCGCATAATATATCTACTTCCTGAAATTTTTTCCTGTACGTTTTTGTTCTGAGGGCCCCTGTCCTAGCCTCAAACAGCAATGAGCTCCCTCGTGAGTTGTCGAATAAACTTTCTTTCTTTATATCCTGTTTTTGAGTTCTATACATACCCAATGCTGATTTTCCGTGCATTCTTTCCTCCCACATTTTCCTTTCTGCCTCCTTTACCTGCTTTTCAATGCTGCTGTTTTGCTGCGGTGCATCTCCAAACTCTAGGTACCTAAATCTGAGCTTTCGGGTTCTGTTAGTCCATTTCGTATTCAGGCTTTTCATGAAGAGGTGCTTGTACATTTTTCGTGCCCACCTTGATTCCTCCATTTTGGTTAGTCTCTGATCATATTTTAGTTTGCTAATTGCCTCTCTAACCTCAAATGATGCCCAGCCCATATCTCCCTGGACTCCTTCATTAGGTGTGTTGCCATGTGCTCCCAATGCCAGTCTACCTACCTTTCTCTGTCTGATTTCAAGGCCTGACTGTACTTCTGATTTCATGCACAGGACTGCATTTCCAAAAGTGAGTCCTGGTACCATAACACCCTTCCATACCCCTCTAACAACCTCATACCTGTTATAATTCCAGAGGGCCCTGTGTTTCATAATATCCGAACTCCTTTTCCCTTTGTCTATCGTAATTCTTTCATGCTTTTCTAGGTAATTTTTTCCTTCATTGATCCATGTGCCCAGGTATTTATAGCTCTCCACATGTTCAACCTTGGTGCCTTGTATTTCCAGCACATCCCCCCTTTCATCATTAAATACCATTATTCCTGATTTTTCGCTGCTAAATTGCAGTCCCAGCTTTTCGCCCTCTTCTCCACAGATCTTAAGCAGCTCCTGCAACCCATCCCTCTTATCTGCCAGCAGTACAATGTCATCCGCGTACATCAATCCTGGTAGAACTTGTTACTTTCTGTCCTCCCTGCATATAGCTTGCATCGAATCCCATATTACTTTCCTCCAGGCGCCTTTCCATTTGGCTCATTTATATCATGAAAAGCAGCGGTGACAGTGGGCACCCTTGCCTAAGCCCCCTTTTTATTTTTGCTGGTTTTGTTGTTTCCGTCTCCCATACTATCACTGCTTCATTATCTGCATACACTTCTTGTATGAACTGAACCAGGTTTTTATTCAGGCCATATTTCTTCAACTGGTCCCACAGTTTTTTCTGATCTACACTGTCATATGCCCCTTTAATATCTAAAAACGCTATCCATAATGGTCTCTGACTTGCTGCTGCTGTTTCTGGTGTCCATGGCGATGCTGCTTTTGGGTATCGCTATTGCGCCGCGTTCGTCTTATTTTCGTTTTCGAGCCTCGGTAGCTGCCCGAAGTTGTCCGAATTATCCGTTGTGCGGTCAGATCCGTCCGAATTAACGAGAGTTTCGTCCCATAGACTCCTATGCATAATTTTGGGGACCAGGCGCGAAGGTCGAATTATCCGATTTTTTAAATTAACGGGAGTCGAATTAACGAGCTTTTACTGTATTACTAGCAAAAAAAATAATTGCTTGACTTTCCCATGGCCAGTCACACTGTGGCAGATCTTATTCACCCAATGCATGCTTGAAAGCAGCACAATAGTGGTGCGCAAATGGCCCGTCGTGTGTGTGTGTTTATATATATATATTATAAACACACGCACACGACGGAGCATTTGGATGGTGGGCTTTCTTTGGAGCACGATAAAAAAAGACAATGTGAGCTATATCATATAGAAAACGATTCATTGAGTGATTTCTGAAGGTGTTCTACAACTTTTCATATCACACTTGGGGTATGCAGCCAATACTTTAAAATGTTGAGTTATCAAACATGGTTAATAAATTGGTTAAGGGGAAAATAAAGAATATCATAATTTTGGGCTAGTGCCAACATTATACATCTGGTTCCACTCTCATCTGAAGCCTTTCATATTTAAAACCTTGGCTCAAGTTATGTGAGACAACCTGTGCAAAGCATTTTCTGCTGGCAGTTTATTAACTGATGTTTAAGCACAGTGCTTTTGCAGTGTTCTTAAAAAATCTCAAGCTTTGAAAGCTGAAAGTTTTGGCACTTGTCTGGAAAATTCAAATGGTGTCACATGACTGGGGAAATGTTTTCCCAAATATTGAAGGAAATTACTTTCTATAATGCAGCAAACTTGTATATATATTGGAAGAATTCAGCAATGGTCAAGTGCAAAGTTTAGTGTGGATGTGAAATGAACTTATTTGGTTGATGGTAAACTGGCAACAAGACTAGGTGTGTTTAATGATAAGGGGGTACCAGTTGTGAAGCACCTGCTGCTACAGTTTTGACACAGATCTCACTAGGCCTTATTTCACGCCAGTATGCTGTCAGTCCACCACAGTGCTAGTGTGGGTACACCGCATTCTTGCTTTTGCACAGCAGACGGGCATGATGAAGCTTCTGTCCTTTATGGTTTAGTACTACACAGAGACAAACTGAAGCAGTACTGAAGCACTGCTGCACTTCTAGTAGAAGTTGAAACAGAATGCGTTGCCTCTGCTTTGTGTCACAATGTGTATTTGATGAGTCAGAGCATTGCATTTCCATGCACGTGGTTCCTCTGCTTTAATTGTGGTGCCGTGAGTTCATGCACGCCTCGTTGGTGTTGAAATGCCGGCTGGCCACATAATTTCATTATGAATATTGGATGCATTCATTGCATAAAGGAAATAAATTGTTCTTTGATAGCCAGAATAGGAGCAGTGTTTATTATGAAAGTGCATTAGTCATGTGTATAAACACAAAATTATTTTTTTCCGATTATGTGATGCATGGAATAAGGAGTGGCTTTGAATGAAGGTTACATGATTTCATCTATCTTGTTTTTGAGCATGGCACTGGGCAACTGCAGTGTATTAGAAAGTGCAAAACATTGTCTGACTCATTAGAATCTTGATTGGAGTGAGTATTAGAATTGTGGCTGCATTGGTGACCCTTAGTGCTGGCATCACACGTTGGCCATGCTAAGAGTTATGTGACAGTGATTTAAATACGTATCCTGACAACAGGGCAACTTTGCGGGAGGTGTGGACAGCCAGGAGCCTGATCCTGAAGTGATGAAGCTGAACAAGGACCTCTCAAGCATCGATGAAGCCATGACTGCCTGCCTCCAGCAGCGGAAGCACAGGCATGTTTTGGGCTGATGCCACAATCTCAAGAAGGGCGTGCATCGTGGAAATGCTGGGCTTGCTTAGAATGACTGATTTCAGTTTGTTGAAAACTTATTGCGAGCTCGATTTTGGGCCTGCTTCTCAAATATTGAGCAAGAGGTTGTGGTGACTGCTTGGGAGTAGGGCCCCTAGTTTTCTGCAGTTCCATAATTTCAGTAGAAATAGCAGATACAACTATTTTTCTCAAAATTATATGCCAGGAGCCGCATTCTCTTTTTCTCTTTATTGATACCATTGTTGTCAGAGGCATTAGAGGAATGACAGTACAATGGAAAAACCTGCTGGAATGGTACAGTAGTTAGGGCACTCGACTACTGTTCCCAAGGATGCGGGATTGAATCCCGGTTGCGGCGATTGAATCCCGGTTGCGGCGGCAGCTTTTCGATGGAGGCAAAAAGCAAGGCACCCATGTGCTGTGCATTATCAGTGCACTTAAAGAACCCCAGGTGGTCAAAATATCTGGAGCCGTTCACTACGGCGTCTCTCATAACCTGAGTCATTTTGGGATGTTAGACCACATAAAACCAGTACGATGGAAAAAAGCATGAAATGGAAGCTTTACACGCCACGGTAAAGGTGGTGTGTTCAGATTCACTACTGCTGAGAGTGTCGATAAAATAAGTCGTAGACTAGGTGAATTCACGAGATTTGCAATGTTTTCGAGCTGACTATTCTTGTTAAATGCTACTGCACCTTCAGAATGGGGTCAGGAAATTGTACCTCGAGAGAAAAAATTAAAACTAGATTGAAAGCTTAACTTCAGTTCTCTGATTACATGCCAAATGTCCCAGCGTGCCCACAAGCAATACGGAAGGCTCCAAAATCGTGGTGCGAAGTTATCATTAGTGGTCTAATAATGCCTAATGGGCACTGTAGGGGAAGTGTTATAGTTGCGCTTTATATCTATCTCAAGTGTCAAAATGTATTGGCAGGCTAGTTGGTGAAACATCTTATGACAAACAGTGCAAACACAAACAGACTGGACAAGAAGAGTGACAGCACTTTGTTTGTCACCGTTCTTGACCAGTGTGTTAGTGTTTGTGCTGTGAGAAGCTATCTCAGCTGGCCTTGCACATAATGTGGTAACTTACGACTGCATGTTGTTGAGTATGTGCAAGGTAATAGAGGTACAAACTAAAGGATTATTGATTAAGTGAGTAGAAAAATGTATGTACGCAAGTGAGGATCTGCTAGGAGAGCCGAAAACAGGAGCCATTAATGCTGTCGCGTCAAACTCCTGAAGGCAGAGCTTCAGTGTCCCCCAAATTTTTTTCGTGTTAGTAATGCTTTCAAACTCAACTGCACAATAGTTCAGTGTTGTATGTGAACTCATTCTACAATTCTTTTTGTGTTGAACGAGTTGTAGAAAGCTTGCAGAACTTAACAAAATATGGTAAAAGACTGGATCAACATTCTCTGCATTCTGTGTGTGAGGAAAGTCTTTTTTTTTTTTATAAACTTAATTTCTTTTTTACAAAACAGTTTGCACAGACATGTGTTAGCTGTAAGCAAGATAATATACCAAAAAGCTACAATCCATCAAAATGAAAAAAAAAAAAAAGCTCATCATTGCATTTGTGAGTACAACAAAGCAAATAAGGTCAAAATAGATGGCATAGATGTTAAGAACCCTCTTCTGCAAGGTCAGAAAACTGAAACAGGAAAATGCCATGTTTTCAAGCCTTTTTCTGGTATGCAGGTCTACCACAGTTAGCAAAACAATTGCTTTTTATTACTTCCCAGTGGCCTCCAGCAATTAAACTTAGACACAGCATAGAAAATGAGACATTCCAACGGCTACAATGATTCTAAAAAATTATGAGTGACATTTAAGCTCCACCTTTAATTGTATGACGCAACAGTGTAGGCTAGCAGCCCTAATATAAAACCTCGCTTTAACCAAGCCGTACAGACATGCCTGTGCAGCATAGGGGTAACGTGAATCCAAGGGTCCTGGCAGACTGATTCGGACATCTTCCTCCCATATGAAAGGAGAAACCCGAGTTGGCAGCTCCTGCCAAACATAACGTCATGCAACTCTACGTTCACTGAGTGTGCGGCGATGTCAGCTGCCAGCTACCGCCTGCCAGCGTTGTATATGATTTCTCGCACATAACACCGACGCCAGATTTTCGATGAATGGTGCTTTTAACGCCGTCGCGTTAAAATACTTTTTTTTTTTTTTTCTTTTTACCTGCAATATTTTGCAATTAGAAATTCTGGCCTCCTGCTAACACTAAGGCAGATGTGAAGTGGTTTTCATTAATTGCATTTTTATTTCGAGGACTCAGCAGAAAGCGAATGCTATGTCTTACGTTTATTACACCTGTGAGTTTGTCTCAAAGGTTTGCCCCAAGACATCACCGAGAGGTCTTGCCTTTGTCATTGCCCTTGACACACCTATTAGAGAAGCAGAGTGCGCTGTCCCCTCCCCACCTCCCTATGTGCAGGATCCTTTGCGCACATGAGCACCCCTCAGTTCGAGCTTTTAGTTTCGAAGCTTGAGAAGGGCTTGCCATGCAGGAGCCTCCTGCCACCCTCCAGATCTGTTGGTCTACAGGCTCTAAAGGGCTGTGTCATCTTTGCCATCGGGGCCCATTCGTTGAAAGAGACTCAGGACTAATGAAGCAGGCTTGTATGAATAAACTGCCGCATTCTAACCACAAATGAACTACTTGCACTTTTAAGCTTGAAGCGATATGTATTGCAGAAATAGTTCTGTGAGTACCAATGCTCAAGGCCAGGCATCGCTGCTGTCCAGCCTTCATCATCATCATCTTTATTTTTCACTGTGAGGTACATGTACATGGATTATTAGTATTACAGAAGGAGGTCCCGAAGTATAAACTGTCCGGGGGACCTCCTTGGGCAGTGATTGGGAGCGTTGACATTGCAAGGTTGTATTGAATAGTAGAAAATTTTAAGTTAGTTCTTTCTGCAGTAAATGCATTCTCTGCTATTGAAAGAGACACTTAGTCTATTTTTACTTGGAACAAAAAGTAATTCTCTGCTATTGAAAGAGACACTCAGTCTATTTTTACTTAAAACAAAAAAAGTAATCCTCATAATACCCAGAAATGTGGCGCAACAAACACAAACACAAGCGAAATGTTTGTTGCGCCACATTTCTGGGTATTATGCAGCACCAACTAGCCCCTCAAGCCGTTACTTTGAAGTAATCCTCAGTGTCCCTTTAAACATCATGGCCTGCCACGGTGGTTGTGGGATGAGATGTCAACTGCTGTAGCCGAACTGCAGAAATGCTGAGATTGTATGCAACAAACAAAGGGAAAATGAGTTGGTTTGTTATGGCTCCCTTCTTATATCGGATTTGTGCCATTTCATTGCATGTTGAACAACCCCATTAGTGTCAAGATTAATCTTGAGCCTATGTGTAGGTTTGGGATATTGAAACCCACATAGTACTACCATCATCTGTATCATGAGTGAACTAGTCTGCTTTTCAGTCATCAACTGCGCCATCAGTTTCAACAGGATGTTAGGTAGTTCTAGAAGGTGGAGTTATTGAGGGCCTCATTTATAGAGGCAGCTTCATAGGATGGGCTGCTACAGCCATGCCACTGGCTGCATGCACATAATGCATAGCACAGCAGGCCAGCTCAGTCTGCAAGAGAGGCAGGGCTGCAGGAGCATGTGGCTCATCTCTGCGCATAGTGACATACTTGGTGTTTTTTGCATTTCTACAGGTACATTTTTGAAGGCCTTGGGCACCTCATTGCTTCTATCTTGATCAACAGCACATCCAGTATACAGAAGGTCAATGAGAATGGCATCAAAAAAGTGTAAGCCCCATCATTGCTGTCCTGGTCTTAACTTGTGAGCTTGGAGTGATCATTAAGTGTCACTATTGACACATGCAGACACTAACATATGAGTATATAATTATTTTCAGAGCAGAAGTTTAAAGCAACACATGTCTCATTGCAAGTCTTTCTGGAAATCTTTCTCGTGTAAATGTGTAGACATCAGTGCATGTGCATTGTGTAGTGAACTTGCGACTGCTGCTGTATTCCTCCAGGTGGTGCTTTGTAATGCTGCATTGCAAGAATGGAAGTTTGCCACCATCATTTGCTTAATGCTCTGTGATCCCTTTTGACATGGTCAAAAATAAATGGACAAGATTGTGTGTCAGGCTGCTTGTTCAGTACACAGTGGTAAAATGATGGCCAAGTTGCTACAAAATTAACTTAAGCCAGGATTCTGTGTGATGTGTTTGTATCCTCTCCAGTTGCAGGGACATCTTTGCAATGCAGCAAAACCTGACCAGTATCACCATGAACCGTGAAGTGGCCCTGGATTACGCTAGGCAGTACTTTGAGCTGTTTTATTATTCTCCAGAGGTCAGTTGAATGTTGCTTTATTTATTTTTTTTACTATCAAATCATTCAGTTATATGTGTTGCTATCTATGGAAAGGAACACACCAGTCTGTGGCAATACGAGTCAATTGTGCACTTGTGCCTGTTCTAAGCATCGGAACATGCTCTACCATGCTTTCTTGCCAGCTACTTTAGAGTGCGCGCTGACAGCTATGCATTCTTAAGTGCTGGTTTGTGGCATAGTCAACTTTTTAAATCAGATTCACTGTTCTTAAAATTATTGCTATTCTAAAAAAATGCATGTATGCATCATCGAGCTTATGTCGGAGAGTGTCTGCAGCTAGAACAGCCACATGCACATTGCCACGGGATTGCGTGTTCCCTTTCATACTGCTTCTAGCTGTACCACCTGTTATTATTGGCTGTTTCTTTGTTAGAACGTACAGCTTTTGTTAGAAAGCCGAAAATGTTGTGAACGATGCAGTCTTTTGCTCATTATGTCCAGCCATTTTAGCGGCGAAAAAGCCAGAAGGCCCAGTGACTCTTAATTTGTCATCCCAGTGTGCCGACAGTGTGAGGGCATATGCTGTGAGATCTGCAGCTTTTTGCCAGCGTCAGGTGTGATCATGGCCAGTAGCATAGATGGATCACTACTGACCGGTAGCATGGGACCTGTACCCATATGGTCGTGCATTGGGCTAGCTGTGTTGACCACTGGCTGAACAGCTATTTCTTTCACGACCTTGCTTTTGCGGCTATGGAAGTGAATTTTGGGAATGGAAGTGAATTTTGGGAATGCATTGGAAGCAAGGGTAGAGAATTTTAGCCTTTTTCTGATGTTGCTGCTTTCATACGAGAACTCTTGAAAGTATTAAACTCTAAATCATGTTTACCAGATATATTGTGTATCTAAGGCTAGGATATACATAAGTTCTTTGTTGCTCATCATTTCATGAACAGCAGGGAGATGAAAAATTGCATTATGTGAATGTGTGACCATATAGACTATAAAGCTGTGCTTGTCCAATTTGGGTGCTTGATGGTCTTGGTTTTATCCCTCTCTGTATTTTTGCAAAGTCGTACCAGTTCCAAATTAATTTTTCTTTATTTCTGATGGTAGTTGAATCCTTGGTCTGATATTAAGACCAATCATATTTGTGACACACTAAAGATACTTCTTTGAGGTGCGTTCTAATAAGTTTAATGCTGTAGCTCATTATAACTTTGTGTGGGGGTTAATAGGATTGTGTTCTAAGTACAATAATTGTGCTGTGGAAAGTATGTATGCTTCAGAAGTTTAAATGACTTCATGTTGAGAAATAATTTGCCTTTTGCTGAATTAGCAAAGCTGTCTTGAACATACTGAGACTGACACATTTTTACATGCTGCTTTGTAGGACATCTTGAACCTGATAGTGGAACATGGTGCCCAATTTCAAGAGATGGAGTACAAAAATGTTTTGCTCCTGCTTCACCGGAGCCTTCCAAGCAGTGACCGGGATGCAGACAGCCTGGATGCCCTGCTTTCTAGACTTAGAGACATCCTCAATGAAGTGGCCGTTGCAATTTAGCAATCAGCAAAGTTAGGTGCTTATCCTGCAGTTCAGTACAACTGATGGTGAGAGAGGGATAAAAGTAAGAGACTTGAGCCATGTGTGTCGTCTGTACACAGTCTTCTATTCTGGCATCCACATTCATCACAGCATGGGTTGGTGTTACCAACAGAACCACAGCAGCGGCCTCCATTAACCAGAGGATGCTTTTGCAGTGTCCCAGTTGCTTATATTTGTGCATGTATGAATGTGTATATACGGTGGCACCTGCAGGTGATGAAAGTTGCACGACATCGTTGGCCTGCATCTTTTTATTTATACACAAGGTAACTGAAGGGCTTTTGTATTCTTAAACCTTTAATTCAGGCCTGCCTGGTACACTTTACTTTGTTATGGCTCTTTTCTTTGTTGACTCTAAAAGTAAAGTATTTTATTTAATAAACAGCTGTGCCTTAGTTTTGGTTACATTTCAGTTTTGCATTGTTTCTAATTTGTTGAATCAAGTTGAGGTCACAAGATGCCCTGTTGTCTTGTCTGTGTATAATGTTAGCATGCTAGCATTGTGAATAAACCTTGCTCCTCTTGGTATAACAGGACAGTAGCCACTTACGTGCCTTACATGACTGACAGCTTGCTCGTGCATGTTTTTTGTTTGTGTGTTTGACTTGAATTCACAGATGTAGTATCCCATTCTGTTTGCTGAGATATAACGTCTTCAGCTTGTGACTTCCAAAGTTTATATATGATGGTCTTGTTTAGTGCACTTGAGAATTTCGTTTAAGATCGATGAATTCTTGACAGCCCGCACTTTTTAAGCAGCGTTACGAATGAATGGAGCCGTGATCTGACTGTGCTTGGTAGCACTGGTTGTGTTAAATAAAGGGTGGCGGTCTACATAGTGGTTGCTGTTTGCCTCAGTGAGCAATTATTCATTGGACAAAAACTGAAGAAAACGTGTGTGTGCATAATAGTCATGATATTTTACTTGTAAGGTCATGTTTTTCAAGGTCCACTATGGCTGCCAAAGTACCAGAGGCATGAGAGTTTGTTAGAAATCAGTTTTAAATTACCTTTGTATTTTGAATAGTTCGGTCAGAGGTACATGACTTCTTGCCAGAAATCGGTGGCCTACACATGAACCAATCGGAAGCTGTTGCTTGCTAGAACCATTGAACTTGACCAGCTCATATTGGCTGCCAGATCTGAAGAGGTATGTAATGGAATTTTTCACTGCATCTTTTATGGCACTGTTGCCTTGTAATATTTTCTGATAATCTGTTCTGGCAGTAATCTTTTATAGCATTTTTTTTTTAGATACTTAGGCGATAATGTTAGGATCTAGGTTTGTGTTGCTTAACTGTTAGGTCTTTTCACTGTCTTGGAAAAAGAAAAAGAGAAAAAGCTTTAGGAAGGACATTTTGTGTTTGAGTAAGGTGGTATATTGTAGCCTTTGTTGCATGTGAAAAGTGTTGCTGCCAAATTTTGTACATATCAGAATTTTCAAATTGGGCTTTTTCTTTGCTTTCAGCTATGCAGAGGAGCACATTTCCATCTGTTAACACTCTAAGGCTATTGCTTTGTATACGCAGCCTGCTTGTTAATGATGTTATTTCATGCATGAAGATTCATCTTTGAGAATGACAGCTTTTCACTGTAATCAGTTCTTGTTTAGCTTTAAAGCACCATGGCACTGTCTGACTTTCTTTTTTTTTCTTTTAGTGCTTATAAAACAGGGAGTATTTATGTATTTTTTAGATCATCTCCTGTATAACAAAGTTTTACGACTAATAGATATGTGCAGTCATAATAAATAATAATACAATTATTTCCTTGTGGGACCGTTGTCTCGCATGGCTGTGGTTTGGTGTCTCTGATTGGCTTTTGTCCTTTTTGTGTAGTTAATGAAAAGTTCCCCCTTGGTAAACTATTCCTAAAAGATGCTTTACTTGAAATAACAATGATGAACATTGCTGCTGCCAAAAAATTCAGCCTTGAAAACTGTTATTTCTGTGCTCTTCAAGCTATGGGTGCCCTAAGTGTGTTTACTGCAGATAATTTTCAGAGAAGACTGTGCCTCATTTTCTAGTCTGCACACAAACCTGGGCATCAGTTTCACAAGTTTATTGCTGAAGATGTTCATGATATTTGCAAAAGTTGTGGTGGTAGGTTGGAGGTGACCTTATAATACCATCCAGGATTTTAATTTCATATATATTCCCAGTACAGTGAAATCTCAATAATTTGACCTCCAGTAATTCAGAAATTTGGAGCAGTCCCGGCCAATGCCCATGTAAGTCTATGGCGTATAGCTCTTGTCAGTTCTGATATGGACATACTTGCATCATTTAATTCGAATAGGGGAGCCAGCGATCACCGAAATAGACCTCCTAGGTCCTGAATTCGATAAAACAGTGATGCCCGCACACTTGGTGCATGCTATGGCAGGCACATCATAATTGTTATATAACCATAATTGTTATATAGTTGTTAATAATCATAATTGTTATATAAACAAACAGCAGGTGTAAGCTATACTATTGTCAGGTAATTGTCATCAGTCATGTTAAGTCTGTTGGATGACGTCCTCTTTCTCAGTGATTTTGTTACATATGTTTACCTTGGCTAATTTATCTCTGCTGACCTCAGCTACATGCAGACATATTGTAGGTTTGCTGTATGAATATTGGTTAAGAAACATAAGCAATAAACAAAGCAAACGTACTTGATATAAAAATTTCACTAGCAGCAATGTTCAAGAGTTGCAGATATTTGCAGCTGGCAATACACAAATGACGCAGTGCATTGCTTATGATGAAGGGCTGAACAATGTTTGTTGGCATTGCTATTGTGAAATGACAGAAAAATGGGATGAACACATGATGAATCTGCTTTCTAGGCAAGGAATTAAATTTGGCATTGCTGGCATCCACAGGCTATCCCCAATATTTTGGAAATCGATGAAAGGCAGACCTCATATTATGCAGATTACATAGCTACATTCAGTTAATATATGGAAAAGGTAAGTGTTGCCTGTGAAGACTTCAGCAACTTTGGCCTGCAACACTGTAGTGCAGCCTTTAATCTTTGTCCCCTGTATATTGATATTTCTTATGCCAGTATTGGTGTATCCCATTTGTCAGATAGCAGCAGCGTTTGTGTTTTTTTTTTTTTTGTTGCACTTTTTGCTGTCACCTTCAATAAAGGCTAAGGTTATTGATGGCCTACAGTACACTAAATAGAATGTGTGGTGCCCTTGCCTGAAGTGAACATCAGTTTGCCTACAAAAACAGCAGGAATTTTAATTCAAGCATTTTACTGCATTTCAAGCAAAGTCTCGTATCCCTTTTTTATTCATATTGCAAGTCAACCAGGTGTATGTCTCATTGCCTGGCTAGATTGATGGTATTTCATTTCGACAGGTGCACATAAATTACTGTTTCTCACATCATGCACTGGTAAAACAGTACTTAGTATTTTTGCGTAAACAAGGCATTAGTTGTTTTCTTTGTGGTACAAATGCAGACTTTTGATTCTGTATTGAACCCTCAATATAATTTCATGGTAGCATGTGGCAATGATATTTGAACAGAGTTGTATGATTTGTTACCACGCATTCCACTGTGCATGTGTAGATCGCCTTGATGGCACCAGGTGGCACCACATGCTGGATGGCGGCATGCAAGCCTGTCGCCAGTCCACAAGTGAGCACTGGCGGCGCACTGTAGCGGGTCACTGTGGCGAATTGCAATCTAACTGCACTAGTGCAGAGCAGAGAAGACAACTTACCAGGAGATAAACCTGAGATGTGGTGAGGGTTGCTTACGTGCACATCTTTTGAGTTTACAAAATATTGCAGATACAGTTGTCTATACAAGTCAGAGAAATAATTTTTTGCTATGACCAGAACACCTATGCAATATTTTTTTTTTTTTTTGTGCTCTTTACTGCACGAGAAAATTCATTTGTGCAAAAAGCACTTTCACTGTGCATGCTTTTGTCTTTGCAAAAGCAGTACTGCGAAAAGTGGTCTATTATTTTTAGTAGCATATGCCTCACAACAGCATGTATTTCATCTGCTATTAAGAATTAGTACTTTAAATGGCAACTATATGGTTCAAAGATATGAACTGTGTAGTTGTGATGAACTGGGGCTGCTCAGAGTTATTTCTTACAGCAATTCTTAGGCTCGACTGAAACACTCCGGCACAAGTTTGTGTGCGGCAGGTGAAAAAACAAAAATGCCAACTTTCATAACATGTATATGCCTGAAATTAAAATATTCAGAATGCAATGCTCTGTTTACCGTATGGCGTATCTGTACCTCATGAGCTAACACTTACCATTCTGTGCTGATATCCGCTTCACCGCAATACATGCAATAAATGCCGTCAGCCAAGATTCCTGTAATGTGCAACCTTCATTTTTCTCCTGTCGAGGCTCCTTCAAGGTGATGGCCGTATGGGCATGTAGTTTTATAAGAAATGCCCTGGGTCAGCAGCTCTTTTTCTGGATCGCACAAACTGCCCATTGTTCACCTTCACTTTTAAAGTTTCAAGTACTTCCATGCCAACTTCTCTTCCTTTATTTGCAAATTCTCAGTGGATATTTTTTATCCATTGTCTGAGAAGCTGTGTTTGTGAATGTAGAAATTTGCTGAGGCAGGAAGCAGCCACACGCATCCAAAAATGTTGAGGTTGAGAACAGACTACTTCATTTTTTGCAAAACAGCATTTGGGATGCGAGAGGGGCTTTCAGAATGCAAACCATGTTACCATCCACATGGTCTCCAGTTTCGGGTAGCCACGAGTTCATTACGGAGTGTGTGATAGCAATCTCCGTACCGTTTGGATGCACCGGCTTTCCCACTCATCCCACACTTTGTGGAAAATGGGTAGTGAGGGTGAATGCAAGCCACTGGAGCAAAGTTGAATGGCTAGTGTGGCTCTATGCATATCGCTAACATAACAGACACCTTTAGCAGATTGTGCTGCATGTTACTGTCTGCGTTACTGGAGTTGCGGGATCCCTTCCACCGGCAGTATGCATGTGCTTCATTGCTCCTGACACATGGCATCTCATCTTGAGGCCGCCAGACGGTGCTATTTGCCTGTCAGCTTGGCGCATGCCCACAACGTCGGGACCAAGCAGTGCGGGAGCAATGCCGGTAGGCAGAATTCCACAACTCCTGTAAGACAGCAACGCCCAACACAAACTGGTAAAGGTGTCTGTCAGCCAAAACTGCACAGCATGCTCTCGCAATGAATTTTTTTGTCTGGGCCAGAATTTTGCAGTGTTCAGCTAATCTGAAAACCTAATTAATTGTAAAAATTTTTTCTGGTCTTAACGATTTCGAATTAACAAAGTTTTACAATATAAAATTTGACTTTAACCAAGCCGTATGAATGTGCATGCGTGATCTAGGGATAGCGTGACTGACTCGGAATACAAGGGTCCTGGCAGTCTGAAAGGAGAGGACCGAATTGACAGTTCCTGCCAAACACAACATCAGGCAACCCTACATCCAATCAGTGCCTAGCCATGCCACCTGCCAGCTCCATGCTCGTGATTTTTCGCTCAACACCGACGCTGACAACAGCGGGTTTTCTGGTGAACGAGGCCTTTAACGCTATTGTGTTAATATATCTTTTGATTATCTATTAACTGATATTTGAATCCAACAATTCTCAATATCCCTCGACTTCTGAACCTAAGGATGTGGTATCGAATCCCGGCTGCAGTGGTCCCTTTTTGATGGAAGCAAAAAGCAAGGTGCCCGTATATTGTGTAATGTTAGTGCACATTAACTCCAAATGGTTTAACTTTCCAAAGCCCTCATTGCCCGAGTTGTTTTTTGGATGTTATGCCCTATAGACCTTGAATCAATCTCTCAATATTCACACGATATTAGCAGATAACATTCATCATCAGGATCAATTGCAGACGTCGTCTGCATACTCATGGTTGAGTGCAGTATGCTTGCTCTATCTGGGAACCAGGCCACGTAGTGCTTCTCGATGCTCTTGAATCGGGCTATTTGCTTCATTATTTCAAACTAGTTTTGCAGTGCAAGTATTTCTAGGATCTTGCTTTGCATTGAAGGTGTCTCTGCCTAACCCTGTTTCACAGAATTCCTTACTGTATGTATTCTATTCCTTAAGGACCAGTTGTATTTCATGCCATCATACATTTCACACCTTACTGATCAATATTCAAAAGTTGATGTACCATCATGATGTATATACAGTGCTGTGCAGAAGTGGAGAGACCACACGATCTGCTGCAATTGCTGGTTTTCTATATAAAAATGCGCACCTGATTAAAGTACTTGCGCAAGCATATCATGGAGGTTACCATATGCGAATCGTGAAAACAGCCGCTGCGCCATCAAGAAACGCTAGCATGCAATTTTGTCAAATTGTGTGGTCTCCACTTTTGTGCACCACTGGCAGGCAACAAGCGAAAGGCAAGCAGGCAACAGATGAATCCAATAACTTCAAGGATTTGTTTGTTGCCTGCCTTTAAACAAATGAAACCAGGTTCCTGCCTCTATTGCTACAATTTCTGACTGCAATTAATTCAAAGAAATAGTTACAAATTCTACATGTTCCCACATTCCTCTCCGTAATGCTTCTGGGCCTCGGGAGTGTGGAGCTGAGCTCTAAAAGGTGCATGAACTTTCAGTGCTGCTTTGTGTAGATTCTCTGTGCATGTCGGCAATTAAGCTGCAGCTGCTAGCCTTCTCAGTAGCACTGCCCATGAACTGGAACTGTCACTACATATAAAATATGAAGTTAGCAGTGAGAACAATGTGGACTTAAGACAGATGAGCTGCTTAAAAAACTTGCAACTCTTCACGATTATTAGGAACACTTCCAAGTCCAAGAAATGAACTCTCCATGTCCATTATCATCAGCCTAACTACACCTACTGCAGGGCGAAGGCCTCTCCCATATTCCTCCAATTAATCCGGTCCTGTACTACCTGCATCGACTGCGAACTTCTTCACCTCATCCGCCCACTTAATTTTCTTCTGCCCCCTGCTACGCTTTCCTTTCCTCGGCATCCAGCTTGTTGCTCTAAGCGACCACTGGTTATCATCTCTTCGCACTACATGTCCTGCCCATGTCCATTTCTTCTTGATTTTCACTAGAATGTCAGTAACTTGAATTATTTATCTCACCCACTCTGCACGCTTCCTATCTCTAAATGTTACCCCTACCATTTTTTGTTCCATAGCCCTCTGCTATGTCCTCAACTTAAGTAGAACTCTCTTTTTTTAGCCTCCACGTTTCAGCCCCATAGGTGAGTGCAGGTAAGATGCAACAGTTATATACTTTCCTCTTTAGCGATACCGGTAAGCTGCTAGTCATAATCTGTGAGTGCTTGCCAAATGCGCTCCATCCCAATCTTATTCTTCTTGTTATTTCCTTTTCATGGTCTGGATCTGCGGTTACTACCTGTCCTAAGTAGACATATTCACCTACTACTTGCAGTACTTCGCTCCTAATGTAAACTGCTGTTCCTTCCCGAGGCTGTTGAACATTACCTTAGTCTTCTGCATATTGATTTTCAAGCCTACCTTTTTACTTTTCCTGTCTAGGCCATCAATCATTCTTTGTAGTTCATCCCCTGAGTTACTTGGTAAGGCAATGTCATCAGCAAGCTGCAGATTACTGAGGTATTCTTCATCTACCCTTATCCCTAACTGCTCCCATTCCAAGTCTCTGAATACTTCTTCTAAGCAAGCAGTGAATAGTACTGGGGAGATCGTTTCTCGTTGCCTAACATCTTTCTTTATAGAAATTTTGTTACTTTCTTTATGCAGAACTATGGTTGCTGTGCAGCCACTATATATATCTTCCAGCACTTTCACGTACGGCTCGTCTACCCCCTGATTTCGCAATGCCTGCATCACCGCTGAGGTTTCTACCGAGTCAAATGCTTTTTCGTAATCAATGAATGCTATGTATAAGGGTTGGTTATATTCCCAGCATTTTTCTATCACCTAGTTAATGGTATGGATATGATCGATAGTAGAGTACCCTTTCCGAAAACCTGCTTGATCCTTGGCTTGTTTGCAGTCTAAGGTTGTCCTGATTCTATTAGCGATTACCTTGGTAAATAACTTATACATAATAGACAGTAAACCGATTAGTCTGTAATTTTTCAAGTCCTTCTTTTTAATGAATTAAGATAAAGTTTGCGTTCATAGTCATGCTTGGCTATGAATGAAAAGCCTTATTATGAAAATAAAGATGCCAGAAGGAGAGAGGGGCAAATTGAATATAATTTCTTGGCTCATAGTAAGCCAGTAGCACAAACTAAGTTGCTTTTGTTCTTCATACCTTTATTTATTACAAACAATACAAAGTAAATAAAAAATGTGAGGATTTTTCTGAATTGCCTTTGCTGATGGCTTCAGTTTTGCGTCAGTCTGGTACTGCAAGCAAATGCAATTCTGAGAAGGTTCAAGGCACTCACAAAAGGTACATTTGAAAAAAAAAAAATATTTAATTTATTATTACTCCTGCTTAATGTGCAGTACAATTATACTCATGTTTAGTAAACAAAATTTTTATGCCTATAGCTTTACCAGATGTGTTAGCCATGCAAGCATATATAGAACAATGCACACGAAAACCCTAGTTCTAGACCGGGAAGCCCACAGTGATAGGCCCACTATTTCCCTGTGCTCCATTCACACTGGGTTCCCCTTATCTTAATATAGTTTATAATTACCTGACAGCCACCGGCTTGAGTGACAAATTGCGAATGTACTCCACATACCTTTTCTCTTCCCTCTTTAAACCCCTCATCCCTTTTCCCCAATGTAGATAGAGTAGCCAACAGGAGGCCTTTCTGGTTAGCATCCCTGCCTTCCCTCCGCCTCCATATCTATAATTATGCTCTTGAGTGCAGCAGTGATGTACATGTTCCTGCTTTGTACGGTTTTTATTCATTATTATAAGGTCATATATAACCTTTTAAAGGACAACTCTAGGTTTTTTAATTTCTTTTTTTACATTTTAGTTCATAATCGCATCACATGCCTTCAAATGTTTTTTGTGTGTGTGTGTGTGTGTGTGTTTTCTTTTTGTTTTTTTCATAATTCCTTGCGGAAGTACTTTAAAAAAGCAAAAACCATGAAACCTGTACCAAAAATAGATTTTGGCCAACCCATGCCATCAAAACATAGCAACATATGACACATACCATAAGTGAGGCTGCAATTTAAGCCTACCATGTGAGCATCGACTAGCTAAATTAGCGACTGTAAATGATAGCTGGGGCCACTAATTGTCTGAAATGACCAAAACTCAATATTTTGTCCTGTAGCAAATGTAGAGTGAATATAGACAGCTGTGTATCCAGTGATGTCACGCACTGAAGGCTACGTGTAGAAATCTGGAAAATCACTGGTAAACTTGGTACAAATTGCCAGAAAACCAAGGAGAATGTCCTGTGAAAGTTTTAGTAAAATCCAAGGAGGTCGAAATAACACAGGAATTGCTCTTTAATTGTCCTTGCCATGTGTGTTACATTTATTCAGATTTTTTAACTTGCCCATTTGCAAGCTAAGCAAGGACTTCACATTTTTCCTTAGGGAAGATTAGTGTTCATTGTGCTACAAGATAATGCCACCTTTTCATGAGATGCTCTTATTCTGATCATGCATGCCTCCACGCCTGGCAATGATGCAAGTGACCAGCACTGGGCACATTCAGAGTTGCTCTTCTGCATGAATGCCATATACCAAGCTGTGCAGCAGTACATCTATGGCCTAGTACACTGTGTACAAAAAACGTTGAAGGATGATATGAAATTTGAGATGTGCAAAATTACATGTTGCATCATTTTTTTTACACATCTAACTGCTGGTACGTTTGAACTCTCGACATATTTTTAACTGCAGCTACTGAGCATATCATCTGTTGCATCAGAAGTGAGCCTTTAAATTTGCGCTCACATGTTTTGTGCCCTTGGCTTGTGGATATAAGTGCTATGCATCTGACTCAAGGGTGTACATACCTAAACTTTTCTACACTACCCCAAGCAGGTTTCACTTCCTTACATATCCTCACAGTTTTTTAAACACAATCAAATATTCCAAATATCTCCCTCAAAGCATCCACAATATAACTTACAGCACCTAATATGGACACAAGGCACATATTGAGAGGAGAGGTTAACTAACTGTAAAATGTGGACATTAGATGCACAGTAAAAGAAGTCTGCTTTAAGCCAAATCGATGGGCCTGCTGACATCCACCAAATGTAGAAAGCCTTCCCAGATAAAAATGGACACTTGGTAGGCTTTCCTCATGGCATACCTATTCCAGCTGGAAAAGCATGTTTCCAGTTGAATTTCCAGCTTGATTTGCATTTTCCAGCTGAAAGGGGATCAAATTTCAGCTGGACCTTGGCTGGAAGTGTAAATTCTCCAGCTGGAAACCGGAACATTCCAGCTGGACATGATTTTCGGTTCCATAATCCAGCTGGAAATAGATGTCATTTGAGCTGGAATTGCCTTTTTCCAGCTTGAAAAGCATGGTTTCCGGCTGGAAAATTTGGGTACACAGTTTCATAATATAGCTGGATATGAGCCTTTTTTTCATCTGGGTGTTTGGATGTCCACAATGGTTTTGTATTGTATATGCTGCAGATACCCCAAGAACATTGATGATTTGCTGAAAAAGGTTTCCAAGACACACACAAGCTGGCTGCAGGCACTGCATAGCCTTGAAACTATAAATAGTGGGCCTAAACCAGTTCTTTATATAATACTTTTAATAATAAATGAACATCAGCATTAGCAGAACCTTGCTAACATGCTGTATGTACAAAGTAAAATCCAACTAAAATGCAAGTCCACAACTGTAAAAGCATTTTTAAAAAGTAGCATCTGTGCCAACCATTTCATACCTTTGTTATAAGCACAGATACTATGAACAAACAGCCCATGTGTACAGTTCGACTCAGTCAACTTGTTCTGAGGTTAATTTTTCAAATGTTAAGTAAAAGCTCTAGCAAACCTTGAATGCTGGGAACAGTGCTAAAGGAAAACAGTTAGCTTTTTTGAAACAGAACAACAAAGCAATGCCACTGGTGAAATGCGTGGCTTCAGCCAACCTTTCAGAAAATATGTATGATACTACAAGATAAACATCAAGCTGGTGAGCTGTACAAGCATGGGCCTAGTTTTCCTTGGCTGCGCTATCCTCTTCCGGGTTGCCCTCATCAGCACCTGTGTCAGCAGGATTCTTGTTGTGGTCTTCCTGGATGGTATCCCCAGCTGCGTTGCAAGCGGCATCACTCTCGCTGGCCAGCTGGGATGAAATAAAGTTGAGGTTCACAGTTGATGGCAGCAACAGAAGCAACCTGCTAGTGCATATCAAGTTGACTGAGCCTGGCTCACCTTAGGAGGCTCCTTGAACAGTGCTTCCATTTGCTCCTCTTCAGTAGCCAGTGCATCTGGCAAATCTTGATCAGGAATCCCGAGCGCTACACAGAAGTAAAAACCAACCATGGTGTGAGTATCTGCACAAACTATGTGCTTACCCATAAAAATTTACTGTGAGTGCAGAGGTGGCTGAACTCAATTTTATTGTAATGGGAGTTCAGCTGTGTCTAAATTATAACTGCAGTTTTATCTACCACACAGAGGCAAACTTCACTGAAAGGATTTCATACCAGGGGGTTGCAGTCACAATGGGGAGACCACAACAGATCTAATGGTCAAGCAAACAAGTGCTTGCTAACATTTAAAGGTACCTGCCTGCACTGCATGTGTGCCACTTAGTGCGTGACAGTGCCACACATTATTCTCCATGCATCCCAAAGCTATCCAAGCTATATGAAGGACACTGTAATGGAGGGCAGCGCATGACCACAGCTTGCATGGCAAATGCAGCCTCAATAGCTGCATTCTCTATACAATAGGCAATAATTTTTGCACCCTCCATAAATGCAAGAACTCGTTCCACACTATTGCATGCTTCTTAGTAACTAGTGATTTGCAGGAAGGAAGCTTTGGCACGCACGTCTGCTTCCACTACCATCTCTGGGCTTGGCTGTCCACCTGCTTGAAATGCTCACTTGACATATCAAGTAGTGTAATGGACGCCAGAGAAAAAAGGAAAACAAACGGTACCATATTGTCACTCACATAAAACACCATGATGACAATTACAGAAGGTCTTCCACCAGAAGCTATTTGGGAAGCCCTGCTATCATCATTGGCCAGGCTTGTCTACAAACAGAGAGGTCTATACATATATATGCATGCTTGCAAATTTACTCACTCTGGCAGAAGTTACTTTTTAAACTGTGCTCAAAATAAATCACCAGAGCATTTCATGCAATTCCAGGCTGACATTTCTAGCTATGCTTCAATGTCTACTGCTTTAGGCCAATAAAGTCAAAAGTAGATAACGCATCAGTACAGGGCATGTCATACAAACACACATTATCATACATCTGTATGAACAGAGTGACACAAGAATGTGCTTTGTACTTGCCAGTGCCGGGCTGAAATGCTTTTATACGTCGTGACAACATCAACATAACCTGTCATGCAGACATGCAGGCTGTCAAAGGCAAGCCAATGATTTAAACATGCTGCATAGACATGAGAAGAGAAACCCGAATCGAAACATTCAAACACCACACGCCCTTTCCTGTGCTCCCTTTCACTGCCTGTGTACCCAATAACGTTTGGCTACCCACACCAGCATTCAGCGTCCTCTTCACTGCCGATGCCAATGCCTAGCTGCCCACACTGGCACATGCCAAAGATGTCTGCAGCTACACCCTAGCAAAAAAGACAAATGGGGAACGTTACTGGTTCTATAGTTTTCTGTGAGTTGTTCCTACGGGCTGTACCTGCATTTGCAAGGGAGCAATAGAGAAACTCTTATACCTTTAGTCTGGTACATATTTATCGCATAAACGCTTCATAGCTTGAGAACATGGGTGCTGCCATATTTGATCATGTCACCCTTCTGCCACTGCCGGCCCTTGGGCCTTCTGGCTTCAACGGCTGCTGGCGTGTTGGCGCCCAGCTTCAAAGTGCTGCGTACTTGCTGTCGCTGGGGGCAACAAGCTGTAGATAGCACAGAAACTTCAGAATCAGAATCAAAATTTATTCAACGCAATGACTGAATACAAAGACTGAATACACATAGTATCTGCAGGTGCTACAAAACGTTTAACTTAGCCCCCTTGTTCATTTACTGCATCCTTCTGACTGCCTGCATTGGCTAGAATGAGTCGACAAACCTGTCAACCGTCGCCACGTTATTTCTTTCTAAATCAATTCTTTCTCTAACGCTCTTTGTGGACAACATAGTTAACTGTCAAACGGAATAGATTACAAGCTGCGTATCACCTGAAGCCTTTCTTTTCAATGTTTTGCCTAAAGGGCGAAGGTGCGTATTCAGGCCGAGCTGGTTGGGGTGTATTAAAATTAAGTTCATCGTTCAGCATAGTACACAATATTTACTCCTGAATACCAACACGGATGCAATCCCCCGACAATTGTCCAGATATTAATTTACCTCCCATAAATGTCCTGGCTTAAAAAGACTATTACACTGGTCAAAGGCCACATCATGAAGGCGCTCAAAGGTGTTTTCCTGTGCTTGGGCAAAAGAAAGACTGGAAACTGCACTGAAGTTCAGCAACCGCTAATGTAGCCAGCCCAAACAAAATGAAATATAGACCTTATCATGGCACATTTCACCAGTGACCCGTGGATTAGATTGATAAAAGCAGCAATTATTACATGTGTCACATGTGCTTGCACGGCTGCTCAATAGAAGCACCGAGCAGCTGTACGTGCTTCTCCAAAGTAAGCAGCTTCACAGACATGCACTCAACTGAACTTTGCTCTCCGCACAATGAATTTATTATGAATGCAAAGACATTAATAGCCACACGAATATACTTTTTAGTGTCCTACAAAAATAATATGGTGGCAGTACAAAGACGCAATAGATAACTCCTGTGAAAACATCGGGGTTGTTCTCGCATTTCTGCAGCTACTGCCGGCACTGAAATGAGCTGACTGACTTGTGATGTTTATGACAGTCCTTTCCCAACAACTCACAGGCACTCTCTTCTCCGAGAAAGAAACACGCAACTCGTGATGCACTTCCAAAAAAAAACGGCAGTCTATGCCATGATGTGCACCATATGTAGAAAACGTGTATTTTTATGCCAATAAGCCACAGGATCATTAGCTTTACTTCACTGCAGATTGCTCCGACAAGACAGATTACACCCGCAACAAAGCAGTGGTGTTTAAAAGTCAGTCAGCATCAGCAAACCGCACTGCACACCGATGCATTCCGAAGGCCAGACATGACGGCCGCGTTGAGAACAGTGGAACTCCTCTCTATATATATAGAGAGTATAGTATAAGACCGATAGAAAATTCCATACATCTTACAGGCTAGCACATGTCTTGTAGACCAGTACATATATATTGGTTCATGGATCTCATAGACCAGTATGCCTTATTTATGGGTCTTACATGGAGGATCAGTCAGTGGTGATTATAGTAGCTTTTCATTGCTTCCTTTTCTATATCAGGCTACTGGATCCTCAAAGCTTATACAGTCATTCCAATGTCCATTAAACATTTCTGTAACATAAACAGTAACCGCAATAATAATTGTGACTGCCGAGACAGAAAATAATTTCACTTGGTGATTTGACAAACCATCATGGTCTCAACAAATTACATACGGCTGATGCCGCAAAATGCAGATAACTTGCGATGGTGCTGCTGTTGTAACTGAATCATTGAATGAAGAGGAAAGTGCACAAGCCTATCGTCTGGCTCCAGCTTAGTCACAGTCACCTCCATGCGCAAAGAAAAGCACTGAAATGAATGCAAGAGGTGCGCTACCAAGTAACCATGCCCACCAAAGCAATGAGAATGGCTTGAATGGCTAATGCAGATCCTCACGGTCCTCGTAATCACGCAGTGCTGGTAGTGCTCCGCAGCGGAAAGAGGTAGGTCACTATACTTTGTGGTCATGTTATCGTACACGCCAGTTCGAATCCTTGCGCCTTATAGTTTTCATCATTTTTAAGGTGCTTCTCGAGGATATTAACGTCCCTGTGCAAGTTCAGCTTTTGATCAGGTATGGTGCATCATACTTCGGACTGATGTTTATAGTTGTTCAGTGTATGCTGTGGCTTTGCGTCACAAATGACCATTTCCTACACCAGCAAAGAAATCTGAATCGCGTGGTTTGATAGAATGTGATGCGAAGTTTGAGAATTGTTGGCACAAATTCTTGAAAGTATTGATGGGATTTTCTAGCGTTAATCTGTTTTCAAATGTAGTGCTCGCTAAGTTCAAGTGGCAGGTCTTGTGAGGAGGCACAGGACGGAAGGTTGGTTCAACAGCTTCCTCAACGTTCAATAATGGGGGAGCCGTGCCTCCCCTGACTGCCCCGGTAGCACCGAATATTAGAATAATGTTATAAAAGTGTTATGTAAGTTGCCTGACGTTTTATGACGTAAAATAACAGTAGAACATTCAAAAGAAATAACTAATGTTGACTTTTGAATGTTGCTATGATTATGTTTTATTAGGTATTTTAAATATTATTTTAATATTACAAAGAAATGCTGTTTTGATGTATTCTACACATTAAAATAATGTTTCATCATAACTATAAAACAGTATACCAAATAAAGGGCGTCACACAGTTATATGCGCACCGTTGAATGCTTCTTCCAGCTAAACCACTGAATCCTTGTAGCTCTAATTTCACACAGAAATGGCAATAGGTCATTTTTTTTTATGCCAAATTTGTTTAGGGTGCTTGCCTGATTCGATCAGAAAAAGTCAGATCAGAAAAAGGCAGCAAAACATAAGCTGCAGTCCAAACAATACCACCATGTAGCGCCATCTCGTTTTGTTTCCAGCAACACTGCTATAAAGATTGGCAAAGGAGGGTAGGCGGGTGGACATTTTTGCGAAATGTTTGAAGAGCTTTATCAACTGCTTTATAAGTAGCAATTACAGCATGGTCAAAACTACACTAAATTTGAAGTTTTGTTTGTGAATCACAATAAATCTTTTCGAGTTCACAATGCAACAAGGTTGTGCCACTGGTGTCATTGCTGGAACTGTTCTTATGCTTCACCGCCGCCATAGACAATGCAAACATCCGGCTTCATTTAATCGAATCAAGCAAGTACCCCAAACAAATTCGGTAAAAAAATACTGATGATCAAATGCCATTCCTGTGTGAATTAGTGTTGCAAAGTTTCAGCGGTTTAGCTGGGCGAAGCATTCTACGGCGGGCATGTAATTGCATAACACGCAGTACATTTCAAGAACCGAGTCTCGGCATTTTTGGGCTCTGATTAAATGTTTTTATTGTGTAAGCAATACTACACGAGGTTTTAGCCCGTCGCATAAACCCGGCCAGTAGCCACATTTGACTTTTAGAGCGACCGCAGATGGGGCCCCTCTTCAAGCCGTCGGGTAAAACCGGTTGATAGCCACAACGCGCCGCAGATGGCACGTTGTTGCCATAGCAACAAGAGCGACCGCAGATGGAGCCCCGCTTCAAGCCATCGGGGTTCAAGCCACGCCGCAAAAAAAAAAAAAAAAAAGAAAATAAGCTAATTTAGGTAGAAAAAGAAAAAGGAATAGAAGAAGAAGTAGGAGAAGAAAAAGAAGAAAAGAAAGAAGGAGAAAAAGAAAAAGATGAAGAAGAAGAAAGAACAGAAAGAGAAGACTATGTCGGCTTTGCTTATGTATTCAGATGGCATTCTTAGCGCTAAAATAACACACACAAACGAAAGAAAAGTAAGGACACGGGACAGGCACTTGACCGTAACGGATGACGACGAGGAAATATCACACAGAAATCAGGGAATATCACAGGTTGCTTATGCAACCTAAACCCCAGCTAATTTTTTTAAATAACACTTCTTTCCAACTAAATCTTTGAGATGATCCCTGCCATACAGTGCATGCATAGCACTACTATATTGTTATGAAGCTTTGCTTATTATCCATTCACAACTACCACTCATGGAACAATGCTCAGTTATGGATATAAAATCTTGACTCCATGATATTTGTTCAAAGGTGAGTGTAGGAGTTGTGCTGTATTATGAATGTTGTTGAGCTGTACTGTGGTATTTACCAAGGTGTTCAATTTTTGTACCATCACGAGTGGTAGGACTACATGCTCACGCAGGGTTGTTTCATTTTCAAGGATGTTACATTTATGTTGCATGCATGTTTACTGAATGTTAATAATGTTTACTGAAACGGAGTATAATGCTTAATGAAACATTATACTGATTACGTTTATATGCAACATTGCTAAAACTTTAGAAAAAAAAGGACAGTAAGAACATCAAAATAATGTTCAACTGAAACAAAAATGCAACATTGCTATGCTGTACATATTTTTCGATGCTACCTGGTTGCCTCAACATGAATATGCACTACAGTAAATATATGCACTGCTTTTCTGAAGTCATAGTGGTGTCGCGCTCTTGAAATAGCTTATTTTGCAAACTGCAACATGTTTTATTTTTCAGGTTTTATAGGGCTGACATTGACTACAACATTGGGCTAAAGTCTGCAATCTTTGAATCGAGGGCTACTTGGATGCAGTCAATGTCTGGATGATATGTACCAGTATGCGGTGTCGCTGTCATTGTAGATTAAATTGAGTATACATGCAGCTGCTGCCTAACCCTCCAACCCCGGATTGGAACGTAGCTGCCCTCTCCTTTCAGGTATGTGGAGCAATAAACACATGTAGATATTCAATGACGCCAATATTTCATAAGACCTATAAAACCAGTAGGCCTGCAAAACCAGTAGGAAGCCTACTGGTATTACAGGCTCATCTATTTTACCAGATATCATATAGGAATTATAAGACATAACCTATAGGATTATTAGGCTACAAGACGTATAAGATCAATGTCAATAATCTAATACGCTATTGGTTTTTTCTTTTTTGCTTGGGCAGTAAAGCTATGCTGAATAGCTTCTCTTCTCCCACAAGCAGTGGCGTCACTTGAGGGGTGTGGATCGCACCGGGTACAGCAAAAGAGTAAGGGGGGGGGGGGGGGGGATGTTTGAGGTGAAATATGGCAACCAGCAGTATGTCTGTCACTAAGTCAAAGAGTAACGAGTTTCTGATATCTATGCACTGACTACAAAAGACAGAGAATACAAGAGGAAATTAGTAGATGCACGGTGACCATTCACCAACTCGAGGCACCTTAGGACGAGTCGTTGAGAGAAAATTATGCAAGGCGATTTACCTGCTGTGGGTATCAACTTTTTTGCTCTCAAGAAGAGAAGGTTATTGTAAAAATGACATACAAGTTCATAAAACCTAGCGTGACGGCGCGCGCCACCACCCAGTTCCAAATTTTCATTTTGTGGCTAAACATATTATGTTGGTATGGCATCACTATGTGTTGGCAACTTTTCAGTCTAGATGCATATACAGCAGCACCATGCTGGCAGAATGGAGATATCGGAAGTGAAATGTAGTAAATGTTAAATAAAAGGATTTGACCTGTGTATGTTTGTCACAGTTTGCAGCTGGTGAAAGGCTCTGCAGGGCACTAACTGATTGATTGAAAGCACTTGGAGCAGAATGGGATACTGAGTCGGCTGAAGGGGTGTGTCTCTGTAAACTTCCATCATTCTCGAGACCGCGCTTACCCCTACCACTCTCAATATACCAACCCGCACAGCCCAATGCCCCAAGCTGCAGCATGAAAGATTTCTGGTTGCGACAGGTCAAAGATGCTTTCATTTTTGGACATCACCCAGTAACATGCCAGTAGGCAAGAGGATGATGGGATGGCAGTGAAGCAGAAGTTACCAGGACTCTGATCTTAATGCGTGCTTTGTATGGATCACGAGATATGATGACCAAAACAGACACGACAGCCTTAAAATAACCAGATTACTTCCGCACAAGGGCCACAAAAGACGCATCTCACAGCATGTGTGAAGGCGCTTAGCCGGTGGAAAGCATTAGATGCGTACTTGCACAGTATGCCTGGCTTGCCCCGTTTGCATAGAGCCGCAGTCTCTGGATCACACATCTAGCACACTAATGGACCTTGAAATATGCTGAGAGCGGGAAAGTATAGTTCTTTTCCAACATATGACGCTAATGTAGAAATAATGCTTTAGATCAACTAGAAAGGCTTTCCTGGGGTGATCTAATACCAAAGAATTCAGCAATAATATTGTCATGCAGTCCTGGACCAGAGTGCCTGACCATTTTTAACTAGCATTTATTTTAATCTCCTTCCCCTCAACTCACTTCTACAGTATGGATAACCAATCCTGCTAGATACATGGTGACGACCCACTCGGTCACAACGCTCGTGAACTGAATGACAAGTGCACAGGCAGCCACTGCGCATTTGAGCCTATGCAGCTTTCGCTAGACTGGATGTCTGTATTCGACACTCGGGAATAGTGCTGTCATATGCTTTGACTTGGGAGCCTGGGCTTGAGAAGGTATCATCTGCGCACACCGAGCCACGCACAACACAGGTCACAGTTCGACCCATCGCGTTTTCATCATCACGGTGATCCTCGAGCACTGTGTGGAAGAATAGCACAATGGTTATATGCTTGCATTGTACCAGAGTTGAGTCTGCACCAATTGCTGCTCCTAATGCAACTCAAGACCTGTACGCAGGGCTTCTCAGTGAAAAGCGTCAACTTTACGAATTTATGAGGTAAGGCGGAGAGTGGGACCTTGGTTGTAGAGCATGAATTATCTCTAAGAGACTATGCAGAAAAAAATATGGACACAAAAATTGAGAGCCAAAAGTTCGAATGTTAACAAATTTCTGTAGCTCGCAATGACTGAATAGGGGACAGCTCACAATGACTGAATAGGAAACATAAATGCGTTTTGCTTTTTCCTGCATTTTTTTACGCATAATTCTTACATTCTCTACCACAGGAAGGTAAACATTTCATCTTGTAAGGGTGCTCAGTCATACTGTAGCTGGGAGGAGTTAATAAACCAAAAAGGCCAAGTGAGGCTCAGCGGCGAAAAGCAGGAGGGACAAAAAGAAATGCAATTGAAAAACAGGCTGAAGCTATACTTCATTATGTGAAAAAAAATTTATGGCGGTTCAACTCTGTTTAAACTGGATATGCTTAGCAAAAGCGACCAAACGGATTGTTCACAAAGTTAGACTCGAACGTTCTCATTGCTGATGCACTGGCTGCAAACCATATGGTGTGATCGGCAATTCAGCGCATCTTATTAGCGTCTTCCGAATCTTTTGTAGCTTCGAGCAACTTGTTGCCATGGCTAGGGCACATGGGCAGTAGTGACTAGCACGCTTACCCGAAATGCGCCATTGACTAGCCTAGTGTAGCTTTCACTACAAAAGGGAGCGGTTGGTACACCAGGCTCTCAGGGGGGGAGGGAGGTTGTTGCGCTGCACCACCACATCGGGTGCCGCTGACCCTAGTAATGCCACTGCCCACATGTAAAGAAAAGGAATTCTGAGCTTATAAAGATGAGTCACTTGCAAGATGCCTGTACCTTTTTGTCCCATAAAACACCTGCCGTGTCAGGATTATGATGCTATACAAAAGTGTGACTGCAACACTGATTTTGGACAGCCCAGACTAACATTTTTAGACAGGAAAGGTTGGTAAACTGTGTAGTACCAAGCGGGTCCAATAGAGCACCGTAGTGCATCATAACCTAATCACAGCAAGGGGGACTGCAGTAGCATTAGGATTGGCTCATGACTCAACTTCTCACCTGACAGGTGACGGTTTGGGCCCACTCTGAAAATAGCGTGGTGTGCCTGCACTGTTTAGAAATGTTAGCCCAGGCACAGGAGCCATGGCATTCCACGACATTCCTTTTGTGACCAGTGATGTAACTCAGTGCATGACAATCCTGTGACTTTTTAATACTGTTCCAGTTTTAAATTCTGTAAGTATAATCTATTTGCTTGCGACAATTTAAGATTACTTTTTTAATAAAGCCAGCAACGCTTGATTCATTTTGGAATGGAATAACTGACTACAAAAAGCTTTACAGGACCCCTGTGAAAGCACACAAAAATATTCCCCATTTGCAGCTAGACACTATGACCAGAAGCATTAACCGATTTGCTTCCAAAGAAGGCTGTTGGCCATCCCCATTATAGTTCTTTGGAAGGTTGGTCAGTGTGACGACTGCGTCGCGAATGCATAAAGCGGGGGCCACTTTTGCAAAGATGGAGGCGCCGCAGCGGGCGCTACCAGCAACAGTGGTGCCAGCAAGCCAGGTGCCCACATGTGCGCACTGTGCAGCAGAACGGATACTGCGCACGGTGTGCATTCTTGTTTGCATATGCATCGTCTCGAGTTGTTAGCTACAACATTTTACAAAAATATTAGTTAACGGGGCTCATTTCTGTTCACAATCATCTATTTTATTTTCAATTCTGGCCCGACGTTGAACACCTCAGGAAAGCCACATGACAGGATTTGGGCTCTGAAGAAAACAACCTGGAGAGAAATATACGAATTCCATTTGTCACATGCATAGCTTGCCTAGAATGCCCAAAGCATCTACTTCTCGTTTTGGAATGTCTGCATTTTGAAAAGAGAGCAGAAAGACAGGACTTACGAAAGACAGTCATACAACACGTAGTTCAAGCGCTGACTAAAGCTGTTCATGAGTAACCCCATTTGCAAAACAATCCAATAGCTAAAGCTGTTCATGAGTAACCCCATTTGCAAAATAATCCAATAGGTATATTCTGTTACAGAAAAACGATGCTGACTACGGTGCATCACCTGTAGCCACAAGAAAAGTTGGCATTCAGCTCAAAAGAAATGTGGACTACACCGCTGGAGGTTCAGGAGAAAATAAAAGACAAAAAATAAACAAGCTAATGGATAACAGAACACCGTGAGTCAGAAAAGGTGGAAGGAGTAGGAAGTAAAGGTTGCATGCACGACGGAAAAAATGTGTCGCCTACCAGAAAGGGACAAATGGGTTGATGGGTGATGCACAGCGCCATGAAAAGGGCTGCCACAAAGGTGAACAAAGGATTGATAGCATGCAGCGTGGCAAACAGATGACACAAAGGAAATGGGCAGCTAAAAAAAATTTTTTTAAATAAAGATAAATGGAAGGCATTAATGGAAAGGAAACAACCGAGCCTAAGAACCAAATGAAGACCTGGCAACAGAAAAGCAGTGCACAAACAGCCTACATCGGGGTATAGCATTAAAGCGGGGGTCACTTTTGCAAAGATGGAGGCGCCGCAGCAGGCGCTACTAATAACAGGGGTGCCAGCCGGCCAGGTGCCCACATGTGCGCACTGTGCAGCAGGGCAGATACTACGAACAAAGACACTTATAAAGATATAAGTATCGAAATATGCTCCAACAGACGATAATATGCAAACCATTATTGCACCCCATAAAATCGCTCTAGTGCTGTTTTGGCGCGCATTGAAAATTTTAAAAATCTTAAAACGAAGAATGACGGAAAGCTAGAGGGTGCAAAGGCTACGCTTAATTCGCTTTCACAGGAAGAGCATCATTATAATGTCAAAAAAGTTTAGTTTACTACATGGCGGGATATGCAGCTCATAGTATGCTGTGAAAGACAGGTTATGAAGCCTGCACTCGATTTCTCACTATGAACAAAGACTGCATGATATGCTCGAAGCTAGGTCACAATTTGCTCAAAAATTTGACTGAGGCAGTTTTTAGCACCTATCTGGATGTTTTTGATGTGCAGCTTCATGCTGGAGGATTAATTCCCAGTTCTTCTAAGCTCCTGAAAATTCAGCTTATCTTGAACTTCAGATTTTGCAACCTTCTTAGAAAAAATGGAGGTTCCAAAGATGGGTTGTGAGGAGCGTGAGAAAGAGCTCGCACTTCAAGCATGTATATAAAAATTCTTACATGGCAGAATCTGCCACTACCAGTCTTTAATTCTTTCCCCACCATGCAGAAAATGACAGATTTTAGAGCATTAGCTCTACTGCTCCTGTTCATCAAGGTCGAGTTATTCCGCAGTGAGCAAACAATGGTGGCCACCACGGCAACGACACGAATCCATCACAAAGCAACAGCACGTACCATGTGACCTAGGTTGTAACGAAACTATGAAAAAAATATTTGTAAAAAAACATTGCGGCAGCTGGGTTTCGAACCCATGCCAGAATGAAGAGATCAGCTTCCCTTAATTAGGCAAAATACACTCACGCTGTGCAGTGAACATCTTCATCTTCATGAAGTTCCATCTGCACCACTCCTTCATTTAACCTAGGTAAATAAGGCATTATATACGCCATCTGGGCGAGTGCGTCCGAGACCGCGAGCATGGTGTCAGGCGAATCTATCAGGTGGCATGGCGTACAAGAAGCCACTCTCACTAAAGATAGAGACCACAATCGTGCCAGACAGGCTGCTGAGGCCATCAAACAATGAGAAGCGAGACATTTACCAAATGCGGAATCGAGCCAAGATTGAAGCGGCAGCAGCAAATGCTGTGCCAGCTGATGGGCTAACGCTCTTGACTTGGTTCAAGGATAGTTGAACCTCTACAATAATTTTTTGTACGTTTCGGTAGATGTTTTTGTGTGTGTGCAAAGCTAAATGCATAAAACAGAAGCTAAGTAAATGCTCTTTCTAGGTGTACGAGTTTGAACTATAAAATATGCATTGCAAAAAAATTGAACAAAACTTGTACTTAAAATAAAAAGATAAAATTTTTCTGGAACATATGAAATGTTTGGCCTCTTATTGGCTACTATCTGTGAAAGAATGAAAGTTCCAAGTTGAATAGTATTCTTGGCACAAAATAATAACTGGACATGCGAAACGAAACCAACCGGCACGCGGACATTGATGTTCCAAGCTGGTTGTCGTCGTCGCTGTCATAACTGAATTTTGATGGTAAAGTCAACATATTCAGACATGCTGCTCGGGTTACCGATAAATTTAAGTCAATCGCAAACAAGGCAAAGTCATGAGATTTGCAACGTTTTCGAGCTGGCAGCCATTTTTGTTTTTAACAATGCCACCATGATTTTGGAATGTGCTCAAAACATAGCCCCGTTAGAAAAAAAGAACCACATTGAAAGTAAACTTTGGTTGTCTGATTACGTGCCAAATGGTGCAGTATTTCTGTAAGCAATGCAGAAGGCTCTGAGACCGGCATGCGAAGCCACTGTTAGTGGACTAATAGATGTACTATCGGGGACAAATTTAGTCTCTGGATCGCACATCTGGTGATTTTAGACCAGAAGCACAATGTACAAGAATTACCACCTTTTTTTTGTAGCACACATGAAAGAACTAACTCACAACTTTCACATCGACAATTATGGCCCGAGACTATATTGGTCGATGCGAAAATTATGCGCTTTGGTTGCAGTTTGCGTGGTCCACAGACATTTTTGTCCCCAATAGTACTGCGCCTTAAGGGCCCACATTAAAAAAATAGCCCCGCTAAAGAAAAAAAAAAAACATGCTAAATGACGCAGCATGTCCGTAAGCAACACGGAAGGCTCTGAAATTGTTGAGCAAATTTATAGTTAGTGGACTGAGACTATACTAGCATGGTAGGGAAAGAGTGAGAGCGGTAGCATAAAGCATGGTGAAAAATCTCAGAGAAACTGCGACCTGCAGAATTTTTCCTGCATTCAGGAGAACTTCCAGTATTGAAAATGTTTTTATGGTTAGATTTGGATGCGACGGCCTTGCTCAGATCTGGCAATAATAGGCATATATGGTTGAGGCTGCTGCAGAGCAGGATTAAATGGCGATTACATGAGAGGCCTTTGTGTTATGGCGGAAAATTTTGCTAAATTGGTTATTTTGTTTGGGCAAGTTTTTCATTCTTGACAGTATGTGCTTGTGGTATCTTCTGGAATTTGGCACTGCTTTTGCTTAACAAAGGCTTTGTTTTCTTGATCCTTCTTTGTTATGCCATTCTTTGCTCCCTGACTGAACATTTTAAATTTCCGAGAGTATTCTTTGTGAACTGTTGAACTGTTACCTTTTAACAACTTGGCCCTACCTGTGCACGAGTAGATCTTAATTTACTTTCGTGACAGTGTGTTTGTTGCTCAAATTGTTACCTAGTTCACTATGCATTTTCTACTGATTATCTAAAATATTTGTTGTTGTTCTTTTGCATTAAGTAGAAGTAGTTACTCATCCTGATTCTGGGCTTTGCTTGAGCCTTGGCAGTAATGCTGTAGATGTGAACTGTCCACATGAAATTTTGCGCCGTTTGTCTCTGTTTCCTTTAAGGTTTATGCTTGTTTTCCATTGCTTCTTCAGCAGTGTAATATATGATTTTTTGTCCCAATTTTCCTTGCTCAAGCACATATTTTTGACATTTTTTCTGTTAATAATGAAAGTTGCGAATCTTCAAAGTTGGGGTTGGATGTCTGACCATGAAGCTTCACAAATGCAAGAAAAGAAACCAGATGCCAAACTTTACTTACAGTACAGCTGGAGGGAAATTTGTACTGCATAAGCAAGCTTC
The DNA here is from genome assembly GCA_023969395.1 of Amblyomma maculatum. Lineage (NCBI taxonomy): Eukaryota > Metazoa > Arthropoda > Arachnida > Ixodida > Ixodidae > Amblyomma > Amblyomma maculatum. The sequence continues at coordinate 445,102 of JAJIZL010022451.1, read as the reverse complement.
TCCTCCTCTGTCATGAGTGTGTAGTCGAGCATCCTTGGTGCTGTGCCCATAGCAGCTGGTTCAGTTCCCAACGACATGCTCAGGAGTCGCTCCAGTAGCTCTTCATCAACTGAGATACACACAACAGATGCATCATATATTGCAGTGGAAGCATACATGATTCACTGGTACTGAATGGCTACTGTCAAAATCAATGTAAAAAGGTTACAGTGCACCAAGCAGCTAAAAAATTTTTTTTCTTATCTATTGTACTGTTTACTTAACAGCACCTTCCGGCACATGCCATACCATTGTCAACTAGTAATTGGCAGAGCTTCCAGAATAGTTCATCTTGTAACACATATACTGCACCATTTCTGTGTGGTGTCACTAGTCCAGGAAATTGTTGCTGCCACTTTGCAAACATACCAAGCAAATAAAAAGGTAAACAAATGTTCAGACTTCTTGAGGCATTCATTAGTAATCAGGGAAAATGGGTCAGGTCACAGCATGAACCAGGGTGTCTAGCAAACCACTATTTTAAAAATCCCTAACGAGTGAAGAGGCTCAAAAATGTATGTATCTGCTGATGATAATGAGCATAGACGAATAATTCCCAACAAAAAGCTATTTATTAATCATATCCTCCAATTTAATGGCAGTGTTAATGGCAGGTAAAAATGTCGCAAATTTACTGAAAATTAAAAGCGCACTGATGCCAGACTTGCAGTAGCAAAAATTCTGAAAGAAAGCAGCTGTAGAGTCAATTGAGGGGAGACGCGAGTCTTAGAATGGTCGAAAATGGTCAAAAATTGATATTGAGAAAAACGAAATTTCAGAACGTTTATCCTTTCGAGCACCTGCAATCAAATTATTAACGCTGAATTCGGTCAAAAAATGCGATAAAATCGGCTTTCAGAATGTCGTGGCAGCCACGGAATTCCCCCTGGACCTTTTCATTTAGGAACCAGGGGTACACCTCAGGGCGTGGTGCTCTCTCCCCTGTTATTCAATCTGGCTATGATGCACCTGCCAGCCCAGCTGGGCGCTGTCACCGGTGTGCAGCATGCGCTGTACACTGATGATATTCACCCTGTGGGCCACGCAGGGCTCCCTCGGAGACATTGAGGCTAACCTGTAGCAGGCGGCGACCATAGTGGACCATTATGCTCGTTGCTGCAGCCTCCAATGTTCCCTTCAAAAGTCTGAATTTGTGCACATACGCCCATCACCAAAGTGCACAGCCAAAATTGCGTTGTCTCTTGAGACAGGTCCAGTCCTTAAACATGTCGAAGTCCGGATACTGGGGCTCTTCACACATCAACACAGTTGGTTAGAAACGACATTGGCGAAACTGCGTGAGGTGGGGGACCAGATGGGCCGCATGGTACACCGGGTTTCTAATAAGCGCGGGGGGTTATGATGCAAGGACGCCTTGCGGCTGGCGCATGCATTTGTAACCAGTCGAATTTTATATTTGACTCAGTACCTCCACCTGCGGAAGCAAGACGAGGATGCACTCGAAGTCATCCTCTGCAAAATTATGAAACGGTCCCTGGACCTCCCTGTGAACACCTCCAACCAGCGTCTCCTGGGGCTGGGTATGGTGAACACATTTTGGGAGCTCCGGGAAGCCCACTTGACAAACCAATATACACGTCTCTCGAAGACATCGTCGGGTCGCCGCCTTCTTGCCCGACTACATATCCAGCACACCACTCTCATGGAAGAGCGCGTACGCATTCCATCCCAGTGAAGATGCGCCCTCCATGTGCGCCCTCTCCCCCCAAACATGACCCGTGAGGATCATAATGGCCGGCGCCTGGTGCGGGCGGAAGCCTTGGCTCGTCATTATGGATCGAATCCCGACGTATTTTACGTTGACGCCTGCGGTCCCCACCATGGGGGATGGTATACGGCTGCAGTCGTCCACCAATCCGAACTAGTGAACGGACTTACTTTTCGAGCCCGTAACATAACACATGCGGAGGAGGTCACCATTGCATTAGCTGCAGCTCATCCCACTTCCAAAACAATTATTTCCGACTCCCGGGGGCCTGTCGGAACGTCGAGCAGAGTTGGGTACCGTACCTAGCCTATCACCTTCTCCAAAACAGCATCTACACCGGGGAACCCGCTCACCGGAATATCATTTGGGCTCCTGCCCACATGGGCCTTGAGGGAAATGAGGCAGCTGATGCCGCCACCCGCACGCTCTCTCACCGGGCATTCCCCTCCGACCCCAATGATCAGGAGCTCGAATTCACTCCAGCTTATTCTTTCAAAGATATTGTTTTACTGTATCAATCTGGCCACGGCATTTATCCCTGCCCATGTAAAGGCCTCTCAAAGGCGGAGGAGCTGCTTCTGCTCCGCCTTTATATAAATACTTTGCTGTGCCGGGCAGCTCTCAAACACTTCGACCACTCTTTCTCTCCGCACTGTGCGGAGAAGTCTTCGGACATTTACCACATGGTGTGGGCCTGCCCCTCCAACCCTGCTATCCCCCCTCATCCCAACCTCACCCGGGAGGACTGGGAGGCCACCCTGCTCGGATGCTCTGACCTACAGGCCGAAAAGACCTTGGTTGAGCGTGCCCGGGCTGCGGCCCATGCCGCTGGAGTCCCGTACTAAGGACCCCACTTAGTGCTTGTGAGGACTGGCCTCTTAAGGGCTGGTCCAATCATACCTCCCTGTGAATGCTCTTTTGAGCCAATAAATGTCTTTCACCACCACCACCTCGAAAAGAAAATCAGCCGGGCATTGCAGTCGGCCGATCGCCACCATCTTGGGCTTGGTTAATAATAATAATAATAACAATAATTGGTTCACGGTAAGGGAAAGGCCTGTATTTGTCACACTTGGTTTAAAACTGTTTTCTTTGTGCGCAATTTGCACTATCTCAAAATGGCTTCGCTCAAGATACTAGTGAGGCCTTCCTGAGGCCATGTTTCCTTTCCACACGTTTGTGGGGAACATATCTCCAGAATTGTTTTATAAGAACTTGTAAACTGATTGAGTGTGGTATCACTAACAAACCCCTTACATACGGCTTTCAAGCTTCCAAACAATCCACCGATATTTCTTCATATTTGACTTCCACCTGGCCACTGGCATACCTATTGGATGGAAAATAGCTCTGGACCCTTTTCCTCGTCTTTATTTGAAAAGGCCCCACAGATATGATGCAGGCAGGTTCCTTCTTACTGAAATTAGACAAGGCTAAACACACTTGAAATTCGTTCGCAAAAAGTTCCTGATTATGCTACCATGTTTGGCTTGTGTGTTCAATTTCAAAATGATAACCTGTTAACCCAGAAGGTGCAGCAGTATGCTTTAAGAAGTTCTCTAAAAAGCACGTACAAGTACGCCATCAAGAGGGGTCATGATTAGAATAGCATGCTCCTGAGCCCAGAAAAAAGTTGAGCAATGCTTGATACTTTTTCAAGCAAATGCCACTTGCATCCAGTGCCTAGCTATTTCCCTCATGCAATGAGAGGGAAATGAGAAAGCCCAAGCTATTCTGGCTCCAACAGAAAATATGATAAGCAAAAAAGCAGCTACTGAGTCATGACTGTAAGAAGGTTGCATTAAAATCGGGGGAGGATTAGGGGGTGATGTAATGGGGTCTTATCTGCTGCTTTCCTTGCAGGTCCTTGTTCATGCACTCCACTACTCGCTTAATCAATAATCCTGAAGTTAGGGGGTCGACTATACAACATATTAGCCAATATGAAAATAAATATGGTTGCACATGGTACAAATTCCAGTGAAACACTGATTGACAGTGATCGGTTGATTCTATGGTATACTAATCCAGTTGTCCATCCAGTGACTACCTGCAAAGTCCACCCTTTCTGTGGCATTGGCAGAGTGAGAACACTTGTGCTTTAAGCTATGCTATGAATCTGTGAAAGCCTGACAGGCTGATTAACAGCTAGTGTACTTGATCTATATCCATAACAGGCCAGTGCTGCACAGTTTCTTATGCTTCGTACTACTGTGATGTCAAGGAACAAAACAAAAATTTCTGAGAGAACTGTAAAATCTATACTGCGGAAATGCAAAAGCCTGAGCGTTGCTGGCGCACACGGTGCATCACATTTGCTCTCATTATCATTATCAACTATATGCACCATCGTTATCATTGTTAATGCCATCATTGTCATTATCACTAATTGCAGCGTCATTGCTACTATCACCCTCATGATAGACAAGAATAATTACGATGTGTGTTTCACGATGCCAGGCGTGGCACAGTTGGTTAAAGCGCTCGGCTGGGGATCCAAGTGCTGGATGCTCAATTCCCGGTGGAGACAGGATTCATTTATTTATTTTTAACTATCATCTTCACAGTAGACAAGGAGAATTATTATGTGTGTTTCACGATCCCAGGTGCAGCGTAGTTGGTTAAAGTGCTCGGCTGGGGATCCAAGGGTGGAGGTTTGATTCATGGTGGAGACCAGATTTTTATTTTTCTGACGACATTAGTTTCGGTTTCAGGTAATGAAATTTGATTGACAGCTATAGTGTGACCGGACGAATGCCAAAAATATGAGCCATTAAAGGCTTTTGCCTTAAAATATTGCTACACTAGTACATAAAATACTGAGATAAGATGATTGGTTTATGGGGTTTAATGTCCCAAAGAGACTCAGGCTATGAGAGACGCCAACTGAAGTAAGACAATGCAAAACATATCCCAGCATTCTTTCTTCAAACAGCCTTCATAATGCTTTTCATTGCTCAAGGTGTCCAGATAGAAGGCAGTCATGAGAACTGTTGGTTAGCCTTCTCAATTTCATCACTGAGGCTTTCTGTGACAGGTACAGCTGAACATACCTGTGCTCTGTTAGATGAAGACTATGTTAATGATTCAAACAGAAAAACTAAACCCCATGGAAGCAGCTGTTCTTTCTTATACTATATAGCCTTTCCTTAAAAAATCAAAGCAATTGATACTAGCCACATATGTAGACTGTACAGATTTTCTCCTCTATAAGAGCCATAATTCTACCGCACCTGCACAATCATTTGGTCTGACCCATGCAACTTAACAGCCTATTTAAAACACCAATAAAGCACATATGTATACTTGTTTGTTACTGTAATAAAAAGAAAAAAAAAGCTTGTTGAGCGAATAGAAATGTTTATCAGGCCCAAAGGCTTCTGTAAGACCAGCCTGTTTTTAATAAGAAGGCTAACATACATGCAAATCCTCCACCACACTTTTCTTCACATCACCCTGTGACAAGAAACACATTTGCACTAACAACTCCAAGAATCTGCGTGGCATATGTATAACACCAGATATGTAGTATTGGTCAGCTTCGCTCTTTTCAAGCAATATGCCCCACACAGTATGGCATATGGAGTTTCATGTCCCGAGGACTATGAGGGACTTCATAGTGAAGGGCTCTGGACTATAGTTTTGGCCACATGGGGTTCTTTAATATGCACTGGCATTGACTTTAACAACACTGACACACTGCATCTCGCATCTACCAAAATGTGGTAGCCATAGCAGGAATCAAATCAATGTTCTCAAGCTCTGCAGTTGACAACCCTAACCATGAAGCCGAAGCAGCGGGGGGGGGGGGGGGGTTATGTCAAGCAACAGTACTAACAAAGCATCATCACTGCACTGTCAGCAAGTACGATCATAATGCACTGCAGTTTTCGCATCAAGCATGTAACCTTGCCAGGAACATACTTCCTGCCCCATCGCCGAAAGATTCCTCAGCAGCACCACTTGCTGTGTTGGTCATTGCCTGCCTGGCATCAGTCTGGCCATATTCCTCCATTGACACACGCAGTGCCTGCCAAATGAAGTACACAAAAAAGCTCTGTACAGTTATAAGTCTCAACGATTGCTGAAGGTAATTCAAGACATAGATCCATATTTCCTAAACAAACTTTTTTAAAGCCAAAATGAGCATGGCTACCCTGAATGCATTAATTTTATTGAATATATACAGGAATTAAATTAACAGACAAGCTGACAAGCACATTCCGATGCGAAAATACTGTAAGCTGCCCCGAAAACAAAGATTAAAAGCATACTTGGAGTCAGTATAACCGAGAAAAAATGTGGACACACATGACCATGCATGCACACACCAACATACATGTGCATACACACATATACTACACTCAAGCATTCGTTTCGGCAAAAATAAAAGAGCAATTTTCTAAGCACAGAATAAACATAAGACAAAGTAAATGGCACTACTAGCTAGATTCAAGAAGATGAGCAGCTAGTAGGCAAAAAATTCCCAGATGATCAAGGAGGGTTATGCACCTTATATGCACAAGCATTATTTTTCTGCAGCATGCTATATTATGGTGTGCCCGTATATGAAAGAAGGCACTGCGTCGGTGCATTAATTTGCCTCCTCTTTTGACTCCCTCCAGTCGCCATGCACGCCGGCTAGTGCACCTGGTTTCCTCTCCACGACATGCTGGGAGAAACAAAAGTGGCCCATGACATGTACATGCACCTCACCGCATCAAGACGTCTATCCCCTTTTGACCAAGCTATGTGGTCGAGATCCAAGGCTCGATCTTCATCCCTATGAAAGGGGTGGCAGCTTCACACCCGACCAATCAGTGCTCGCTCATGTTTCAAAGAACCAACATAGAGGCTTGCATGTTAAAAAGGGTTGTCCATGCCGAGAAAGAAGAACATATCTCCAATGATTCTGATAATTACAAGCTTGGACTCAAAGGCAAGTGCAGGCCCGTGAAACCACTTACCAAAGCAACTGTTGGGTCATCATCTTCAAAGTCGTAACTGAAGTTGCCGGTGTTGTAGGTGAATGGAGCGCTATCTTCAGCCTGGACTATTGAAGAGTTCGCAAGCACATGCCACAAGACATTGCCTGGTGGTACTGAGACCATGCGGGAGCTGTGAAATGCACAAACAGCACATGCTTACTCCCAGGTAGGCGAAACAATGATTGAATGCAAAGGTGGACTAGTCTTTATGCCTCAAGGGAGGTGTGTCAGCCTGAAGGGCTGCTCAACAGCTTTAAATGAGTCCAGTTACTTACTTGTCAGTTTTCACCATGACAGTGCCCGATCCTTTCCCTCTGATATGTGGTTCTTGAGCAAAACATACGTACTATACACATATTTGTGTGGAAATTGATGTGGAAAACGTTACATAGTGCACTGCCAGTGACTGTATAGGGCTTGGCAAGCTTTTTCTATTGATACAATAATTTTTGTGATGCAGTAATAAAATGCAGAAATAAAGGAACACGAAAATGAAATACTCTGTCATGGTGATGTTCATCATGAGCTGAGTATAACTGCAAGGCTACCAAAATTTCACCTTAATTACTTTTACCACTGTTCATGCCAATGAAGTGGACATTTAGCTCTGTGACCACTATGCTAATAGTTCAATATAATCATGTGTACATTGGTTTGTTTTTGTATAACAAGTAACAGCTGTTATTTCACTAGCTGCATGCTTCATTAAAATTGCTGAAAACAAGAGGACCTAAATTGACACTGGTAAGTGAATACGACTGTTCTGGCTCAATCATGCATAATGTTGGGAGTATAAAACTGTACAGTAGATGTTTGAAAAAATTACCACAGAACAATGTATGCATTTTTAACCTTCAAATTCACAAATCAGGAGCCAGACTTGTACTAACACACTGCAAATATAAATGAGCCAATGCAGACAGGTACCAGCATGAACACCGATAGTGGTACATGGCACTAGTGTACAGTTACTTTGATAGATACATGCAAGAAAGATATATTATAGGCTATAAAATACAGGACTCATCCTGTCTTTCTCTATGTTTCTCTAAAAAACAAAAGTAGCCAAGCAGCACTTTTGCAGTACAACGCTCAGCAATTTTATCAAGCACTTGCCCCGGAAATTGTGGCGTTATATCAGTCACAAAGACAGCCCCCCAAAACCATTGTCAGCGACCGAAGAAAAGAAACAAACGGAAGCGTCTAACATGTTCTTCTGTTCCGCATTTACACCTGATAATGGCATCACGCATGATTTCAGGCCAGAGAATATGGAGTAAAATGATGCTCTGGGCACGTTATAACCGAAGCAGGAGTGTTCTCGCTACCATTAAATTTAGATGATAAAAAGTGCAGTGGCCCAGAAGAAATTCCAAATTGCTTTCTGAGACTTTATGCAGAACCTATAAGTAAGTACTTATGCTTACTTTACAATAAATCAGTTTGCGAACAATGACTCCCACGTGCCAGTTTAAAGTCGGGCGATTCGTCATGCCAGTCAAACTATAGGCTGATTTCTCTGGCATGTACTTGTTCTAAAATCTTAGAACATATAATTTTAAAATCCATCACAGAGTTCGTTGAAAAAGACATCCTCCATCCCTACCAACATGGCTTCAGGAGAGGTCTGTCTACCATTACCCAACTTGATGAGATCCTGCATGATTTCGCTAAGACAATTAAAGGACCAAACACAAATAGACATAATTTATATAGACTTTTCTAAGGCCTTTGATCGTGTCTGTCATGCAAAACTGCTATTAAAACTTGAACACATTTTAAGGGATTGGCCAATTGTTCAATGGATAAGCTGTTATTTATCTGATCGGCACCATTTTGTTCAGTACGGTGCCCACACTTCCCAAATTGCATCAGTCCTTTCGAGTGTACCTCAGGGCTTCGTTTTAGCCCCTATCCTGTTCCTTCTGTTTACAAACAACAATACTAGCAATGTGGAATCTACGATTAGGTTATTCGCAGACGGCTGTGTCCTGTATAGAGAAGTGCAAAAGCGTCAGGATCAAATTGCTCTTAACAAAGATTTTAATTTGATAGTCCAATGGTGCACAAAGTGGCAAATGGCTGTCAACCTTAATAAAAAAGTATGAATGCTAATTACAAAAAAGAAATTCAAGCTTTGTTTTTCGTACAGTTGCATCCTGAACACTGTCACTGAGTATAAGTATTTGGGCATTGTGATATCATCAGAACTGGGATGGGCGCATCGCTAAGTTCCTTTTCAGGAACTTAGCGATGCGAAAGCTAAGTTCCTGAAAAGCATCCTGCGCTATTCTACGAAGGAAGCCAAGCTTTTGGCTTATGTGATGATTACACGCCCAACAGTTGAATATGCGAACGTGGTGTGGTTTCTGTTCACCCAAAATCAAATATCTACGCTCGAAGCTGTTAAGCGAAAGCCGCATATTTTATCTGTAACAGATATAGGCGAACCGACTCACCGACGCAAATGCTGGCCGAGATCAGTCTTCATACATTAACTAGCCGTGCGGTGCTACAACGTCTCAAATTTCTGTATCTCATCCTGCATAACAAGATTAAAGCAAATCCTGACACCTACATTTCTTTAAATACTTCCAGAGAAACCTCAGATAAGCATCAATTCACACTCCAAGAATACTGAAATTTGTGCTAATATAACACATACAGTTCCTCGTATTTCCCGCGAGCTGTGAGGGACTGGAACTCTTTAGATCAGACAGCGGTCTCACAGTCCACTATCAACAAATTTGTTAAACTTGATAGCAAATCTGTGCTGTCAACAAATAGGAAGTGATTTCATCATTAATCTGCCTTTCTTTTACTTTGCATGTATAATGCGAATCTGTGATATGTCAACCTGTGAATGACAGTATCTTTTGTTTTTGTAGTTAATGCATTTGCCTTTCTTACTTTTGTTGCAGAAGTTTTCAGTTGCTCTTTTCTACATATGCATGAATGCCTCTATGAGCAAATGTCTGCAAGCCCTTGTTGTAATCCACTCCTGTAAAAATCCCTGATCGGGATTGACAGTGTCTCAAAATAAAATAAATAAAAATAAATTTTAAAAAATGTGTTTGTCCTCATGTGCTAGTCTTTTTAATTAAAAATGACACACCAACTAGCCCAGCTTTGTGCCTTGACAACTGTTTATGCAATTTGAATGTCATTTACATTAGGTACATGTACACATAAGCACTCTTGGCAGAAAAAGATATTGTGAAACAAGAACAGCATACAGAAATGGTATGACAAGTACAGATACTGACTTGCATGTCTCTTTTCCTAAATGCCTGTCCATCCCATCATTGTGCAACCTGTTCTTGCTATGCTGCACCTTTATTCAACTGAGACACAAACAGTGCAGCATCATGAACTTTCAAAACTCTGTTGCACAAGTAAATTACGAAGTAATCACGGAAAGAAAAGGACAACGGTGATCACTCTAGGCAATAGACATAGGTCAGCTGGTGTATTAACGTAATAACACAGTGTGGAAAATGATGACATAGCTCTGCCATCTGTTGAGTGCGAAATACTGGCACTGCCTAAAAGATATGAAGTGTCAGCAGTGCCAAAGCTTTCCCTTCAATTTTTTTTTGCCACTGTTTGCATGGATGGATAGCCAGAAAACATGTGCAAGTGCACGCGCGCGTGTGCGCGTGTGCGTGCGTGCGTGCATGTGTGTGTGTGGCAGTGCCAGTATTTCGCACTCAACAGATGGCAGAGCTATGTCATC